>JBAMCM010000409.1:600000-1125339 GCA_037075145.1 Scaptodrosophila latifasciaeformis
TATTTTTGCCAGCTTCTTTCCGTATTGACTCTAAGCTACTACACTGCAAACGGGTCCTGTACTACTGTATTTGAAATTATTCAAAGCAAATTCAAATGGATTCTGATAATTATCCTTATCCAGTCTATTGACCCTCTGCACTTACCCATTTGCTTGAGGGACTCCTGTGTGGTCACAGCATAAAATTTCTAATGAAATAAAGTAAGTTTGCTCGGTCTGAAATAATACTTATTGGTCTACTATAATGGTGAAAATATTTTGATTAAGTAACTCTATCACCTCTCCAGAATTTCTACCATTTACCGGAATTAACTGAAAGTGTCAAAAGATGGTTTCGCCTGGACGCAGATGGTCTGGCTTGGAATATTCTGCTTTGTAGGATTGTGTATTGTTCTAATGTATTGCTTTTCTATATATAACCTAAGGTTCTGATTTTATTCCATACACCACGCCTTCGAACAATTCAAAGCCCTTCACTTCGCCTATCTCAAGTTTATCACGAATTTTGATAATTTCTTCGTCTCTCATCTATTCTGCTTCATCAGAACTCAGGCTCTTTTACAGTTTTCTCTTCTACTCCCTCTATGAATCTTTATCCTTTCTTTATGGTTTTCAAGGTTTTCTCACATGGCTTCTCAGTCTTCTTCTGGTTTTCTAATTGCTTGCAAATATCCCAAGTCGTCAATTTTTTCTCAAATCTCTTTATTGGAAAACTGTCTACAGAGCATCCATCATCAAGAGAAAAAATTAATTCCAAACTTAGACTATTTATCGACTATTATATTATTTATATTCTTTACAGTATTTTCAAAATTATTTTTAAATTATTATCTTAAGTCTACGAAAATCGTAGGTCAAGAGAACTTTACGAAATTTGCCCTTATGACTTTAAGTCTCATATTTATGTGGGAACTCCCTGACTAAGATATTGCCAAGAAAGATTCTGGTCTATATAGTAGCTCGATCCGAGCAGGAAATAAGCCGAGAGTACGGATTGCTGGGCCCTTCAGTTGCGGCAGTATAGTGACCTTTCAGTTGTAGAGGAACAGGTATGAGTATTTCATTTAAAACTCTTGAGATTTACAGGTAAGCTTGGCAGTGGCTCCACCTACCTCCTGAGGTCAGTTCTCTATAGGCTTAGCACATCTCTTGTTACCACTTTGGACTTTGTTTTTGTGAAACCACTTGTCATCAACTCCATGGATCTACCCTTATTTTTCCTATTTCTTCAGTTTGACCTGAAACTCCAGTGTAGGTGACTGGATACTTATAGTCTTCTGAGCACCTAGTGAATCTCCCAACTTTTCAGGTTGCAACTGGAGCTTTTGTTCAGTAGCAGAAACAAATCTATAGCTTGACCTATTGCGAATATCTCTACAGTAGTCGGGAAGCTTGTAAGAAAATATTAAAAAAAAAAAATTTGAACACAATATATAGAAGACCTTAAGTCTTTGTTTCAAATTCATTATCCCTGACCCAAAAGGTTTTCCAGAGGGGTTTTTGAAATATTCAAGGATACCGAATATGAATGAATACGTAAACAAAATACTTATTCTAAATATATACATATATACATACATATAAATATTTTTTATTAAAAAAAAAAAATATATATACCAAAATAAAGTCGAAAATATAAATAACAAATTTTGCCTGATATCGCTTATCTGTACAAAGCTGATTAATGATGGTGACCCATTCAAATAAAATAAAATATAATCAAGTCCAAAATTGTTGTTTTTCAAAATTGTAAAATTTATATATTTTATTAATTTTTTGCTATTTTGTTTTTTTTTTTTTTCTTTTTTTTGTAATATTGCCAATCAAAGAATTGCAAATTTGTTGATTAGAAATATGTAGAAATAAAAATTAAAAAAATATATAAATTTATTGGGTTAGAGGTCGATTGCCCTAGACCCAATAGTATTAGCTGGGAATTTGAGTTACTCAACTAGTTAGTTACACTTATCAATTCGCCCCCGTCAACAACTATTTTTAATTTTTTTTTTTTTCTTATATTTTTTTTTTAATGGATGCAGTCTAATTCCCAGAATGCATGCAATAACAACAACCATCACAATGATGTACAATAATAAAAAGCCGCACAGGTTCAAATCTTTGTAACTGTCATTGTGTTATTCTTATTGTTGTTGTTGTTGTTGTTGTTGTTGTTGTTGCTGTCAAGAGTCTGATTTGTTGATGGATTCACTCTAATTGTTCTTGTTGTTTGCATTATTACTCTGTTACTGATAACACAGATAGACATTTCTGTGACTGTATACATATACATATCCATATATAAATCTGTGTGTGTTTCTATGTGTGTGTGTCTTACATACATACGTACTTTGTTCAATGGCGATCTTAATAAAATGATTCTATGTATTTTTATTGTTGGCTCAAATTTAATGCAAGCAGTCACTGTGCTTGCAAATTGATTTGTGCTAATTCGGAAGATACCGTTGTTTTTTAATATGAGAAAAAATAATAATAATATATAATATTTCATTATCTATAAATAATTTTTATTGTAAAAAAACAAATTTTTTTCAAAAAAAAAATTAAAGTTTTGAACTAAAATTTTTTTGAATATATTTACTCTCAATATTTTTATTTTATAAAGAAAAAACTAAAGATTTGTACAAAAGTTTGTTAAGATATATTTGAACCCATTCAAGTCAAGTTGAAAGTCTAAGGAAAACATTCCTAAAATTAAGAGTAGAGAGTGACTATTTTTCTTCCTCCGTGCTCGTTGATCTTTAACCAGGGTGACATAATCAGAAAACTCAGTGAGCAGAATATGTGCGTGCGTGTGGATGTGTGGGTTTGTGTGTGAACAAAACGGAACATGCGGGTCGGGCTTTGGGCTGTTGACGAAGCTGAAAACGATTTCTTTCTCAATTTGGCTGTGAATCAATAAGGAACCCATTAAAATCAAAGACAAGAAAATCAAAAATATTCCTTTCGAAATAAGACCGAACCCGTTCACCAACCAAAGAGATCAACTTCAAAAAAAGAAGAAGAATAATAAGAAGAAAAACTGTTTGATAAACCGTTAGGTCATTTAACCGCAGGAAGTGTCAGAGTTGCCAAACAATCAAACATAAAATAAAGCAAAGTTACAAATAAAAAAAATCTAAATTATAAAAAACTAAAACAAAAAAAAAAACAGAAATACAATAACAACAAGCAGAAAGGCAGAAGGCAAATGTGTGAGCTTGTGTTTGTGTGCGTGTGTATTTTTTGATAAGACGGCGGCAAACCAACATAATTCTAATTTTAGAACATTGAAACGCTAAAAATATTTCTTTTTGTTTTTTTTTTTCTTATTGTTTTCCCTTTTTTTTTATTGTGCTTCAATCGAATCAGTTGCTCAGTGAAAACCACGACCAAACAACAAACAAACAAACAAACTAAGATTGCCTTAAATCAGACTCGGTATGTGCCTGTGTGTGTGTGTGTGTGGAAGCGTGCGTGTCTGTCTCAAAGAGAGCATAATTGTTAAAGTTTCATAATAAGCGTGCGACAAAAAAAAAGCAACACACACAAATAAAAATAAAACGAAACAAACAGCTGTTTTGTCAATTTGTTTGTGCAGCCCTAAAAGTGCGTTGGGCAGTGTAGTCGGCGTCGCGATAACGTCAAGCCCAGCCGAATGCAAACGAATTAAGCCGAGCCACTTAGCACTCACTTAGTCAACAACAACAACAACAACAACAACGACAAGTAAAAGAGCTTAACAAGTACATCAACAACAACAACAACAAATGAGTTGAGCCAGCCAAGGAGTTGAGCTTAAAGTTTTCTGCTTGATTGGACAATGAGTGCACGTGCAACAAGACGATCAAACTACTCACTGAGCTAGCTCTCCACTCATAGCTCGCCGCCTTGCCGAGAGAGCCGTTAAACAGATAGGGCAAGCCAAAGTGCGAGAGAGACAGAGGCGGATCGAGATAGCGTGCGTGTGGTTGTGTGTGACTTTATGGAATATACCAAAGCGCGCTCAAAATTCCAACTCCAAAACCAGCTGCTTCGTCGTGCGCTGAGCTCGCCCGTGCGCTTTCTTTAATCGGCGACCGACCGCAAAGGCAATAAACACTCGCCAAAGTCGGTCCAGTTTAGCGCCCCCAAAAGAAAATCCCTGCAAAGCTAAGCTTGCTTGTCCTGTGCATAAAACATAAACAAAAAAGAAAATCTCTTCACGGTATTGAAATAATCATAAAAAAAAAGACAAACAAATCCAACCAACCAAATCTATTGCAAACTTTACAAAAAAAAAAAAAAAAAAAAAAACTCATCTTAAGTGACAGAAAAAATAAATTTCCTATTTTTTTTTTTATTATTTTTTAATACAATTTTATGTTTTTATTTTTTATTTTTTTTTTTTTTGCACGTAGTACTATGAAAAATTCTTGAGTGTTTTTTTACGAATTTTTTATTTTGTATTCTTGCCATAAATTATTGTGATTTTGAAACTGTGTGATTGCAAAAAAGAGTAAATAAATAAATAAAAATAATTAAAACAAAAAACAAAAAATCTACTACGACAAAAAGAAAGTTCCTTAAAACGAAGTGATAACTGTTGGAAATTACAAAAAAAGAAAAAAATAAAAGCATACACACACACACACACGCACACACAGACAGAGATATACATACATAGAAACTAAGCAACAAAAACAAAGAATTCAAAGTCATTCATAGTGGAGACGGCAAAAAAAAAGGAAATTTGAAAAACTTGAACAGAATTTTCTCTGAACCGATCAACAATTTGAATATGCAAAGGTAAGTTAAAACAAAAAACGAGTATACTCCTTAGCCTATCCAAATTTTGAATCCTGAGAAGCCCTGAACATATCCCTTAAAAAATAAAATCCAAACCAATTTTAAAAATCAATTTTAAATTCAAAAATATTTCAAGTTTGCTAGGCGAAAATGTTCTCCCTTCTAATCAAAAAATAAAAAATCAATTAAAAAATACCCGCACTCTCTAGAACTGTCCAGATGTTATTCGAAGGGGGAAAAAAATAACAATTTAACTTAAAAGTTCAGCGGGGCCATTTTATTAATCGATTTGTTTCCTTTTACCAAATCGACCAGTCTGTTTCATGTATAAAAAACTATCTATATTTATAATAAATAAAATTGTAATAATAAAAAAAATAAAAAATTTAAATGCTTTTTTTTAACAAACTCAGAGGCGCACGCATTTTATTCTTTTGTTTTTGTTGTTGTTGTTGTTGTTGTTGTGCTTTTATTAAAAATTCATGTTCCAAATGATAAGCAAGTCGGTTTATTTTTAAACATTGAAGTTTATGTAAATATTTCCTGGCCCGCAATGCAAACAAAAACAAAAACAGAATCCGAATCACAAATAAAATATGAAAGAAAAACACAACACAATATTTGATACTGATAAGCAGACCAGCAGAGACCCCAGACCCAGACGTGTGTATGACCAGGCAGGCACAGACCAACTCGCCTCGTCTCTGTCTCAGACTACCCCATCCCATTATAAATACATATACATGCTATATATATATATATATATATATATATATATATATATATATATATATATATATATATATATGTATATATGTAAGCGTGTGTATGTGTATGTTAAGTCTGATGTCCATTGGACAGAGACTATTAATGGGACGAGGACTTATTTGTTTTTCTTACATGCACTGAAGTCACTTCTCCAAGGGTGTTCTATTTTAATAATTATAAAGATAAAAATATATTCCTGAACCCAATGTCTATCAAAGACAAAAATATATACAATGAAAATAACTGATAATTAAATCAAATCTAGGTAATACTGACCAAAAAACAAAAACAAACAAAAATGGTTCTCTAATCCTGAAAAGCTTTTTCAAAAATATCTTCATCTTGTTTTATTTTCAATTACAGATGAAATTCTCACTAACAGTGTCGAATATCTTGCTGTTGGCCACAGTCATGTGTGTAGCCTTCCTTTGCCCCTGGGCCCAGAGCACTCCCCTCACACGACCCATAAATGTCGAACACAAGCAGCACTGTAGCAGCATCCTCGCCGAAACCATATTTGCAGTCTGCAATGGACGTACACGCAATTTAAGGGATAATTATCGTAAGTAAACATCCAATTCAATATAAAGACAAAACCAAAAAAAAACAAAAATTATACATTTCCATAGCAACCAGTATCAATGGTCCAAGATCAAAGCGTATGGCGCCCGATCAGGTCTTTTATCGGCCTCTATCGAATGGTCCAATACACGATTGCTGTAAACGTCCCTGCGGCTATCCGGAACTGAGGGAATACTGTGCACCTGACTGAATTCATTTCAACCTAAATATAAACATCCATCCAATCATCCAAGTCGCATTATTCCACCAACACTTCAAACAATTCGATCACCTTCACCTTTACTTTCACCGCCCCTCATCGCCATCTCAATAGGAAGCACAAATATCTATGGATCATCTGCATACAATTTAAATATACTCAATCAAATCGTTCATAAAAATATCTCATTTCCATTTATATTTTTAAGCTATAAACTAATCAAGAAAAAAAAAACAAAAAACAAAAAAAAAATTAAATAAAACAAAAATAATATCTTCAATTCCGAAAATTTTTAATGTTATACCATTTTTATAGATATTTGTATCTACATATATGCAATTTATTATTATTATTTTAATATTATTATTATTATTATAACTATTTTTTTTTTTTTTTTTTTTGCGAATGAGATGTACCACGTATGTTAAATATAATCTGAATATTAAAAGATAAAGAAATCTATAAATTATGATATTCGTGAAATGAAGGAAAGAGGACAAGTATTTCCAAAAAACTACCGACTTATTTTGGAGACTTCAGGCATCTGAGCCTCAAAGATACATCAACATTAGAGAGAATCCATTCTTTTTGGAAAGTACAGCCGTGTCTAGCTATATCTGAGCAAAGTTTTGACGATACTTTAACACTATCTGACCAGTTCTCATTATTTTAGATTAAAATACATCTCGTCTGATCTGAAAAGGCAACGAGTTTCTCTTATTCTTTAAAAGCTATGTTCAGGATTGTATCTTCATAACTCACCCAAGCAGATAACTCTGAATGGTTTCGATAATTGAGAAAACCTTGAATATTTTCCTGTACCCGATCTATAAAAGTTTTAAATATAAGCTCTATTGTCTTCTAAAAGGTGTACTATCAAACTGGGAACTTGAAGGCATCATGGACCTCATTGCTCTAATCCACCAAATTCATTAGACTTAAAGTTCAATCCAGAATATTTGGACAATCTAGATTCGGAATATTGAATAAAAACTGGATTAAATACATTTTAATGACTTAGTGTCTATCTTAATTTTCTTACCACTTTGATCAGTTTATTAGGAAATATTAGCTGGCTACAATCGTCAAGCTTTTTGACAATCAACTTTTGGATATTTATTTTTTTGAGTTTCTCGTACTCCTGAATAGCCAACTAAATCAGTTAAGTAGTCCGGCAAACATGCTGGCAAATTCTCATTGTCTGATTGGACACTTGTTTTGGGTTCCCCCTTACGGTACATGAAATTTAACGAGACCCATACACAGAGCGAGAAAGACAGAGAGAGAGAGGTAGAAAAGACTGAAAGAGTTTGCCAAACCCGTCGAAATAATTTTACCACCTAACCAACCATTGCCGGGCCAGCCTAACAACCATTGATGGTATCAGTTTGTATGTGATGAAAAGGATTTGCTGACGCACAAATTTAAAAGACTACATTGGGTCAATGTGTGTTTGTCTCTGCCTATATGTGCCTGTGTATGCAGGGGGGTTTGAGTGATCTAAATGGGGTCATATAACAGCAAATTATATCACCCTCTAACCACATGGGATTTAAATGATGACGCAACCACAGTTGTGCTTACCCCTATTACCAAATATGCCAAATGCCTATCGAATTCACTTCATACGAGACCGAGAGAAATAAGAGTGTACAAAATAGAGCATCGAATACTTTTTAGGGATACAAAAAAACCGAAGCTTTTGAATATAAAATAGCATACAAATTTCAAAACACTCAGCAATGTTAAGGTCCCCCAAAAAACTCTTACTCATACAAGAACGCCATCTAGCGCAATACTCACACAACTCTCCCAACTGTATGTAACCCTAAGATATGGCTTTACCCGTATTTCCTATTAGTAAGATCCAATTTGGTTCATATTTGGTAAAGCATCGTGGTAAAGATTTTTTGAAAGTATCCAGCCTTAAGTCAGATGAATCAACAATGACTTTTATATCATCGATATGATTGAGGCTAATGAACTTTGACGGACGCCAAACATTTTTATACCCTCTACCCTAAGGTATAAGGGTATAATAAGTTTGTGAAATGTATGTAACATACAGAAGGAGACGTCGGAGACTCCCAAAAGTTACCAACAATACGGTTATGGTCACTAACCATCTGTCTGTCCGTCTGTATGAATGACTAGTTCTCAGAGATGGTAAGGCCTAGAAAGTTCCGGTTTGTTGCTAATAATCATTCGTTCTGCAGGTTAGATCAAGTTTATTACCTTTTTTTTTGGCAATTATATAAGTTCTTAATAAAGCTGTGGAGTTTCAATGTAATGGGTCTTCTATATCATATAGCTCCCATAGGACCTATCGAAAGTATACTTATATGGTATAGCCCCTTTGGAAAAATCGGTAGAAAGTACCGATTTTGGCTCCTGTAGGTAAAGGGTATCTCAAACTCGGCTGCGCTCGAGCTTAACGTTTCGATTTTTTTTTATTGACCAAGTTTTATTATAATACTAACTGCATTACGGTTTACGATTACGGAAGTATTTCTTAAATCGAAAAACCAGCTACTAAATTAATAGAGCTGCTTTTAACCTTAAGGCTTAGTATCTGTCTAAGCATACTATCAAGATGTTTGCAAAATACCACTTTTGGGTTGATGATATTTTGACTGACTGAGACTCAAATTAATATATATATTGTCCTAAAGTTTGCCAGCATACCACTGATCCAGATAGTTACATGTGCCCCAAGGCAAGTAAATTCGAATTCAATTTAAGCTCTTCATATTCTGAAAAATACTATTTCAGTTACGTAAACCTTGAAGACCGACAGGAACAATGCATAACCGGATCAAATGGTGCAGTAAAAGTTTCTGAAAAAGAATATGGCAATCTGGTTATCACTTACGACGTAGGTCCCAATGGTTATGTGACCAAATACATATATTCGAACTAAATCTGAGAGATTAATATACCAATGTATTTCGAGTTTTTGACTCAAATAATTTGATTGGGCAATACCTCCCGTAATAATGATTTGATTCGGTTCATGTTTGATATAAATTGAGGGTTCTTTCAACTTTTTTTTTCTACGTAATTATTACCATCTGCTCCATCAGTTATATTACTTTACATCTTGTTAAACTATGTTTTTCTTATCCGAAACTTAAGTTTCTAAGTCTATTTCAAGATGGTTTCTCTATTACATTAATCATGCCAATGGTCTGGGAGTTCTGCTGGACCCCAAATCAAAATTGGACAGTCATATCTTTTCTATAGTCGAAAAGGTTACGGGACATCTTGAATGGTGATCAAAGTATTCGATGATCCTAAAACAACCCAGATTTTGATTTGGTTATTGTTTACTTTTACATTACGCAGAACATCAGTCTCCTCAAAAACAACACTTATACAATTAGAATAAGAAATTAGATGGCTGGTAAGTTGAGTTGATTTTGCAATTCCTTCTAGATCTCTACGTAACTTTATTTCTTTAGAAATCCGCCCGCCTGCTGCTAATTATCTATTGAATCAGCAAATTTTTATTCTCATTTCTCTATGCTCTGTCTCTTAGCATTAAAGCTATCGTAATGAAACTTGGTAGACAGCCTTCTCATAAATATAGACTATAACTTTTTCGGAGCCGGCTGGATCAAACCATTATATGAACAAGTTCTCATACAAACCTTAAGCGGCTTAAACCGCTTTATTGCCCGATTAGTGTTTCTGTGCATTATAAACATCAGAGCAAAATTAATATGCTCTTTTCTCTATGATAGAGTATACAAATACTTTCACAAATTAAAACCAATTCTAAAGATATCGATACTTTTACCGTGCCATTGAAGTGGCCACCAACCACAACGAACTATTTCGAAGATATCTGTCTGAAGATGAGCAAATTAAATAAATTACATTTGGGAGTGGCACAAGCTTTAAAGATTGTCAGCCAGTTATTCGACTGCTAAAGTTTTATTTTAATACTAATAAAATTTGCATGCTCACGAAAATATTTATCTAATCAAAAAACCAGCTTTGTAAACCTATTTCCCAAGTTACTAAATAAATAGTGCTGCTTTCAACATCAAAGCTTAGTATCTGTCTAAGCATACATAGAGCAAGATGTTTCCGAAGTGTTTTTTGTGGGTTGGTGATCTCTCGGCTGGTTTCTCAAATCACAACCTGATATATATCTTTTCCCTCAGTTTGCCATCATTTTACTGATCCAGCTAGTCACATCTGCGCCCCAAGGACAACCATTCCTACAAGACAAGTAAATTTCAATTCAATTAAAACTCTTCAAATTTCATATTCTAAAAAAAGAATAATACTCGTATTTCAGCCACGCTATACCTGAAGACCGACAGGAACAACGCAAAATCGGATCAAATGGTGAAGTAAACGTCTCTGGTGTAATCAGGCAACAATTTAAAAACGAAAATGGCAATCTGGTGATCACTTACGAGGCAGGCCCCAATGGCTATGTAGCCAACCACAAATATAACGCTAGCAGGACTACTCAACGCCCTCCCACAGAATTTCATTTTCCTTTGAGCCAAAAATGTTTACAGTCGGGTTGTGGGTAGTAAATTTAATAACTGCTCCAAGATTATAAAATATGCCCAAATAAATTGTCGTATATAGCAGGGGCAACCTCCAAGGTATGATCAAGATTACTATAAACGTTTATATAGGGAAGTCTGTCCTTGGGTTCATACTAGGAAATCGCTGCTAAAGGGTGTAGCGGAAAAATACGAGCTTGCTCCAAGATTATTTACAGGAACCAACGATTTAGTTACCTAGATCGGTGTTTTCGTCAAATTGTTTCTATGGGGTCTAAGATATCATTAAAGTTTTGTAAATCAATTTGAATGCATATTTAGTAAATTTGTTTTGGAATTTCCAAAAACCTTACATTACCTTTATATTAAGTTTGTGTCAATGTATGTAGAGTAGAGAAAGAGACGTTAAAGACCTCCAAAGATACCTACCGTATGATAAATATTTATATGGAGAAGTCCATCCTTCTATCCCTTCTAGAATAAACAAATTTGTTTTAATATCAAAATGCTGAGACTTTTCATATCTTAATCTTTAATACTTTATAACTATGCGGAGTTCGGACCTAATCAGATAAATTTATGTATAATATACACGACGGACTTCACCTGCATTTACGGTCCGAATTCGTCCATATTTGATAGGAAACGCAATGACTTTTAAGTATGCCAAAATATAAAAATATATTTTAAATAAAAACGATATATCTAATTAGATGGATTTTTTTCTACATCCATTTATTTATATATTTAATTCGTTCTGTTTGTTCTTCATTTCTTCATTTCTTGTGGTTATTTAAATTTGAAATACATCATATAATATTGTAAGTTTAATAATTCCAAAAAAAAAAAAACGACCACATTATGTATGGATTTCAGATATAGTACTAATTCAGTTTCATTTAGTTCTTTGGACAAAATCGCTTGTAATACCAACCTCGACCGATGGCACCATCGCGTACCTCCAAAGGGCTATCCTTTTCCTTTTTATTGGAGATTTCTTTTCCCTTGGATGGTATCCTTATATTATTTACTGATTTCATTGCCTTCATTGCCTCTTCTGTTGTTCTTGGTAATTGTAGTGTCTTTGTATTACCTGAGAGACCGGTTGCCATTGATTTCTCCACTTGAATGGGTTCTTCAACTTTCGAGACTGTTTTAATTGGTAACTTCTCAACCTGAGGCTACCAATTATTCCATAGGGTTATCAAAAATAAATCGATTTCATAAATTTCAACTTACCGAACCCCAGGGAAAAAATTTCTTAGCCATATTCCTTAAACTATTATTGTACACTCGACCGTGGTCAATTATCTGCGACACAAGTTGACGAAAGCCGCCCTTAGCCATTTCGCTATTTTTATTTATATTTTTGGAACTTGAAATTTAGCAAAATTATAAATTAAAAAACGAGTGATTTGTATATTAAGCTGTTAGCAATGAACTAAACGAAATGATAATGAAAAACTTATATAAATGAATAACTGAAGTTATTTTCAAAACATACTTGATGAGAAATTTAACGAAAATGAATGTAGATATATGACAGGCTCCAGTAATCAGATAAAATTCGTTCTAATCAGGGTTGCATTTGAATTAAAAACGGATTAGTCTGGGAGTAGAAGCAAAACAGAACAGAACGTTGGCTTGCATCCTGATTTCCCAGTTAAATTGCCTTATAGACTCTTAAATAAATTCAATCGATTTTTATGGGCGGAGGATTATTTAAGGCCTACAGATATGACGACAAAATCTTTTCTACAGATATCCATAAAATCAATTAGAGTTTGGATATGATAAAGTTTTTGAAGATATAGATAACATTTATGGGCTATATAGTTCAGACCAATCAACAGATAACTCTAGTAACTCTTAGATAATCAAAATGTACCATTTTAAAATGATTTTATAATTCTGAGAAACACCCCTAGACATGCGAACTTAAAAAATCGAGGAACTGTATGAAATTTTTGTCATTTTAATTATAATTTCTTTTCTCACCTCACATTAACCTGTAGACCACTCCCTCCCCGCCAATTTGAGTTTATTACAGAGCATATATACTTATACATATATATATATATGTATGTGAAAATATATCATTCATCTAGAGAGGACACGTGCTGCCCTACCCAAAACTCACAAAACGAGAGAGAGGAAGCAAATGATTTTGGTCTTAAACCGGCTCATAAAACAACAATTGTATGACACCACCATCAGTGCCACCGGCCAACAGTACCAAACAACGGCATCAAAGCCTTAAACATCATCATACGCTTCGGTTTGGCTTGGTTTGGCTTGGTTTGGTTCTGTTTGGTTCAAGCCACCCCAAACATCCAAGAAGCGAATAAGCCAGCAGGCATTTTAGTACCCGTCATCCGTCCATTCATTCAGCTGAGGCGCCCCTCCTCTACTCCTTAGCAAAGGACAGCTCTTAACTTTGGTATCGAAACAACAACGACAACAGTGGGCGGCAAACTGAAGACCCAAAACTGAAAATTCTGAATGAGAGGCGACCCAAAGAGAGGAGGAGAGGCTGACGAACTGCTTTGTAATGTGGCACCCTTTTTCAAGGGCTCTGTATGTGTGTGTGTGTGTGTGTGTGTGTGTGTTTGTGTTTGTGTGAACATATGCATGTATTTGCTAAGCAAAGGAAAGAAGGGAAGTTCGCTATGAATACGGAAGTCGCGGCTCTTGGCTCACAAAACGAGAATAGAGAATCGAAACCAAACCAAGCCAAACGAAACGAAAACGAGAAGTTTGCTTGCCATTTACAAGTGGGCATGAAAAGCGTGTCAAAGAGTGTGAGACAGAGATAGAAAGCGAAAGATTGGCAGAGAAAGACGGAGAAAGACAGAGAAAGAGAGAGAGCCGCAAAATGAGAGAACGAGTGGGCAAAGGAGGAGAGAGAGAGAGCTCGCGGAAGGTGGCACAAACTTAGCAAGCCGACATGCTAAAAGGGACCCAAAATTGGTGTGGATGCTACTTGGGCTTTTGGCCAAAGCAATAGAAACCGAAGCCCTAACCGAGAAGCCCTACAAGGACGCAGGCCAACGGGACAGACAGGACAGGCAGGACAGCCAACGGCCACCCACTCACTCAGTAGCAGTAAATTTACCAACACAAATATACTTAGATATGTATGGATATATTTTGTATGTATATGGATTTCCTTTTTGACTACTTTGGAGTTCAGCCAAGCAAACAGCAATGCCAGCAATGCAAAGACCGAAAGAGAAGGAGAGAGAGAGAGAACTGGCGAGCGTGAGAGGGAGAGAGCTCAGTATATCAAAGCGCACACCAAATAGAGTCAACAGAGTGTGAGTATTTTGTTGGCTAAGGAAGGATAAGCCAGACACAGACACACACACACACACACACACACACACACACACACACACACACACACAAAACGAAAGACAAAGAGAGGGAGAGAGGGAAAGGGTGAGAAACATTGAAAGACTGCTGACAAAAGGAGCCACCAAAAGGACAGACAATCAAGACGAAAAACAGTTTCAAAATCAAAAGCCACTATCAAGACAAGGGCGTGGTCCTGTTTTTTTTTTTTTTATTTCCTTTCTTCTGCAGAAATATTCCCTTCCTTTAATTTATTTGGCACTCCATATCCATTTATCTAGATAAGAGACCAGTTGCTGCATTTCCTCATAACTGGAAAAGTTTTCACCAAATCTTTATGGAATTCGATGGGTCTCTAAAGGGTTTATAAATTGTTTTTAATGCTAATTTTGAGGACTCTAACTTGGTAATTATGGAAAGTGTAAGCGCATTTCTAAGGCCGGAAATTGTAGAAAAAAATCCCTTGGACTAGGGTGACCTGCTGGTAGGACCGATTCTGTTCAGATCTTGTTATATACAGATTATGTTATTATCTGGATAATCTATATATGTATATCTACATAGTCCTTTTAGGACACAATATACCATACAAGGTTTTTTCAAATTTTTACAAGAGAAAATTTGTTAATGCTGTCTGATTTAGGTTCTGACTGAACTATGAGTTGTTTCAAGTTAATACAAGATTGGTTAACTATATCATAAATGTAGCTTCTAAAGGACCAATCGGGAAGAAAAGAAAGTTATAACTTAATCAAAGAAATCTAAAGAACGGTATGATAAAAGCAATTGAATACATAGAATCGGATCAGAATTGGATCCAATTTTTAGAGTCTGCTCAGCCACAAATCAAGCACAAGAAAGTATTTGAAAAACCCTCGATTATTTCTATGTGACTCTCTTGCATAGAACCAATTCCCCAGGTACCTCGTTAAGTCTTATACAATCGAACCCGGATAGCGAGAACTGAATAATGAGAGCAATAACCACGGCCCATCATTTTAAGCTCCCAAAACCTCTATTAGTGAGAAACAGAAACGACTTCAAGCGATAATCAGATTTTGATCCTTTGAACTCTCGCCTATATTTTGAAAAGTATTTCGGCTTCTATTGACCATTCAAAAGATACAAAGAATGCCAAAAGACTATACGCTATAACACATATAGTATCCTTAGAATATGATATATCAACTTAAGCCATTTGATTTAAATCAAACGGTAATCTTTTTTTATATACATAGTATTAAATTATTTTAAATGATCTTATAAATTGTGAGAGATAACTATAGGATTTTCCAAGATTTTTCTTTCGGGAACTCAAATTCACCCTAATTCAATCGTATGTTTTTTATTTATCCAAAAAGAAATAATTGAAAATTACAAAATGCATTTGATGGTTAATTTTCCATATTCGCTGACTTCAATGAGGGCTAATTTTTTGGCAAGCTCTCGATGATTTACGATACATAAAGTCCCAGGGTATACAGACAATCCCGTCTGTCAAAACTGAATAATAATTGGTGACATGTATACTTATATCCTGATACGACTTGGACTGGCTCTTAAGTAAATGCCTGAGGGTCACAATCATTTTGTCCGGTGTCACCGAATCATCCTTACTCAGGTTATGCAAACGCAAGGCGTATTTACAGTGGACCCAGAGCTTGCGCTCAATTGACATAACCTTTTTATATTTGATGTACCGATCTCGGGCAATTTCCAAATTATTCGCTATAAAATCGAAGAGTTCAGCGCCCGAGCATGAGGCCGGTGCCAAAAACAAACCAGTGAAACTCACTTTGGGTTGCTCGCCTTCGCCCACAATGGCCATTTGGTGGTCGTGCAATGAGTCTGGCAATTGCTTTGACAGCTCCGTCGAATTCAAATGCTCATTTATGGAACTTATCATTCTCAATAGCTGATTAGCATAAGCCTTGGCCTCGGTGGTGGGGAACAAATGCCTTCTCTTGATCTGAATGCCCAGCAAAACTGTGGATAAGGCCTGCTCGTAGAGTGGCACCAGCTTGAGATACGTCTCATATTGGGTCAAGGCATTTATAAATTCCAACCAACTATTGGGTCCTTCTCCTGTGAATAACATCACATTACCATCCAAATTGATGCCCGTATAGGGGCCGAAGACAACGATGCGATCATTCAGTACCTCCAATTGCTTCTTGTGGGTAATGGCCAAATGCTCCAGATTGCTAAGGCAGTCGAGATAGCGTTCAATGTTCCAACCGCACTCATAGCGTGTCTCTCGAATGCCCAGCAATTTGAACAAACTCTGCTCCAATCTGTAGACCTCCATACGGATCTTCACAATCTCCTTGGAACGCATTTGAGCCTTCGCAGCTGTTCGACTTATCCAATTGTCCAAATTAATTTCGGACTGCTCATTCTCATTGCTAATCTCAGTGTCGGACTCCAGGACTGGTATCTCTATATTTGGCTTCTCCTTTAATCGTAGCTCCGGTGTAAAATTGCATATCTCCAGTATATTGCGCACAATCACTTCCGGATCCAGGGTGGCCTTATCCACCGGTATATTGATATGGCGAAAGCCCTCATTCCCCGGATTCCCATCGCGCAAATAGAATGGCAACAGTCTGCTCTCCGTTAGACCCGGACATTTCTGGCTCGAAAGAGACTCCAAATGATCGCTGAGCACCTTCAAAGACTCCTCGTTGGTCAGCCTCTCCAGTGGATGTTTGCCAAAGAAGTCTGGGTGTACGGCGAAATAAAAAGGTCGCAAGGCCGTTGATAGATCTGAATTCAGGTACCGTCGACAGCTATTCGAACCGACGGGCACAAAATTCTGCAAGCGCTGCAGCAAAACCTTTGCCAATGCCATTTCTTGCTGTTGTTGGTGTTGTTGCTGTTTTTTTTCTGATTTGTTATAGTTTATTTGTGTTATTGTTAAGAATGGTAATGGTGATGCTAGTGACTAAACAGAGAAACAGAGACCGTCTGGACTCCACAGAAAAATTTTGAACTAGCTCTCACATTGAGGCGAAATTTGATTTTTGGAAAACAAAAATGAATCTGAAGTTTCAAAATAAAATTATATGATATATGATTATATGATATATATAAATATATGTATATTTATATATTAGAGTCGATTGATTCATGCGGGTCTTTGAAAGTAGCTGAGTTTGCCGATTTTTGCAAAAATATAAAATACACTCTTTCATTTAATGATAATCACAATCAGAAATGCACTGAGTGACTCATCGTGTCTAGAATATTTTGCAATTTTTTTTCTATATTTATGAAAGAGTTTTATTTATTATTTCGAGGTGGCTAAAATCCTGATGTCTTGGGACTTGGAGTTCTATTAAAATATTCTTCAAGCCTTTCGGTTTCCATTTTTCTATTCTTATCCCTAAGTTTCTTTTGAGGTTTGATGATTGCACCTACTCGACCCGATTTCTTAATAATTTTTTTTACTTAGCCACAAAGATCTATTTCTCCCACTGTGAGTCACTTCTTTATGAATATCCGACTTATTAGATTTGATTTCATCGATTTTAAAAAGATATTTCGGAAGTGCTTGTGGCTCGATGTAATTTCCTTGGGATTATTATTATTATTCTTGAGAAACCCGAAATACTTTATTTGTCTTGAATGAGAACTTATCAAATTATCAACTTTATCAAATTTTGATAAAATATTCCTCAATAAATCATCAATTTATAATATTCCTAAAGGCATTCGGCAAATTGGGATTGTTCTCCAAAAAGTAATTTGGGTTCTCTGAGATTATTTTGATTTTGATTTGGTCTGTGGATTTGGATCTCTTCACTCTGGATTGAGCCGGATTATGTTCCCATTATGAGCAGACAATTGCGTTCTCTTTGTGTAAACATTTTTCAGGGCTAGAAAATAAGCTGAACCGACTCGGTCTATATTGAATTTATTTGATTCTTTTGGCTTATTGAATTGGTCAAAAAATATAGCAATAATTTATGAAGCAAATATTTATATTGTTTTGGTTCTGCTCTGGTTTGTGATTTATGCAAACCGGTTCAAACTTGCTGTCTGTGCACAAGTCGAGTGCGCTCTATTTATGCGTATATGTTTGTGTGCGTGTGTGTGTGTGAAAGAAAGAGAGACTCTCTGGTGGTTCATTTTGCATCCGAACCAGTTTCGAACCATTTTGTCATGCTCTTGATCGCTCTCTTCGCCCGTGTGGTCTGAGTGTGTGTGTGTTTGTTTTTATACTCTTTTCGAAGAAAAAAAAAAGTATATTGATTTTGCTCTGATATTTGTAACGCACAGAATCACACATCGCAGACCCCCAAAATTTACCTTTAGAATACTTGGAATCACTAGAGGAGTCGATATAGCCATTTCCGTCTGTCTGTCTGTTTCTATACAAACTCTCAGTTTTAAAGCTATTTTGATGAAGCTTGGTATATAGCCTTCTTTTTTACCTGGGCAGCATATTTATCGGAACCGGACAGATCGGACCACTATTTCATATAGCAGTCATTCGAACTTAAATCGGTTTAGAGAACAACTCCCACATTTATTATCCGATACCTTTCAAATTTGGCATTCTTCGGCACCCCGAAGATAACGTTGGGAAGAAGACGTCGTAGACCGCCCAAAGTTACCCACAATATGATCAGGGTGATTAGAAAAATCGATATAGAAATGTCCGTTCGTCTGTCCGACTGTCCGTCTGTGACTGTGAACGCCTAGATCTTAGAGACTATAAGAACTAGGATAACCAAATTCGGGATTTGGACTTCTTATGTGCGTACACTGGTCATATTCTCCCCCCCCCCCCCCTCACTTTTTCAAAGCCTTGTAATTTCTACAGCTTTAGGATTTCGATTGGTATCAAACATTACTAAAATAGGACCATATCAGAATGTAGCTGACCAGGGTTACTACCCGACTAGGGTTACCAACATATCTTTTTCAATTCCATCTACTGGGTACAGGGTATCCAAAAATCGGCCGTGCCCGATCTTAACATTCGGTTTCTTTTATATTTGCTTTGGTTCGTGAACCGATAAACCGATAGGCACGCCTCAGTTGTCAGTAATTGTTGCTCCGAGAAACTCGGAATTTTTGAAGAGATAATAAATAAATAAAGAAATGTCGAAAAATCCCGTTTTCGACCATTTTATCTATGAAATAGAAATTAATAAAAGTACCTGCACCGCCTGTCTTTTCAAAATGGCTGGGAGGCATTCTGAGAACCTATTGCGTCATTTGCAACGTAAACATGGTGATATCTACGAGAATGTGATGAGCAAAAAGGCACCAAGACGACGAAATCGAATACAAAAAAAGACTGTCAATAAACGACAACAACAACAACAACGACGACGAAATGCGAATAACGTAAGAAGTTCTTCTAGTCAAACCAACGATTTCCCACAAATCAAAGTCAAAGCCGAACCAATCTATGCTAACATGGTGAGTGACAAGGCAGACAGAAAAACCAAACCAAAAGCAAAAAGCAGTATCAGAATACAAAACGAAACAAATAAACAAGCGTAAAAATATTTTAATCAAAATTCATTTGCAACGTCATCGATTAAAAGGCAAGAACAAAACAAAAGCAGCCTAAACAAAATGAACCGGTTGAAATATTAAACCGTTGATATTTCCCATCGCCTACGTTTCCTACCTTCTTCTTCTTCTTCCTCTTCTTCTTCGGCTTCACTTTGCTTCGTTTATTTTTATTTTTTTTTTTTTGTCGTTTGCGATTTTCCCCCCACAGTTTACGAGCATTTTGGATAAAAAGGGGTGTAATGAGTGAATGAACAATAAAAAATCATGTGTGCCTGTGTGTGTGTGTGTGTGTGTGTGTGCGTCCGAAAGAGAAAAATTAAAAAACAAGTGAAGGCGTTCGGTCTAGTCTGGGCAGGAGTCAGTTAAGTGACTTTGGCATGCTCTTTTTGGGCTAATTTAAAGAAACATATTATTTTGTTTATTTTAGCAAATAAATTAATAAAATTAATTTATGTTTAATGAATCCGAACGTTAATCTCGGGCGCGACGGAGCTTGGGATACCCTGTACCTAGTCGACGGAATTGAAAAAGAAAAGGTGGTAACCCTAGTCGGGTGGTAAACCTGACCGTCTACCTTCACATAAAACCTCTGGTCTTAATATTCAATGCAAGCACGCCATCTATCGGACTGATCATTCGACCGTCTGCCAGTTTGCCAGTTTTTTGTATATCTCATGTAAATATGGTCCGATTTTAGTGGGGTTTGGTATCAATCGAGCGATTTTTAGATGCCTAAAACAACTTTTTGGACGCAATTCATACCTAAAGCTGTAGAAATGACAGGGCTTTGAAAAAGTGAGGTGGTGGAGGGAAGGGCGGGGAGAGAAAAAAAATAAACTTGACCACCGTACACACATAGGGAGTCCGAAATGTGATTCAGTTAGATCAATAGGTTTTGGAAATATGCTTAAAATCGATTTGAGTTCGAATGGAGCGTTCCTGTCGGATCATCTAATATTTCCGCATTGATTACATCGATTCTTAAGGGTTGCGTAGAGTAGATAAAGAGAAAGATGAGAGAGAAGGTCTGGATAAAGCAAATGAGTTCTTTCTGGAAACAAAAGTATAAAGAATACAAGAACACAGGCAGGCTCAAGCTAGAGCAAACAGACAAGCCAAAACGTCCTGAGGAAATCACCTATCTACCTATCCATAATCAAATTCTGGTTATACCTTGTACCCGTAGGGAAAGAAGGAGACGTCGGAGACCATCCAAAGCCACCCACAATATTATCAGGGTGACTAGAGAAATCGATATAGCCATGTTCGTCTGTCTATCCTCAAGGATCTTAGAAACTATAAAAGCTAGAGCTATGAAATTTGGTATATAGAATCTAAGGGACACGAGCATGGGCTAATCCCTTCGTTTGACTCCAAGATGAATAAAATTTGACTTTAGTTCAAGAACAAAAATATTGGAGAAAACCCAAAAGGAACTTTTAGATTTAATACTCAACGTCAACGTCCGTTTTATTGTTCTCATAAGCCTTGCATTCATCACCATAAAAATTTTGATATAAGCAAAAATTAAATGAAATTTTTAAAAATTATATATTTTCAGGAGGAGAACTCAATCCACTTGTCACACGATCAAGAGAATATTTCCCAGGCGTCATTAGCCAAGCCGGACGAACTTCAGATAAAAGCCCTAATAATGTCCAACGATGGAACCAACAGCACCACCACCACAGCCGGCATCAATCAAACAAACAATTCAACAGTGCCGCCAGTTCCAGTGTCTTTAACTGGTGGCAGTATATCTCCGGATGATGTCTATTATTTGCAATATCTGGGCAATAAATTTAGCAAATATACGGCACACACCAAACACAATGTACAGTTCCAAATTAATCGTATACTCTATAAGGCCGATATGGGCGGTTATAATAACATAGATTTAAATAACATCAATGAAAAGGATTCCGAATTTGAATAGCTTTTCCAAGTGATTATTGATTAGAATTAAATTAATAAGAAAAAATTAAAAAAAAAAATGTTTTTTTTCTACTCAACAAGATTTTTCCTACCTTCGAAACACTCGGGAATAATTTGATTAATCAAGCCAGGCTAATGGGTTACCTCAAACATGCGATGACTTTTACCCAACATTATTTTCAACCGCACAAACAGCCCACATCTGGAGATTAACATCATTAAGAGTCTATTAAATAAAATTGACAAGAATTGCAAGTCGATTTCCACCCCTGATTGGGTCAGATATGTGAACCCTTATGTAAATGATCTAACTACCCCCTAACACCTAGGTAAATTCCGAAAATCTATTCTAACGCTTTCAAGGGCTCAAAAGACTTAACATAATTTTCGAAAACTATTCAGACCTCAAATCGAATATATGTATATATAGAATACCATTCAAAGTACTCTTGGGTCTAAAGAGATAATCTCTATAACGACTTGGCAGTCAGTCGGATTGACCTAGTTTGGAATATCTAGTAGCCCCAGATAAAGTATCTCTAGCTTGTTCTCTTACATAACAAAGCTAAATTTCTACACTTTCAATTGCTCAAAATGCTTCTGAGAATGCTTTGCCACAAAACCAAACACACAAACCATACAATAACTTTTCCCAGATAGTTAGGAACCCGAGATTCCTTGGCATACAAAAAGTATCTGCAACTGGTTAAACATTTGTTGATAACTCTAAGCCCGAAAGCAGGTAAAATTAGTTCATTTCAAAGTGTCCTTAACACGGCTTGATGTATTTCCAATTTCAGTATAGTCCCCCCCCCCCCCCCCCATACCATCTTTCCGACTTCCTCCCTTCTCTTTCACTTCTCTCGGTCTCTGGTTTTGGCACACGCCGCAGGCAAACACAAAACATGCAAACACCCTGAAAGAAACAAGAAAACCAAAGAAAAAAAAATCCCAACGTTATCTTCGGGGTGCCGAAGATTACAGACTCTTTTCGCAGTTGTTTCTGCTGTAAATCACATGAACGGTGTTGGTCAGTTAATAGGGCCGATTTCGATTTGTATGACAGCTATATGATATAGTATTCCGATTTTAATAAAATTAAGCACAAACGCGTATATTTATGTAGAAAACGTGTTAGACGAGTTTTAAAAAGATCAGTCAATAAATGTGCGAGTTATTCCCTAAACCGATTTAGGTTCGTATGGCAGCTATAAAATATAGTAATCCGATCAGAGCAAAATTTGGTACAATTATCTATCGTTATATAAAACATACGCATGCCAAATTTGAAAAGGATCGGATAATAAATGTGGAAGGTATTGCCTAAACCGATTTAGGTTCGTATGACAGCTATATGATATAGTGGTCCGATCCGACCGATTCAAACTAGTGTACTACCTAGGTAAAAAAGAAGGCTAAATACCAAGTTTCAGCAAAATAGCTTTTAAGACGACGGAGTAAATCGCATAGAAACAGACGGACAGACGGACAGACTGACAGACGGACAGACGGACATGGCTATATCGACTCCTCTAGTGATTCTAAGTATTCCAGATGTAACTTTTGTGGGTCTACGATGTTTGGTTCTGTGCGTTACAAACATCAGAGCAAAATGAATAGGCTCCTTTTTCTTCGAAAAGAGTCTAAAAAACTAAAATGATATATGCAAAAGGATAGACAGACAGACGGACCAAGAGATATATGTTTGTAGATACATATAAATCTAGATATATTCTGTGGATATTTTGTATCTACAAGTGTGCGTGTGTCTGTCAGAAGGGCAGCAGAACGACAGCTTGACAAAAGACGTTGGCCAGGGAGCTGAGAGATGGAGTGTGTGTGTGTGTGTGTGTGTGTGTGTGTGTGTGTGTGTGTGTGTGTGTGTGTGTGTGTGTGTGTGTGTGTATCTCAGGCCAAACATATGTACGCAGATACTTTTAAATGTATCTGTGATACGACCGGCCGTTCGCTTTTGGGCTTCCTTTGTCCCATTCAATTTTTGACTCTGGCAAATTGTTAAACGGATATTAAAAGGCTCATCATTTTCATTATCAAATAGACTGAGATTCACACACACACACAGATTCACACAGATTCTTTTCGATTTGCTTCTGGTTGTTTGTAGGCGCATATTTCTACTACCCCGTTTCCCTCTCCCTCTCCCTCATCTTCTTCTTGTTCTGCTTTCCTACTCCTTATCTCTGTGCCACCTGCCGTCTTTTGTTTTTTTATTCTTCTTCTTCTTGTTCTTTTTCGCTTTGTATTTGGTTTTCTTCGCAGGAGGCCAATGCTCTTTGATATGCTGAAAATACTTTTTCCAACTCAACTGGAAGACTTTTTTCTTGTATTTTTGTTGTTGTTGTTGTTTTTTTTTTTTAGAATCTCAAAGTAATTCTGATATGCAGCTGTGCTTAAATAGTTCTCCATATCCTTGCCAGGGAATTTCGTTTCAAAGAGAAAGAGAGATGGGGCAAGAGCAAGGAGAGGGAAAAATCGGTCTTATTCATTTTATTGATTTAATTTATTTATTCATATTTTATCTATTTGATTTGCTTTATTTATTTTATTTATTTTATTTATTTTATTTATTTTATTTATTTTATTTATTTTATTTATTTTATTTATTTTATTTATTTTATTTATTTTATTTATTTTATTTATTTTATTTATTTTATTTATTTTATTTATTTTATTTATTTTATTTATTTTATTTATTTTATTTATTTTATTTATTTTATTTATTTTATTTATTTTATTTTATTTTATTTTATTTTATTTTATTTTATTTATCAATTTAGATTTTCCTAGAAACTGATAAGTTTCACCACTTAAAATAATGTTTAAAAACAATAAAGAAAAATTACTCATTTATTTTTAGGGTTTTCATGACACTCTATCCCCACTGCCCCTGCCCCTGCCCCAGCCCCTGGCCCTGGCTACGGGAACTCTTTTCAACTGCTTTGCCCTTTCGGGTTGAAAAAGTAATAAAAATGTTGTTGGAGTGCTTAAGCGTTTGAGTATGCGCGTGTGCGTGTGTGTGCGTGTGTGTGTTGATGTGTTTCAAATGGGCCTGATTGATTTCTTTTTTTCAGCTTCTTCTTCTTCTTCTTTTTAAAGATATTTTTGGTTTTGAGGGGGGAGAATCACAATTTTGCTAGCAGGCAAAAGTGTCCGACGGAAAAGACCTTTTGGCCACTCGCACGGTCCATGAAAATTTTTCTATAAGCATGTATGTGTGTGTGTGTAAGTGCATTTTTGTATAGGCACAAAGTAAAGTTTTCTTCTTCTTCTTCTTTTTCATCATGTTGTTTTTCTTTGTTGCTCATCCAAAGGGGATGGTTGTGGCAAGTAGCTCAACATGATGACACACACACACACACACACACTCATACTCACACAGACACATACACGAAAACATAAAACCCAAAATATATATTTGTATGTATAATTTTTGTTGTTTTTTTTTTTTTTTTTAGATGAAATGTCGCCCAACATTTCTCCTGCTGTTTCCATGTAATTCGCTTTACTTTCTTGTAAATAAAATAGATGAAAATCAATTTGACGTGTCTTGAATTCTGTTTTCGGTTTAAAGAACTCGTTTCCCAAGCAGATAAAGTACCCAAAAGAAAAGGAACAAAAAAAAGCGAAACCGTGTATGGAATGTTGGCTATGGAAAATAAAATAAAATAAATAAGAGCGAAAGAGAGGGGAGATGTAGTTGATGGCGGGGTGGAGTGGGGTATGGAAGGGGGGGGGGGGGGGGGGGGGATTTACAAATGGAAATAAACTCGAAACAAAAAAAAAAAAAAAGTGATAAAAAGCCAAAGGTGGGCCACACAGGGGCAAGGGAAGAAGGCCAGCGAGAGAGAGACAGATGGAGTGTGTGAATGCCGAAAGGGGCCTTGGGAGGAAGTTGGAGTCCGCCTGAGTGTGTTGTAAAACAAACATGCCACCAAAATACAACAACAACAACAACGGCCACATTAACCAAAATAGGAACAACAAAAGCCCAGCAACCCAAGAAAGCCAATTGAATTGAAAATAAAGATGAGTTGCTAAGCAGAAGAAGAGTGGAAAAAAACACAAGAAAATAAAAGGAAAAGGAGGAGATGGGGTGAAATGATTATGGAAATGGCATTGGCAATGGGCTTGAGATAGTCTGGGCCTGTTGCCATAATTAGATCAATCTTCTTGCCATTTAAATGAATGAAATGGGCGTGTATGAGTATCCCTACCACACCCCCCCCCCCCCATAACTCTCTTATTTTGGTTAACAACTTAACTGGTAATTCCAAGTTACTTCAATTGGCTAATAAATTTCAGAGATTTTTTCCTCAGCCAGATGAAACTTGGGGTAAGACTTGAGAGTTCCGAATTTGATCCATATCGGTTCAAAAATATCGGAGGTACATATATTGGTTATATTTGTTATCTAGATTTATCCATTAATACTCAACCTATATATTCAGTTAAGATCACCTGAGATAACCCTAGATATGTTTGGCAAAGTATGCCTTTTCCCTTTAAATAATTGGGCCAGAGGCAATGGTATGATATGAAATACGAATTGGATTGGGTATTGGAATTGGGAATTATACCCAAAACCAATTCGATCCAGGTGAAACTCGGGATAAGTATCCCTCTCTATACGGGTCTCACATATTCACAAATTGGCTAGGATAGATCATGAAATGTGGAAGATATCCCTAAAACCGATTTAACTCTTAATGTTTATGAAGTTCGATCCAGGTGAAACTCGGGATAAGTATCCCCCTCTGTTCGGGTCTCACATATTCAGAAATTGGCTAGGATAGATCATGAAATGTGGAAGATATCAATAAAACCGATTTAGCTCTAAGAGTTTTAGAAGTTCGATCCTCTGGATAACTATCCGCCTCTGTACGGGTCTCACATATTCAGAAATTGATTGGTCTTACACAATCGATGTAAAAGATATCCCCAAAAACTGATACACGATATGGGAGTCATATTCGGCTTTTATGCCCTTATTCGGGAATCTCTAGAGACCCACAGTCTCTTAAGCTAAAGATATTTCCCAAGAAATTCCTCATCAAATTAGAACTGTTCCGAAATTCAAAGCTGTGACTTTTCTTTTAAAGAGAAAAACAATCAATTCCGCCGAGACAAATCGAAATTGATCTGAAAAAGTGTTGACATATGTAATTTCCCCGGACAAGAGATCTTTGGTTTTAATAAAAAAAAAATTTCAGAAGCAACAAAACAAAACAAAATTTTTATCCACAATTTATTTATGTGTGTGTGGTGTGTGGTATGTATGTGTATGTGTATGTGTGTGTGTGTGTGTCTAAAGTATACAACGAGGTCGTTTGTCTGGTCTGGTTTGGTCTGGTCTGGTCTGGGGCTGAGACTCGAGACTCCGAGACTTGAGTCTTTGAGACTGACGCTGAGGCTGCAGCAGAGGCCGAGACCGAGGCTGAGGCAGAGGCTGAATGGCTGACGATAATGGTGGTGGCATTGTTGTTGTTGTTGTTGTTCGTGCATGACGGCAATTTTGCCTAGCTGGAAGCAGCCTCAGAGTGTCGCTCTCACCAATTGACAGACTGACTGACAACTGCCACCGACGGTGACGGTGACGGTGGTTTCGACGACGACGACGGCGGCGGCTTTTGTCGTCTTGGCCGTCCTCATCATCATCATCATCGTCTGGGTTCTTGGTATTTCGATTAGAACGAGCCTCGGCCGGGAGGGTTGAAGACTTTCCTCTTCGGCTCTCTCTCTCTCTCTCTCTTTCTTACTCTTTCGCACTCTCTCTGTGTGAGTGTAGCCAAGGCCTGAAATTGGGTCTGCACCCTGACTAAATGGTCTACCTAATTAGTTTTCATTTTTTGTTTTGTATTTTTAACACCTCAAAAGAAACAGAAAAAATAATCAAATTATATATATATATATATGTATATCTGCATCTAGATCCACATCCAGTTGCCTTAAGTAAGCTCAGCACTTTTCAGAGGAGCGGAGCTCGGGTCTCCAGGGCTCTTTCGATCTTCTTCTTCTTATTTCTAATAAGTCTGACGTCACAGGGAGAAACATAAAAAAAGAAGACCTGACCTGATTTGAGAGCATCATAATAAAACACACACACACACACACACACACACACACACAACGATAAGGCTAAAGAGCATCAAACAATCATGACGTCATAAATTGTCACTCTCGCTCTGTCTGTCTGGCTGTCTCTATTTCTGGGAACTTATGGCAAAGATCATAAAATTAGTTTATATTAAAATCATATAAGGCCAAAAACAAAGAAGGCACAAAATGAAAGAACGGCGATAGAAAAAGAGATGGGGAAAGGGGAAGGGGGGGGAAATGTGTTATCTATAGACCGTAAAAGCCATAAAACCCGCCCATAAAAAAGTAGGTGAGATAAGAAATTGGAAAAACATGGCTGATGAAATCCGTAAAAGAATTTCCCAAAGCAAGCTCATTTCTTTTTTTTCGCTCTTTCTAATTAAATAATAAATAATATAAATAAATTATCCGAAAAAAACACAAACGTGTCTTTTATTTATTTAATGAGGCGTGAGAGAGAGAGAGAGGGGGATAGTGTTAGAAAAAGACGAGAAATGAAAGTGTGATAACGAGCTGAGATTAGGCAAATTAAGGACAAACCAGAAAAACATAATGCCAGCAAGGCAGGGGAATGAATGAAGACCCGAAAAAGGACAGACCGAAAGGCAAAAATGAGCGACAGGCAAGCAGGCAGGCAGGCAGGGAGCCTGACAGAGAGGGGTGACAGGCATAGCAAGACAAGCAGGCAGACAGTTAGACCGAAAACTAGGCAGACATAAACAGACTAGAAGAGACCTGAAAGAGAGCGAGCGAGTCTGGCAAAGAGACACCAACGGTAGTCACCACCGCCACCACTGCCACCTCCGCACCCCTCCGTTGTGTGGATTTTCAGTACTCTTTTTTTCACTGAACCTGGACCCGCATACAAGTTGGACTAATGATTGAGTGACGGACTGAATGGGCCCAAAAGACTTTGCCCTTTTCTGCACTAACTCTACCCATGACGCTGACGCTGACGTTGACGTTGACGCTGCCGCTGTTACTGCAATCGCGCGCTCTCTCTTTCGCACGTTTCAACTTCTCTTTGCTTTGGCTTTTAATTGTACAACTAAACGCACATTGCACTCTTGTTTATTTGTTTTTATGTGTGTGTGTGTGTGTCTGTGTGTGTTTGTTTTTTTTCTCGCCCTGCTCTTTCTCTCTGTTTTCTTTTAAAGTGCATTCTGCCGTTGATGTTGGGCTGCTGCCGCCATCGCCAGCGCTGAGCCGCAACGACAGCAGCTGTATAAATTTTTTAACAGCTGATAGCATTTTTTCGAAATTTATGGTCAGGCTGCTGCAATTGCGGCCGTCGTTGACGCGTCGCTTTATGTCACACACACACACACACACACACACAGCCACACGCTCACTTGCCATTTCTCGTGTAGTGTGGTTAGGCTGGCTTTGTTTGTGCTTGCCTTTTGTTATGCCTCCGTCTTCGAAGAGAGTCAACATATTCACACGCTTCGCTCTCTTTCAGTCTTTGGGCTCTCTTTGAATTGGCAAATGCTTATGTGTGTTGCTGTTGTTGCTCTGCTCTTGTGGATTTTGTCGAGTGGTTACCCCCCCCCACCCCCCTTCCCCTACCCATACCCATACGTACTTATGCGTGTGTGTCAATTGTTTGATTTTTACATGGAGCCGGGGCGACTACTCTGAATGAGTGGAGTGGAGTCGAGTGAAATAGAACAGGACGATGGATGCAAAGGGTAACGGTCGAGCACACAACCACCACAATAATTTTTTTTCTTTTTTTTCTGCCTTTATTTCTTTCATTCTTCTGAAGAGCCTTAAAAGTCTCCATGTCATCAATTTCCTCCCCAAATATAAACCAGAAAATAGACTCTTGAAATTTTAATATACATATACAAAAAAAAAATTAATGCTTGCGGTTGTGTTGAAAAAAAGAAGAAAAATCAATAAACAAAAAAAAATTCCAATCAACATTTAAAAGGGGATCACAATTTTGTTGAAGAAAATAAATAATTTCCTCTTCTACTCTTCTTCTTCTTCATAATCGTCAGCGTCATAATTTGAAGAGCAACACTGGTGGTGAAGTTGTTGTTGTTGTTGTTGTTGTAAAGGGGAGGGTAAGCATAGCCAAGCAATGAATGAGGTGATAAGGCCAAACGACAACTAAACTATTAAACAGCTGACATTATCACGGCTCACACACACACGCACACAAGTAAATCTTTACCTAGGCAGTCAATCTACCTGCTCGGTCGTTCACAAAGAATGCGTCACCGAAAAGACAGCTGCTCGCATACAGAAAGATAAAAAAAAAAACAGAACAAGAGAAAAAGAGACCCGCATAAAAATGTGTAAATCTTAAACAAAAAAAAAAGAAATAATAACAAAGTCAAGAGACCCACATAAATTTATAGGCTAGGTAGAAATACCGAAAATCACAAAATTCTTTTAACTTGATCCAATTTGTTTATTATCATTACAAAAAAGTGTGAACCCCCAAACGAACGACTAATAAAATAAAAAAAGAGCTTACGCAAATATTAATTTAGATTCCTTAACTCAAGCGCTCTCTTCCGCTCTCTTAAGTTATTGTGCTCTTCCTTCACCCTTGACATGATCACGCTATTCGAAGAGAGCCTTTTTACCGTTAGTTTCTCCACTCTCTCTCTCTCTCTATCTCCCCCCCCCCCCCTTCTTGATCCTTTGCTTGCTCGGCTCTTTATATTTATTTAAAAACAAATTTCATTGGAGAATTCAAATAAAAAATTCATAGAATCCGATTTAATTTATTTCTTTGCCACTTCCACTGCCCTCCGCGCCACAATTGTAGTGACTAACAAGCTGTGAGTATTTCCAATTGAGGAGGTGGTGGTGGAAAGCCTTTGGCTTTGTATTACACCATTTCCAAAGTGACTGGCCCCTCACCAGCCTCACTCCGGTAGATTCTCACCCCGTTTAACGTCTGCTTCATGTAATGACACGGCTGGCCCTGCCTAGCCTTGCCCTGCCCTCTCGCCCCACATTTTTCTTTTCCTTTTTTTTTTTGCGATGATTACAATCAGAATGATGATGATGATGCCTGGCTGGCCTTTTATTTTATTGCTTGGGCACATACACACACACACACACAAAGACGCATGGCCAGACGAAAGAGACACCAAAAGCAAATACATATAAACTTTGGCGAGAGTTGATTATTAATTATGAAGAGGCTACATAAAAATTGTTTCGTCTCTCTCGCACTCTTTTTTGTGAAAAAAACAAACAAATGAAACCTTAGATGAAATTAGCAGTTACATGAAAAGCAGGCGACTGGGGAGAGGGAGGAAGTAGTCAGGATTAGTGCATTTAAAAGCGCCACAATTGACCAGAGCCCAGAGTAAGTAACTCAATACCCTAAAAAAAATAAGAAGCAGAAAAAAATAAAACTAAAGCGAAGCAAAGAAGCAGAAAAAAAGACAAACGCAAACGAACAAGCGTGCAAAATCCATTTAAACTCAGCGGCAACAACAACAGCAACACTAAAGGAAAAAAAAAAACAGACACATAAGAAACAAAACAAAAAAGAAAAAAAAAACGGGTGTTTTTTTTTTCTTTCTGTTTATCTGCTCCTTCTACTTTGTCCAGGGGGGTCCAAAAAGCAGGCCGCACTGCCTCTAGTGATGGAGCATAGGTGATGACAAAGCAAGCCAGAGGAAGCAATATCGTTGCAATACTGCAAACACACAAGCATACACACATATATACATATATATAAATAGGCAAGGTAGACAGGCAAACAGGCGGACAGATTGACAGACGGACAGATACAGACAGAGTATGTTTTTGAGCGGGGAGTTGAGAGGTGAGAGAGAAACAGTAATATTTACGCTGTGCTGTGCTGAGCAGCAAGCTCGCAACAAAACCAGTATAAAGAGAACATGCACACACACACACACACACACAGTCAGAGGCAAGCCACACAGGCAAAGAAACAGGCAAGCAGGCAGATAGACAGAAGCTCAATGCTAAGCAACTAAAACAGCGAAGCCAAGGCAACAAATTGAGTAAAGGGTGCTGGTTGCTGTAATAATAACAACAACAATAACTGCAGCATAAGCTAAAGAAGAACCGCTACATTTATGACAACAGCAAGCAGCAAATCTGATGTTGCCAGCAGTGGCAGGCTTCGGTGAGAAGAAAATGGATAAATAAATAAAAATAATTAAATACACAGCTTGCTAAATATTAAATTGTGTGTGTGTTTTTATACCTGTATACCTGTACCTAAAAAGGTACAAGGGTATATTAAGTTTGTGCAAATGTATGTAACATAGAGAAGGAAACGTCGGAGACCCCCCAAAGTTACCCACAATATGATCAGGGTGACTAGAGAAATTGATATAGCCATGTCCGTCCGTCCGTCCGTCTGTCCGTCTGTCCGCGCGTACGGCTAGATCTTAAAGACTATAAGAGCTAGGATAACCAAACTTGGGATTCGGACTCCTTTTGTGTGTACGCTGGTCAAGTTTATTTTTTTCTCCCCCCCCCCCCCTTCCACCTGCTCATTTTTTCAAAGCCACATAATTTCTAAACCTTTCGGATTTAAGTATTAGTTGCTTCTGAAAAGTTGTTAGGAATAAAAATCTTTCGATTGATATCAAACATGACTAAAATTGGACCATATTTACTCGAGATATACAAAAAACAAATTTTGAGGGTCAAGATTTTAATTCCCCTTGCGTAACCTGCAATCCGCCAAATGAGCAGTCCGATAGATGGCGTGCTTGCAATATTGTGAACAATATGTTTTTGGATTCAAAGGAATATTAAGACCAGAGGATTTATGTGAATGAAGGCGACCAGGGTTACCACCCGACTAGGGTTGCCACCTTTTTTTTTAATTCCGTCCACTAGGTACAGGGTATCTCAAACTCGGCCGCGCCCGAGTTTAACGTTCGGCTTCATTTTTAATTTGTTTATTGGATAAAGGTAAAATTAATATACTAGGGGGGGATAATATACAATGAAGGGGAGGGGGATGTAGGTGCTTCAACTCCCGCGGGACTACCGCGAAGTTATGCTTCACGGGAGTTGGTTGGCCTGATCAGGCAGCTCCTACGGACGTTGTATTCTTAGTATAACGCTCTCCGCGAAGCTACACACAGCCTCCCAATTGGCGGCGTCATGGATCATTATATCCACCAGGTTGGCATCTGTTACTGCTACTTCGACGCGACAGTGTAGGGTACCCCTGAAATCCTGGAAACGGGGACAGTAGAACATTACATATTCGGCGGACTCGGCGACGTGGCATCTCGGGCAGGTAGGATCGTTCCCGTGGCCGAATCTGGTCAGATACGCTCTAAGCCGTGGCAACCGTGGCCACTAAGCATCTGTGTAAGGTAATGCGTCACCTCACCGTGCTTCCTGTTCACCCATTTCTTCATGTTCGGGATCAGGTGGTGAGTCCACCTACCCTTGAGACTGGAGGACCACCTGTGCTGCCAGTGATCAAGGCATCTCTCGTGAGCTTCGGAGCCATTTTGTCTGTGGTCAGGACGTCCGCTCTCCAGAATGAGCAGTTCAATAGGGATCATTCCTCCAATGACCAGGGCTGCGTGCGGACTGCCCTGCTGAATTTTAGAGCGCAGATACGGTATGCCGAGGCAACGCCCTGGGTGTAACTAGGAGTGCCGGCGGCCGTGGCCCAGACTGGAGCTGCGTAAAGAATGATGGCCCGGACGACAGACATCAGGAGCCTCCTGCTTGTCTGTTTTGGACCCCTCGAGTTGTGCATTATTCTGGACAGGGCGCGGCCAGAATCAGTTGCCTTCTTGGTGATATAATTCAGGTGTTCGCGGAAGCAAAGCCTTGCGTCGATCATGACGCCGAGGTATTTAATGGCACGCTTTGATGTGATGTGCGTGCCGCCTACAGTGATACAGGCTGTTTCTACTTTTTGCCTACTGGTAACGAGAACGGCTTCTGTTTTATGTGCCACAAGTTCCTCTGTCATAGAGATACCATTGTTCGCGACATCCTCTACCTCCTTGATGTTTTTGGGGACTACTACCAGGGCTTGGCTAGGGAGAGGCAGTCGCAACACGCCGCCGTACATGGAATGCCACAAAAGCGGGCTAACCACAGAGCCATTTGGGACCCCCGCCGTTACCTCGTGCCGAACCAATCCATTGGATGTCCTATATAGAAGAACCCGATTAATTAAGTAGTTTCGAGTAATCGCCATTAGGTATTTCGGGGGCTTGAACGCCTCGATCGTTTCCACGATTGTGGCAAGGATGGCTCGGCAAGTAACTCTGGGTGTCCACTGGCTTCTGATCTTTTTCATGACTACCCTGTATGCTGTGCCCCAGGGGCTTATGTCAGAATATTCGCAGATAGCTGATGATAGGTTCACCAAGAGTTGACTCACCATTTGGTCTGCTTGTCCTGTACTCCAGTTAGCCATTTGCATCATCTGTGAAAGAGCAGCCGGATCGAGGCAATCTCCCTTCGATTTTGGGCCTGTCAGCTTGGGTAGCCTCTGGATCTTCTCCTCTTGTTATGCACCTGGAAGTGAATCGCCTGGTGGTCGCTAAACGTGAACTCCCTACCTTCCCTTCCTTGAGCCCTTGCACAGCATGCACAGGGGATGTCGTTCGCAGCTTTTAGCCTTGTGGCCCTTTTCTCCACACCTTCTGCAGAGGTCAGATCTATCCACCTCACTCTCGCACTGCTTTGCCAAGTGTCCAAATTCCAGGCATTTGAAACACTTCGTTACTGGCACTATCTCCTTTAGTCGACCCAGCCAACCTTCAGCTTCCCGATTTTGAACGCCTTGCTTACGCGCTCCACGGGCGACTTCACGTAGGCTGTTTGAGTGCCTCCAAACGCCTTTCGGAACTTGATGCTCTCCAGAGTTATGTCGTAGCCCTCCCACCGGCTGTTGATGGCGTCTCGAATGTCCTCTGCCGTCGTAACTTCGTCGAGGTCCCTGCGCTCGATCTCAACTCGATGCGACATGGCCCGCACCGTTGTCTTCTCTCCTAAGAATTCTCCAATTTGGGTCCGCAGTGTCGAGGTGTCCTCGCTGGATTTGCTGAGCTGTGGCAGTAGCTCGCCATTCTGCGTCCTCCTTATCTTCTCCACCACTTGGCCCAAATCCTGCAAACTCTCGTCCTTTTTTACGCTGCGCAGGATATCAGCATAGCTGTTGTCTCCGCTCACCGTTATGATGATGGCATCCGGGCGTGGATGTCCTTTCATCCGATCTGGATTCGCCTGGTTTTGGCTTACGCTACCTCTTTTTTCTTACCTCTTTCCAGTTCTCTTCCCTCTCCGGGGTGGCGGTGCTCTGTAAAGTGCTAAGTCCCGTCTCGCTGGTACATGGACTGTCAAGGGTCTGGACCACTGCATTTGCTCTAGTTGCCTCCGGTCTCCTCTTCTGCTCGACCATCGTTCGGAATATCTGTGACGTCGGTCATACGTATGACCGATTTCGCCTTTTCGTCGTGCAGTTGGATGGCAGCCATTGGTTGGTGGATCGATCTTCGCGAACCTCCATTCTCCTCCAGCATATAGACCAACTCCGCGATCTTAGGTCCCAAGTCACGGAGTGCCGTGTTGGGCTCTCCGCCTTTGCTGGTGCTATCCGCGTGTTGATCTTCGCGCTAATTGGTTCACTCCTTGGTGATCTCGCCATCGAGTTACTCCTTGCAAAGGAGTTGTGTACCTGGGTAGGTCTCAACTCCTTTCTTCCATCCGCAAAATTGTTTTGTTCTCTTATCATCATGGATGAGTCCCAACTCCTATCCTATCGTTATCCGCAATCGTAGCACAGTCGCGTTGGTGTGATCTTATGGTTATCTATGCAAGCAGGGAGCCCATGCATGGGTTGACATCTGCCAGGGGTCAAATATTAAGAGCCAGATCCGCGTTGGTCAGTAATATACCATCTGAGCCTGTGCTGCTAACTTAATAGCGACGATTTACGGAGCGTTGTAGAAGATTCGCCACTTTAGCCTCGAAGTAATGTCTGTATTTGTATAGAATCGAAAGGACCGAAGTCCCAAGATCATTTGTGTTATGTAATAGTTTACTTGTCCTCCCATCATGTTTACTGCTATTTAGTCATTGTCTTGTGGTTCCGTTGTTTTTTGTAGTAGTCCCCGGAATTTTTCAAAATAGTGCCGTTGCTAGAAGTTCCAACGGCACCAAGCCTGCGATTAAAACTACAGCATCGTTGGATTAAAGGTGCCAAGGCTCCAGCCGCTATTGCACACTTTTTCCCTGCATAGTTCAGGTACTTCTTGAACGTGAGCCTAGTGTCCATAATAATGACGGAGTACCCCGTCATAGACAATGTTCCATAATGTTGGGCCCAGTACAGATCCTTGCGGAAAGCCTGCCGTCACATTACGGAATTTTTGTCAGTTTTATGTCTTTCGATGCTGCTTGAAGTTTGTCGTTAGTGACTTTTGGAATGTGCTCCTCTGTCTTAATCTCGCGGACACAGTAGCTTATATCCGCACTCTGTGAGAAAAGTCCTGCTAATTTTTTGTTAAGTTTTTCAACGGATCGTGTACATTTTTTTCATGACCAGCATGTTGCCAGTCCCCCATGGTGAATGCTTAGCATCGACGTCTGCGCTTACTCTACATAGTAGACAATGCGGTTCACCCTCGCAGCTTTTCGCCACGTGGTTTTGAGCTCCACATTTATGGCAGTGCTTTGACCAGTCACTTTTGTTCTTGGAGTAGGATTCGCTTTTTTTACAAGTTTGCATGCCGTTCAGCCGACTCTAAGTTTACCAATTTCTTCAGCTTTTCCCGACTGTTTCTGAGGTACCACGATTACGGCAGTTCGCGTTCCCCCACGAGCCTCTTTAATTGTCTTGGGTGCGGTCGGCTCAATTTCGCCAATTTGTTGTCGCCATGCTGCTAATATGCGGTAGTCTCGACCTTCCGGCTGCTCATTAGGACCGACTCAGTTTTGTGCTCAGCTAGGGTCAGAGCCAATATTGATAGACAATTGATCACTGCGACAATTGCTATATTGCATATCTCAGTGGCTTGGTTTACCCAATGAGGGTGCACTTCTCTGTAAGATCCAGTATTTCAGAGAATCGGGCCTAGGACCGAGCCTTGTGGCACTCTTCCCGATATAGAGTACTCCTTATCGTCGTAGACCAACAGTCTGTCTCCAAACTAACTCCCAATGAGGTCCGTGAGATATGCGGACACTTCCAGCTTCAGGAGTTAACCGCGTTCTTCACATCCAAGGTGCAGACCAAGCAATAGTGTTTTTGTGTGTGTGTGTGTGTGTTTTTTTTTTCATGGATACGCCATGGGGGTGAGTAATCTATCGGAAGATACTAGTGGCCCGTACCACCAGCATGCACGATTCAATGGAGCAAGGGGGCTCCATCGCCTACGTACTAAACCTCACCCCGACGCCACACACCACATTCCCCGCGGGATCACCGCTAAGTATTACTTCGCGGGGATGGGGAGCCTTCCTAGGCTGTCTCCCTCACACGTCGCTCATTTTCGCATCGTCTCAGATCTCTCTGGATGCATGTTATGAGACGACTCACACCTTTCCATTTTTCCTCCGACTCCAGCATGAAAGCCACGAGGTCCTCTGGTGGCGGGGCTCCCGCTGTTTTAACTAAATATCTCGGGCATATTAGTGCGGGCATATTGGGCACCAGGGGGCTTCCTCGTGCCTGAATTTAAATAGGTATTCCCTATATCCACCGTGACCTGAAAAAAATTGGGTTAGGTGAAAATTCAGGGGCCCTCTTTTCCTGTTCAGCCAGACTTCTATATTGGGGATCAGCCGATGGGTCCACCGCCCTTTCTGCGATTCGGACCATCGAGCCTGCCATGCCGCTATCGTCGCTTCCCGTCCTGCCCTTTTTTCCGTACCATTTGGTGCTATGCCTCCCGTATCTAGTCTATCTTTGTAGAGTGCGGCCATCTCTCTCGCTAGTAGGTCTACGGGTGCCATTTCGGCGAGCACGAGAGCTGCATCTTCCGAGATGGATCTAAAACCTGAAATGACTCTAATTGCAATCAGGCGGTAGGGTGCCGATAGTTTTCTACATAGCTCCTTGTTTTTGTCCAGCGCCATGGCCCATACCGGAGCCGCGTAGAGTAGAACCGAAGTCACTACTCCAGCTAGTAGCCTCCTGGCCCCAATCCGAGGACCGCTGGTATTTGGCATCATACGTGTCAAGGATGCCTGGGTTTTCGCCGCTTTATTGCTCGCGTAGTCAATGTGCGCCTGGAAGTTCAACCTCCTGTCAATCATGACCCCCAGGTATTTAATGGCCTCTTTTGACAGCACTGTCACTTCACCTACTCTGAATTGTGCGCGCTCAACTATTTTCCTACTAGAGACTAACACCGCTTCCGTTTTGTGGCCAGCAAGCTCCAGCCCGGCTCCTTCTAGCCAGTTTCCGATGAGGGCAATTGCTTCATTCCTGGCAATTTCCACGTCCACCACATTTTTTGCCACTACCGTTAGTGCCAGGTCGTCCGCGAATCCTGTGAGGGTACATCCACGTGGTAGTTGGACTCGTAGCACCTCATCATACATTATATTCCATAGGAGTGGACCTAGGACCGACCCCTGCGGAACTCCTGCCGTTACGTTGTGTGTGTGTGTGTTTCTTTTTTTTTTTTTTTTTTTTTTTTTATTTAACAGAGGAAAATGAAATCTTCTAAAGATAACATCTACGGTCCGTAGACGGCATGCACGAATCCAAACTTAAAGTTAAACTTAATGTTTAGCCTACGTACTAAATAACAACCTCCGTATGCTCTCCAGTCCTTGCTTGGGCTCACCGGTACTGACAGTTAAGGTATTGCGTCGGTGAGCAGGATTGATGCCAAAACGCACTCCCTCTTCTAATTTACGCAACGTGATTCATCCACCAGCTCGATTGGCCATCTCGTCAAGTCGGACCCGCTTCATCACGTTTATGATGATGCGATGTCCCAGCTCCCAAGCGTCCTTGCCCGCCAACATGGCCGAGAGCAAGCCCCTAGGGCTGAGCTGGGCACCAGGTGAGCAGGCTGCTAGCCGTTCTCTCTCCGCTGTGAACCGGGAACACTGCAACAAAACCTTTTCCGCCGTTTCATTGCCATCAGTGCAGTATAGGCACTGAGCTGAGTCCAAGTGCTGAAACCGAGCCAAATATGCCCGGAAACAGCCATGATCACTGAGGAACTGCGTGAGATGGTAGTCCAGCACTTTATGGTGGCACTGCAACCATTCCTGTATCGCTGGGATGAGCTGGTACGTCCATCTCCCTCGCTGCGAGGCTTCCCATCTGGGCTGCCACTCACCCATAAGCCACTCATGTGCTTCTGACAGAGTAGCGCCATCTCGGGTCAAGTCCAGTGCCCTTATTTCCAAGTCAATGGTAAGCCTGCCAAAACCAGGGATGCGTCCTCGGATATGGTCCTGAAACCTCTAATGAGCCTTAGGGCCATAGTCCGCAGCACCGAGCGAGCTCCTTTAAGGTATGACCCTTTGTGCGAGGCTTTGCTCCATATGGGTGCCGCATAGAGGAGCGTTGCCTTGGATACTGCCACCAGCAATTTGCGAGCAGGCAATCTGAGACCTTCCACGTTGGGCATGAGCCTTGCTAGCGAGGCAGATGTAATGCCCGCCTTCCTGCTGGCGTAGTGTGCATGCTCCTTGAATGATAGCCTGTGGTCTATCAGGACACCCAAGTACTTCAGAGATCCAGCTGAGGTCACCTGAATCCCATTAACGGAGACCTTTATCCCCTCTACCATCTTCTGCTGCTTAACAGGACCGCCTCGGTTTTGTGCTCCGCGATCTTTAGTACGGCCTTCTCCAGCCAGTCGATGGTCGAACTGATCATGGCGTTGCACTTCTCCTGGAGTTCAGTCGTAGTTTTGGCAACCGCTGTTATAGCCACATCATCCGCGAAGCAGTGCAGCTCCTTCCTATGGGCTTCCTGATTCTCAAGATCCCATCATACATGATGTTCCATAAGATGGGGCCGAGGACCGAACCTTGGGGGACACCTGACGTAACTTGGTAGCTTCTCGGTCCATCTTCCGTGTCGAACCTGAGTACTCGATCCCTGAAGTAACTACCAACAGCGATCCGAAGGTACTCCAGGATACCCATATTGCACATGGCGTCCAGGATTTTGGGCCATCTTGCCATGTTGAAGGCGTTCTTGACATCCAGAGTGACAATTGCGCAGTACTCCTTCCTGCCACCTAGCCATCTGTCGCCATCTAGAGCATTTTTGGCTATGTCTACGACAGCCGAGAGAGCATCAAGTATGCTTTTACCCTTCCGGAAACCGTATTGTTGGCTACTCAGACCATTGGAGCTTTCTGTAACTGCTTCAATGCGAGTATACAGGATACGCTCAAATAGCTTGCCTACTAGGCACAGCGGGCGGTAATTTCCTATACCGTGGGCCGGTCCCTTGCTTTTCGGCAACAATACAAGTTTTTGAGTTTTCCAACGCCTTGGAAAGACTCCATCAACGAGGCACAGCTGGAAAGTATCCCTGAAGATTTCGGGCTTGGCCATCGCCACTGCCTTGATCACTACACCCGGTATACCGTCCAGGCCAGGAGCTTTGTTACCTTTGATGCGCTTGGCTGCTTCGACAACTTCACTCACCGATACGCACGGGAAGGGGAGCGCAGGGCATCCTACTAGCGGCTGTCATTGTGTGAGCTGCTTTGGAAACAGTTCCTCAACAATGTTGGCCATCGCGTTAGGATCCGATGGAGTAGCCCCTCTCCTCCTCAGCTTGTTACTTACAAGCTTGTAGGCGAGGCCCCAGGGATCGTCGTCGACGCTCTCTAGAAGATCCCTGAATGCACGCGCTTTAGCGGCCGAGATTGCGTTTTTGAGCTACGCACGCTTTGTTCTGAACACCTGAATGAGTTCCGTGTGACTAGGATCACCTCTGGCTCGCTGAGCTCGTCTTCTAGCCCTGTGGCAATCCATGCGAAGCTGGTGTAGGGAGTCATTCCACCAGTATACGGGAGGCTTACGCATCGTCTTGCTCTTTCTAGGCATCGTTGCGTCACAGGTTGATACCAGCAATTTCATGAGATCAGCCGCCATTGCCTCTGCATGGCCATCTGCAATTTCTAGGTTGTCGATTTGGTATTTGAGCATGTCATTGTCGATCTTCCTGACATCCCAGGCTTGGCCGTGAGTGCACCTTCGCGATCTACGCACCGAGCCCATTGGCTGTACGCAGAATGTGATCAAAGCATGATCACTCAGCGTTACGTCATCAGAGACTGCCCAATTTGAGTTCGCCACAAAGCCTCTACTGGCAAAGGTGATGTCGATGTATGACGTGCCCCTGTCGTTGTTGAATGTTGGCTTGTGGCCGTCATTCAGCAAGATCACGCCCTCTGGTGTTGGAAACACGGCTGCCCATTCGGTCGCCCAGGCGTTGAAGTCGCCAGCTATTATCGCTGGTCTGCGCCCTCTCGCATGGTTAACAAGCATGTTGAGCATCTCTTCGAATTGATCATGGCTGTCGCTGGGTGGTGCGTAACAGCTGTACATATGCACACCTTTGACCCTTGCATATGCAATGCCACGCATTGGCGAGGACGTCAGCTCCTGCACATGGAGGGGTCTGCAAAACTTAATAGCCGCTTTACCTGAATCATCAAGGATCAGATCCGGGTCATCGCCACCCTGGTGGTAGGGTTCACTTAGTAGCATGATGTCTACGTTGCGCTCCACTGCTGTCTGGGCTAGGAGACTCTGAGCAGCTGCGCAATGGTTGACATTGAGCTGAATAATGTTGATTGGATCAAACATTATGGTGCTTCTTAGCTTCTTTTAGGTTTGCCTTAAACACAGGACACCTGCCGCTTCCAGCTATGTGATTTGCGTCCCTGGGTGAGTCCTTGCAGAACATGCAATATGGCGGCTTCTCGCACTCTTTTGCAATATGCCCTTTTTCTCCGCACCGTCTGCACAGATCTGATCTGTCCGCTTCGCTTTTGCATTGCCAAGCTAGATGACCAAACTCCAGGCACTTAAAGCATTTCTTAAGTTTCTCGTCTCTTTTCACCTTTCGGAGTATGTCCGCGTAGCTCTGGCCCTCTTGGGCCGCTATTATAATAGCGTCCGGTCTAGGTTTCTGGTTAAGTGGGCCTTTCTTATCAGTATGCATTGTTTTACGGCTCCTGCCTTTCTTCTCCACCTTGTGCCAGGATTCCTCGGCCGGGGATGTAGCGGCGCTTTCCCCAGATGGTGGTGCTGCTTGGGTAGACTTCGTCTCACCTTTGTTCCGTTTCGTCTTCTGAGTATCGGCCACATCTTGCTTTCTTTTTGATTCCGTTAACCGAAATAGCGGTGATGTTTGCGACGACTGGTGAGATCTAAAGACCTCTCTTGCTTCTTGGTCGTGCAATTCTATCGCCACCAGTTCATACAGCGCTCTAATACTGTCAATAGAGTCCCTCATGGCCTGATGAATGGAACGGCGATTACCATCTGCCAACATCTCGACTAGTGTGGCAATTTCGTGGCCCAATTGGGTAAGGGGCTTGGATTTAGCGCCGGCAGCAGAACTGGCCGCTTCAGTAGGCTTAGGCGTAGGCGTATCTTTGCCCTGATCGGGTGACCTCGCCACTCTATTACTCCTCGCGAACGGGTCGCTTACTCCGTTAGTTTGTGGGTTCTTAATCATTTCGTCAAATGGGTCCCAACTTCCGAGTCGTTATCTCTGATCGTATGTGCAGTCGCGTTTGCTTGATCCCATGGTTGTCTATGCAAGCAGTGAGGCCATGCGAGGGTTGACATTCGCCTTTATGGGGACAAATGTACAGAGCCGGATCCGCGCTAATCAGGAATAAGTCAACTGAACCTGTACGGCCAACTGAATGGCAACGAGTCAGAGAGCGTTCTGGAAGAGCCGCCAACTTTTAACGGGACGGACACGGCCGCGGCATTAGCCCAGCAGCCATTTTAGCTAGATTTCACTCCGCTTACTGAGGTGCTGGAATACTGAGGCCGCCAGCCCAGGGGTCATCATTTCCAAAAAGGGTGGTCCAGTTGTTATTAATAAGGCCTTACTGGTCTCGGCCTTAGGCTGCAAACATAGTGCGCGCTGAGACGAAGACGGAGATGAAGACGAAGCTGAAGACGAAAAACAGTGCAGAACAAATCATATAAATTCGCTCGCCCGCAAGCATAGTGCGTGCTGAGACGAAGACGAAGATGAAGACGAAACGCAAGCAATCAGCTTCAAACGCTGCTGTACTGATTTTGAAGACGAATCGCTTGCTATTTTACGGTTAATTTTCGATTTGGTCTGACTATGCTTTGGCGCCGAACATTCTAGAATTTACACAGTTGTTATTTGTGATTTGACGGACGCACATGTTTTGTGAAAATGTCTGCAATTAAAGAGGAATTAATTGCAGCAGTATTTAAAAAACGCTGTTTATGGGACCAGCAAAATAAACACTACCACAATAGGCAAATAATTGACCAAAATTGGAACAAAATTTCAAACGAATTGAATGTTGATGGTAAGTAATTTAATTAATTTTAATCAAAATGAAATACATAATAATAAAATTGAAAATTGAAATACTATCAGCATTTCTATGGCTGCAAACATAAGTACGAAACGTGTCTCTGATGAATCGACCTCTTTTCTTTGAACTTTCCAATATATTTTTTGGCTTGTTGCTTATAAATTTTTCTCCCTCTGTCATGTGCGTGTCCAGATCTTCTAAATCTAACATTGTATTATGCAGTATACAAATTGCTTTAACAATAATTTCTGCGTTAAATGGTGTCGTTTCAATTGGCTTCCATAATATTCTCCATTTGGAGTTAATTATACCAAATGCACATTCCACACACCTTCGCGCTCTGGACAAACGACTATTAAAATATTCATTTTCCAATGTTAGATTTCTTCTGGCATATGGTCGAAGGACCCAGTCCAAAAGCGGATAACCTTCATCTGCAAGCAATACATATGGCATAGACATTGTGGTATTGGGCAAATAAGAATCCTTCGGAAACTGTAAATCTCCAGAATTTTTCATTGTGTAAATCGCTGAGGAAGCAAAAGTTCCACCATCACTCTGACGTCCGTAACCACCAACTTCGATAGTAACAAATTTACATTTTGCGTCAGCGACTGCCTGCAGCACTATTGAGAAAAATTTTTTATAATTATAATACATTGATCCTGAATTCGCTGGGCATTTGAGACGTATGTGCTTTCCATCAATAGATCCAACACAATTTGGAAATTCCCAAAGATTCCAATACTGATCCGCAACTTTCTTTAAATTTTGTTCTGTGGGCACAGCCATATGTATAGGCTGCAAAACTGTCCACAAAGCTTCACATGTCTCTATAACAATAGAACGAACCGTTGAAGCACCCATTCGAAAGTTAAAAGAGATTGATCTAAATGAAGTGCCAGTAGCGAGATATCTAAAATAAGAAAAAAATTGAAAACAATGTTATGCAACTAATGACATTTTAATATGTATTTTTTAGCTATGACTTTGAAAAAAAAAAATGGAAACAATTGAGGGACACGTTTCGAGCTGAATTAAGGAAATGTCCACCGAACCGTTCTGGCGACGCTGGCCCTGATGCAGTCAACGAGATGTGTTCTCAATGGAGTCATTTCGAGTCCATGATGTTTATAAAGGACCAGATAAAGTGTCGCCAGTCTTCCGGAAATTTATGTCGCCAAAAAAACAATGAAGTACAAGATAATATTGGCGAAGATGTTAATAATGTAGATATTGAGGTGCCGCAATATGAGGAAGAAAGCGACATAAGTACGTTTGAAGTGCAAACGTCCACCCCACATCATCCTCCTAGAAATCTTAAACGGCGTCATAATAACATAGAAGGTGAAATGCTCAACATCGAAAAAAAGAAGTTGGAGCTGTTAGAACAGAAAACAAAAAACAAGACTCCAACCGACGATGAAGACATGGCTTTTTTTGTGAGCCTATTGCCACACGTTAAAAAAATGGATCCGCAAACGAAGCTTTTGTGCAGAATGGAAATGCAAAAAGCAGTCTATAATCATGCGTACAACATGGGGCGCTCTTTAAATTTACAAAATATTCAGAACCAAGTTTCTTATATTTCTGTACCATCACCGACTCTACAGGAATCTTCATCAAATCAATATTCTGATAATGCTTTATCCCCACAGGAACCAAGCACTTTTGTTACATCAGGAAATATTATTACATTCTCAAATTAAGTTAAGACAGTGAATAAACAAGTAATTAAATCAAAAGTTAAAATCAATAAAATTAATAAAACTAAATATATTTCAAATAATTTCTTAACTTAGCGTCACAATTAGCCTTTCAGCAGGCATAATTGGGGTTTTATTAAAATTCGTCCAATTTTTAATTATGAATGGTTCAATTTTTTTTTAAATATAATCGAACGTGCTTATTTTCATTCTGGTGTACTCCACAAATTTTTTCTCATCTTGGCGCAGCTCATCAAACAAATAATGAAATTCGCCAAATGCTTTTCTTCCCAAATTAATGGGATGAATTTTTTTATTTGTTTTTTTTTAATTTTAATTTAAAAAATAAACTTTGCTCAATTAGCAGATCATCATCCGATGAGAAATCCATTGCGACTAACACAACAAAAGCGCATCCAATTCATCTTGCACTATGCAACCTATTAGCTTACTCGCAACGCAAGCAATTCGTCTTCAGCTTCGTCTTCATCTTCGTCTCAGCGCGCACTATGTTTGCAGCCTTATGCGCCTTTTCGTATTAGCTAGATGCTACACTGGTGTGTGGCACCTATCCGGGGGAAACCTGGCTTATGCCGGAGGTTACGAGATGCTTTGCCGACTCCGGAAAAGGAATTGACCTTGTGTGTGTGTGCATGTTTTTTTTTTTTATTTTATGGATGCGCCAAGGGAGGTGAAAATATTCTTAAGATACTGCGGGCCCGTACCCACAGCATGCACGACTCACCGACATCGTCGGCGCCTACGTACTAACGACACCCCCACACACCACACTCCACATCCCCGCGGGAATACCTTTCGGTTTTACTTCGCGGGGAGGGGTTGCCATCCTAGGCAAACTCCCGCACACGCCTATCTCTTTCGCATCTTCTCAGATCTCTCTGGATGCCTATTACGAGATGGCTTACGCGGCTCCAGTTTTCTTCCGACTCCACCATGTGCGCGATCAGTTCCTCCGGCGTGGGCAGCTGCTCCGTTCCTCTACCATATCTTGGGCAGTGGTATAATGTGTGCTCCGGGCTCTCCTTGCACGTCGGGCATACCGGGGAAAAGGGGAATTCCTCGTGCCGACGTTTATGCAGATACTCCCTGTATCCTCCGTGGCCCGTACAGAACTGGGTTAGATGGAAGTTGAGTTTCCCGCGCTTCCTGTCCATCCAGATCTGCACGTTCGGAATCAGCCGAAAGGTCCAACGGCCTTTCTCCGACGCGGTCCAACGCGCCTGCCAAGTTGCTACCGACGCTGACCTCTCCGCACTCCTGACTTCTCGTGGAGGGGGTTGACCACCCATGGCTAATCTCCATTTGTGCATCTCAGCCATCTCCCTAGCGAGCAGGTCCACCGGTACCATCTCCGCGAGCACAAGGGCTGCGTCGTTGGAGACCGTTCTGTACCCAGAAATCACCCGTAACGCTCCCATACGGTATGGGGCTCCTAATTTGGTACGCAATTCCTTGCTTTTGTCCAGGGCTGAGGCTCAGACAGGGGCGGCGTAGAGCAGCACCGAGATCACCACATTGGCCAGCAACCTACGAGCCTCTACTTTGGGGCCTCCAACATTCGGCAAGATCCGGGAGAGCGCTGCTTGGGTCCTGGACGCTTTGCTAGCTGCGGTCATACGCATGAACAAGGAGTCTCAGACGTCGCCGATATTCCGCACGATGGTCGAGCAGAAGAGGAGACCGGAGGCTGAGGTAAGGACGCCAAAGCCGAAAAGAAGCAAGGCGGCTGCTAGAGCAAATGCAGTGGTCCAGACCCTGGACAGTCCATGTACTAGCGTGACGGGACTTAGCACTCCCCAGAGCACCGCCACCCCGGTGAGCGAAGAGAACTGGAAGGTAATAGGAAAAAAGAGGCAGCGTAAGCCAAAACCAAAGAGCCAGGCGAATCCAGTACGGATAAAAGGTCGTCCACGCCAGGATACCATCATCATAACGGTAAACGGAGACAACAGCTATGCTAATATCCTGCGCAGTGTAAAAACGGACGAGAGTTTGAAGGATTTGGGCCAAGTGGTGGAGAAGATAAGGAGGACGCAGAATGGCGAGCTACTGCTACAGCTCAGCAAATCCAGCGAGGACACCTCGGCACTGCGGACCCAAATTGGAAAATTCTTAGGAGACAAGGCAACGGTGCGGGCCATGTCGCATCGAGTTGAGATCGAGTGCAGGGACCTCGATGAGGTTACTACGGCAGAGGACATCCGCGACGCCATCAACAGCCGGTGGGAAGGCTACGACATAACTCTGGAGAGTATCAGGCTCCGAAAAACGTTTGGAGGCACTCAAAAAGCCTACGTGAAGTTGCCCGTGGAGTGCGCAAGCAAGGCGCTCAAAGTTGGGAAGCTGAAGGTTGGCTGGGTCAACTGTCGACTGAAAGAGATAGTGCCAGTAACCAAGTGTTTCAAATGCCTGGAATTTGGACACTTGGCAAAGCAGTGCGAGAGTGAGGTGGATAGATCTGACCTCTGCAGAAGGTGTGGAGAAAAGGGCCACAAGGCTTAAAGCTGCGAACGAGATCCTATGTGCATGCTGTGCAAGGGCTCAAAGGAGGACGCGAAGCATATTGCTGGTAGCGGAAAGTGCCCCCGGTTTAAGAGTGCGCTAGCTCAACGCCTCTCATCATGAAGTTCACACAGATCAATCTGAATCACTGTGACACGGCTCATGCCCTCTTGGAGCAGACGCTAAGACAGCGGGAGACGGACGTAGCCATTATCTCGGACCCTTTCAGAAGAAAGCTCGGATCTGGCCTAGTCAGAAGTAGGTGCAGAGGAGCGGCACTATGGTCCCCCAGGATCATCCCAAGAGAGTGCAACTCCGAACACGACGGATTCGCCAGGGCCAAGATAAATGGCACAACCGTTTACAGCTGTTACGCCTCACCTAGCTGGGAAATACAGAAGTTCAGGTCAATGATCGACGAGATAACGGAGGACGCGAGAGGACGGGCCCCACTAATCATAGCAGGCGATTTTAATGCCTGGGCGGTCGAGTGGGGCAGCAGGGAAACAAGACCCAGAGGAACCTGTCTCTTGGAGATGATTGCTACCTTGAACCTGTGCGTAGCCAACGACGGTGAAGAATCGACCTTCTCCAGAGCAGGCAGGGGATCAATCATAGACGTGACACTCCTAAGCAGCTCCCTAATCAGCCACACTGCTCCAGGTGTACAACAAGAGAAGAACCCAGGGGCCACCCAAGCTGACAGGCCCAAAATGGAAAGGGGATTGCCTCGACTCGGCTGCTCTATCACAGATGATGCAACTGGCTAACTGGAGTACAGGACAAGCAGAGCAAATGGTAAGCCAACTCTTGGTGAGCCTATCATCAGCCTGCGACGCCGCCATGCCCAGAAGAAGACCTGGCCGCAAGGTAGCACCATTTTGGTGGACGGAGGAGATCAACCAGCTCAGGAAGACGTGCCTGCGGAGTAGAAGGCTATGCCAGCGGGCAAGAGGCCGCCCGGACTTCGAAGCCAAACAGGAAGCTCTCAGGACCGCGAAGAAGAACCTAAAAGCACTCATAAAGAACAGCAAGACCAAATGCTTCAAGGCTATCTGCGAAGATTCTGACATAAACCCCTGGGGCACAGCATACAGGATAGTCATGAAAAAGATCAGAAGCCAGTGGACACCCAGAGTCACTTGCCCAGCCATCCTTGGCACAATAGTGGAAACGCTGTTTCCCAGGCACCCAACCGTGGAGACGAGAAGACACCATGACGACTTAGAGCCAGAACTGGAGGTATCCACAGCGGAGATAGCAGTGGCAGCCAAGGGAATCGACGACGCCAAAGCACCGGGCCCTGACGGAGTCCCAAACAAGGCACTCAAAGCGGCTATTGCGGCTAGGCCGGAGGTCTTTGCAGACACCTTCACACAGTGTTTGAGGGAAGGGGTGTTTCCTAAGGCGTGGAAGCGGCAGCGGTTGATTCTACTGCCAAAGGGGAAGGATTCAACAGATGACCCATCTGCCTTCAGGCCAATTTGCCTCCTGGACTCGGTTGGCAAGATGCTGGAGAGGGTCATCTTCAACAGGTTGACAGAGTTCCTGGAGGGGCACAATGCCCTTTCAGAGCGTCAATTTGGTTTTAGGAAGGCGCGCTCCACTGTGGATGCGATCCAAGCTGTTGCTAGCATAGCAGCAAAAGCGATCGAAGGTACCCGGTGGAGAGGAGGAGCAAAAGAATATTGCGCGGTCGTCACGCTGGACATCCGCAATGCATTTAACTCCGCACGCTGGACCTGCATCCTTGAGGCAGTAGATCACATGTCAGTGCCAGGATACCTCAAGTCCATTATTTCTAGCTACCTGTCGGAAAGGCGACTAGAATACGAGACGAAGGAGGGCACCCGCTACTATGACGTGACGGCCGGAGTTCCACAAGGATCGGTCCTGGGACCCCTCCTGTAGAACATCATGTACGATGGAGTCATGAAGGCACAACTTCCGGCGGGATGCACGGTCATCGGGTTCGCTGACGACCTCGCACTGACGGTGGTGGCCAAGACCGTCGCCAAAGTGGAGGAAGCTGCCAATTCTGCAGTGGAGACAATCGCGAACTGGCTCAACGGAGCTGGTCTGGACCTAGCTGGACACAAGTCGGAGGTGGTCTTAATTACCAGCCGCAAGAGATTGGAAAACGTCAGAATAAGAATATGCAGCGAGTTGGTGGAGTCCAAGCCGGCGATTAAATATTTGGGGGTCATGCTGGACCAAAGGCTTAGCTTCAAAGCGCACATTCAGTGTGTGTGTGTGTGTGTGTGTGTGTGTGTGTGTGTGACCTCGTCATCATTAAAAGCACTTTTGTTGTTGTTGCCCTGCCTTTATCTCTAAAACTTTCGTCTCGTCTCTTGTGCTCGCCTTGTTTTCACTGTGCTGGGCCAACCGGCCGACCACCCCGTTAACCCGCCAACGACCTGACAACAGAGCCCCCAAAGCCGAGTTTTCCGTTTGGTCGTTGTGACGCTTCGTCTTCGTCGTCGTCGTCGTCATTGTTGTGGGGCCGTTTAACTTTGTACATGCATCGGCCCTTGCCGCCTCCACCCCTCCTGACTATGCTTCTTTCACTAGCTGAGTGAGTGCCTGACTGCCTGCCTGCCTAAGCGTGTGCGTGTTTCTTTTTGTTTTTGCTTTTGTGCTTGTGTGTTTGCTATGGTCTCATTTCAAGATAATCGTCACACGAATGTTTTTGCTGTAGTTGTTGTTGTTATTTTTATTATTGCTGTTCTAGTAATTTAGCGGTTTGCTATGTTTTTCTTTCTCTCTCTCTCTCTCTCTCTCTGCCTCTTCTTCTACGTAAAGTTGAGTGGATTTTCTTAGCAGGCGCGTGTTATAATTTTGCACCAATTTTAGTGTTGTTGTTGTCATGATTGAAATAAAAATTATGTTTAACTATTTAACCCATTTAACAAATATTTATTTATTCATTCATTTGTATGGCTTTATTTGTATTTATTTATTCACCCACACAAAAAAAGAAAAATAGAAAAATAAAATAAGAAGAAGAAGAAGAGGAGGAAGAGGCAACAGTAGACGAAGCAAATAAAACAGGCAAGCGTACCACGCCCACGTCCTCAACTGCGCCTACGATTTTCTTTCTCCCTCTCTGTCTCACTCCTACTCCGTCTCTTTCCTTGTATGAATTCATTTTATTTTATTTATTTTTATTTATTTATTATTTTTTTTTTTTTTTGTTAAGTATCAAGTGTTTTATGTCAACAGGTTTTGACCTAAATGCAAATACATATGAATAAATTGTGTTGTGTGTGTGTGTGTGATTATTTAAATATTACTAAACCTTATTAAGTCACACTGATAATCTTGCCCTTTTAAAGGTCAAATCAAACCATTTGGGGCGGGGGTGTTTATTTCCTAGCTTTTATTTAAATTTCTTAGAATTCTTCGATTTATTTAAAACTAATAAAAAAAATAATCAAAATATTAAATATGGCGCAATTTCGTTTACTAAAACAACAACAACAATAATAAACGACAAAGAAAAAACAATGTCAAGCTATCATCGTCATTCAGCGCATCATCAACGCCTGTCAACGACGCCACCACCAGCATCGACAATAACACCGTCAATCGCTGCGCTATGCTACTGCCTCGCAGTCGACGTCACTGTTCAGCCGCAGCCGCACCCCCAGCCTTAGCCTCAACCTCTGCCAACGACTTTAGCGCGTGGCGTAGCGGATATGGCGACGTTGCGTAGCCATTGCCTGCCAGGTTGACTGAGGGGCATACGCAAAATAAGAGAGTGCCAGAAATACACACACACACAGAGAGAGAGAGAGCGAGAGAGCGCTCGCCGTCTGTGACAGTGACGCTAACGCCTACGTTGGCAGCGTCGGTAACTTCCGGCATTTCGTATGGCTTGGCTGGTTCATCTTATTGTTTTTATTTGATTTTTTTTTCGTTTTTTCGTCGTCTTTGTCTTTACTGTCTCCGTTGTCAACGTTTTTCCTTGTTGTTATTATTGTTAAATACTTGCACAACAACAACAACAGCAACAACAACAACTCGAACAGAATCATCGACCACAAAGGCAGCACTTGAAAAGCCTTTCGGGTGCCTTAATCAAACAAACGGTTAATTTTAAAGTCGCCTTTTTTTCGTTTTTTGTGTGAATTCTTAATAAGCATAACAACGAAGCCTGTACACTCTTTCTCTGGCCAAACTAATTTGATTTGTTCTACATTTCGTTTCTCCATTTTTCACACCTTTGGCAATCATAAAAAAACAACAAGTATGACGTCACAGACGTCCCTAGGCAACTTTGACTAGATTATTTCGAAATTGAAATTGCCAGCAATTTTTTCAATTCTTTCGAATGTCATAAAAATTTTCAGAACTTTCGCCTTGCCAGCAAATCAAAAATAATTTTTTTTTACGCTGCAAAAAAAGTGTATGAAAAATCACAAAAAAAAAAAAAAAGGAAACCTGTTTCCATCAAGCGAGAAAACGGGCATTGTATTTTTACAAAAGCAAAAAAAAATGTTCCTACCGATTTGATAACAATTAATGAAATGATTTTATAATTCAATTTGAAAAGGTTAGGGAAATCCAACTGAAAAAAGAAATAATGAGTTGTTGTTGTTGTTACATTTTCTTACAGCTGCCGCCGTCTTTCTTTTCACTCTCACGTCGCATAGTCTTTTACTTGTTGTTGTTGTTGTGATGGACAACAACCCCGTTTTCATTTCTCTTGAAAGTGCGACTAACAAAATTTCGAAAGAATTTCATAAGTCAAATGGAAACTATCATAAAAACAGAGAAATACCAACAAGAAGAAGAAGCAGAAAAAAAATACATAAATGGTCAAACGAAGTGAATAAAACTCAAGTACCTCGCACGCACACACATACACGCACTGAGAAGAAGAGGAAGAAGAAAAATACAGCAACAAATTTCTAAATGCAAAACCGCAATAAAAACAACAAAAAAAAATTATATCAACGAACCAAAACAGCAGCAACAACAACAAATATAAAAAGAAAACCACAAGTATATATTTGTAATACACCGAAATTTGCATACCCTTTTTATTTTGCGTTTGTTTTAGTCATATGTAATTACAGCTTATCTAGCAAATTTTCAATGCCCCCGCTGGCTGACAAATGTCATGACAAGAGTTTATTTTTTTTTTTTTGCGGTGAGAATAAAACGAAAATCATCAGCCAAGCAGCAACAACAGAGCAAGCAAACCAAGTACACAAACACACACACACACACATGCATGCTCATATACATTTAGCACGCACGCTGTGAATTTCAAAGCCGTTACCCAAAAATTAAGAGAGGGAGAGAGAGCGCGTCGAGTGAGTGCCTGAAAAAAGAGAGCTTGTAATTTTGCTCTTAACAAATTGTTTCAGTTGTTTCGCGGGTTGGCGGTTGGGGGGTGTCTGCTTTATTTTGTTTTTTTTTTTTTTTTGGGTGTTTTAGAGTGCTGCTATTTTTCTGTGCTTGCTTGTGTGTGTGGGGTGGAGGGGGAGGGGGTGTTAAGATTTTGTCCAGCTTACGCACGTGTAACCGTAAAAAAAAAAACAAAAAAAAACTTTCAACAGCAATTTCGTTGTTTTTTTTTGCTTCCTCTGCTCTTCTACTGAGAGAATGAGTGAGTGAGTGAGTGAGTGAGTGAGTGAGTGAGAAAGGGAGAGCAAGAGCAGGCGTCCAAAATAAGAGAGCTGACCTCCATAAAATTGAATTGCTTCAAGATGCTTAACACAGAGTTGGTTGCTTCACCCCGCAACCCCGCACCATCCCCTAAAATATTGAAAGCAATTAAACATATTCACTTCATAACTTTGCCAAGCTGACTTATGGAATTGGTAATCAATGAAAAATACCGAACCAAAAAGGAAACAAATTACCCAAATTAATTTCCCATATATTTTTTTTTCTTTTTCGAAGAGAATTTTTATGACAAGGTGTTTTTTTTTTAGTTCTTCTTCTTCTACTTATTTTGGTGATAAAAAATTTTTTTTTTGGGCTTTCATTTTCTTTTCTCTTTTTGTTTTTGTTTTTTTCTTTGGAACAGAAAAAAAAATTAACACCAAAAATAAGCTAAGCGTGAATTGTGAACTTAAGCGACCCAGAAAAGAAACATTGATAATTTTCAGTTTTTTCTTGGCTTGAATAAACACAGGGAAAATATTTCTTAGACGAAAAAGCGGAAGAAGAAGAAGTAGCAAAACACACATCAACCATTTGACAATTGTTTCTTAATTTTTTATGGGAAAGCAAGTCAACATTTTTTTTTTTTTTGTAAAGATAACCAAGTCACACACACACACACACACACACAAACACACACACATGCATTTATGTTATACCATTGTCAATGTCACGTCTGGCTGTTTAGTAAAATTTTTGTTCACCTATAAATGCAGACAAGCAGTCAATCGGACAGGCAGACAGACAGACACACGCAGTGAGAGTGAAGAGAGAGAGCTCACACACACACACACACGCACACGCACGACTTAATTATTAAATTAAAAAAGCGCTAAATGGCCAGCATACGCAAATGCCAATAAAAATGAAAACCAAAGTTAAAAAAAAAAGAAGCAAAGCTCTCACACAAACGCATAATGAAAAAAGCATGTGTATGTGTGTGTGTGTGTGTGTGTGTGTTATGGCTACGGTGGCTGCGCCACATTCTTACAACCTTGCCCGTTAAATCTCCCACATATAAACAGACAGACACACACACATACATACATATACAAATGCATACGCACGGGCATAACAAACAAGTACAACCCTGTAGGCATTAAACATTAACAGCAAGTAACAACAAAAACAACAACAACAAAAACAGGCAAATCAAATAATATTGTCAGCGCGTCAAGCTAAAGCCAAAGCAGCACCAACAACAAGAAAAATAAGAAGAAGAGCGACAGCAACAATAAAGTCGGCTTCGCCCTCATCAACTGTGAACACATCGTGTGTACACGAGGCGTCGAACGACATTCGGTTCAGTTATATTAGCACTCGACTCTCTTACCCGCCGTCATTGCCATCTCACATTGGATATGCGTGCCAGCGTGCCGACTCTTTGTGTATATTTATGCTCTTTTTTTTGACTTTGATGTCGTTAAATTTTCAATGTTGTTGCTTTTGTATTTTTGCCTATTTCTCCTGTATGGTCCCTATGCTTTTTATGGCTTTTTATGGTTAAAGCGGCGCTTTGGTTTTCTTTTTTATTTATTTGAACTTTTTTCTTCTTTCCTTTATCAAAGTATACGCCAGCTGTTGTTGTACTGACAACAACAACAGTAACTATAGAAAGACAGACGAAGCGCAGTCAGTGGCCTGATGGCCACAAGTAAATGGCAACATATGCACATTCAGACGGCACAGGTATGCACAAGTACATAAAAAAAAAAAAAATACAACACACACACACACATAGACACATGTACGCGGTGCTTGGACTGGAGTACCGTGTGTTTGTGTGTGTGTGTCTATAGGCCCCCACAAACAAACAAATGAAAATAAAAGAAGAAAAAAAAAAAAAAAAAACAAAATCAACGTAAAAAGCGCGCGCGAATACAGGTCGACGCTCGTTTGGCCATCGACGCGTCAACGTTGACGCTGACGTCGACGTTGCCAAGCACAGTCTACGTCTCTATGGCTCACTCTCGCGCTCTAGCACTCTCCCACCCTCCACCTTCTCCTCTTGTTTGTGATTTTCGGAAATTCCATTTCATTAATTTTTTTCTTGTTGTTGTTGTTGTTTTTGTTTATTATTATTATTTTTTTTTTTCTATAATAATATAAATTTTTTTAATGTTTAGTTCTCCCCCACTCCCCTTCATTCCGTTAAACTCCTTTATTTTAATTGGATTATTTGACATTATTTTCTCTTAATTTTTTTAAAAATTTTATTAATTTGTTTGTTGCTTTTTTTTCGATTTATTTCAATCGAAAACAATTTTTTATTTTAGTTGAATTAATTAGTTGTGCTGACACAAAAATTTCCTAGAGGGTGCAAAGAAAACACACACACACGGCCTGATATATATATTTTTTTCCCCTTTCCTTTCCCTTGCATTCCTTCTTTCCATTGCTTTGATTTTCTTTGTCTTGTCGTTTGTTGTTGTTGTTTCTGCTGTTGGCAGAGCAGCGACGCCTCGGTCCGATCAAAAATAAGTTCATGTTTCTTTTGTGTGTGTGTGTGTGTGTGTGTGTGTGTGTGTGTAAATAATTTTTGATTCACTTGATTGAGAAAAACGAATTAAAATGGGTGAAGTGAAAAAAGAAGAAGAAGAAATAAACTACCGTTAAGCCCATGCCAATTATGCGTGTAAGCTTCACCAAATCACTGAAAAACTGCACACACACACAAACACAGAAAAAAAACAATGGTGGCGTCGTCGGTGTGCGAATTAGCGCGCTAGTTTATTTTTTCTTTTTGGGTAGGCGATGATACAATTTTACTCTGCCTTGCCTTCTCTTCTTCTTCCTCTTCGTCTATTACAGAGCTGCGCTGCCGGCGTTAAAGTCACTGCTGCTGTTGTTGTTGCTGTCATTGAGGCCGCCATTGATGCGTCGCTTAGACATTGACGACTATGTGGAAGGGGAAGGGGAAAGACAGAAGAAGACATTTTCTGTTGGGTTGGCTGGTCAATTGGTTAGCCTATTTTGTGATCCTTTGCAGGTCCCGTTACAATTAGTCCTCCACTCCTTTTCTTATGAAATTTCTCACACACAAATTTCGTTCTCTTACTTGCCTTGGTAAATTGCACTTGCTCCTTTTTTTCTATTCACACTTTGCTTTCAGCTTTATTTGCAAACTCTTTCATATTTATTTAGTCTTGTTCTTCTTTTGTTTGATCTTTGATTTTTTCGAAAGAAATCTCTCTTAGGAGAAATAATAAAATGTAAGGCTGCTGTCTCCCTCCCTCGCACAGCCTAGGTGGCTAGACGGCTGTCCTGAGCAAAGCCAAAATGGAAAACCACGTGTGTGCATATGTGTGCGTGAGTCTGCTTAAATGCTTAATTAGATCAGTAAGCCTTTTTCAATGGAATCAAGAAACTTTTCTTATTTTACTCATCAAGTGTGTGTGTGTTTTTTTTTAGGGTCATGGCCTTACTTTTTTTGGGTCGAGCAATTCTTTTTTTTTTTCAAATGAAAAATTTTAATTAGTGGTTTTGATATAATTTTAAATACAAATTATTTCGTTAGCTCAAAGAGTTTCACACAAGGAGCAGTCAAAAAAGTCTTATTATTTATTTTATCTATTAAATGTCATAGACACACACACACACGCCAAATACTCTAGAAGAAGAAGAAAAAAAAAATCACACATACACAGAAAGTTCGATACGCACGTACGCCATGTGAACTGACAGCGGCAGTGGCAGCATTTTTCGTTCTCTTATGCATTCAAATAATATCGACTTGCTCGGGCTCTCTCTCTCAGGCATCGGTGTCGGTGTCTCTTTGGCATTTGCTCTTGCTTCGGCTGGCGCTACTGCTGCTTCTGCTGCTGCTCCCAAGCTACTTCCGTTGACGAAGCGAGGCGTCGCGTCGCAACGAACAGTAACGCCGGCAGAGGCAAGGCAAGTCAAAGCCCGTGCCGTCCGCTTCATTCATACAGTTCGTTCAGTTCGTTTTTACAGTTCATTTCGAACGCGAGAACCGTGCGGACGTCATCGGACTCGACACGATTCGTAAACACGAACACACGGTATACGCTCTTCTGAGTAGTCAAACAAAAAAGAAAGAAAAAAAAAAAAACAAATTAATAAGAAGCAGCAAAACAGTCACACAGAGCCAAAGACACTACCTACCCGCCGGTCCCCCGAAACTCCAACTCAAGTTTTGTATGCAATGCCAAGTTAAAGCGGCTAGTAAAAATAATAATAAAAATATTCTCCCCCCGTCGTCGTAGTCGTCCTCCTCCCTAAAACCAAAAACAAAAATAAAAACATTTTTCGTGGCGGCCTTTTGTGTGCGTGTTTCTTCACCCTCTTCTTTTTTTTTTGTTTTTTGTTTTTATTTGCCCCACTATCCACCGCCACCCACCAAACAACAAATAATTCAACACAAAAGAAAATATTACAACAACAACAACATAAACGGCAAATGTAAAAGTAAAGACACTTTGCTTTAATTGAAAAGTGGAAGTGGATGGGAAGCAGTAAAGTGCGTTGAAAACACAAAAAAAAAAAAAGCAACATAGACAAAGTGAGAGTGAGCCAGGGAGAGAGTGCGCCTATGCGAAAGAGAAAGAAAGAGAGAGACAGATCGAACTAGAGTAAAAGAGGCCAAACACCAAAGCGGCAATTAAGTTGATGCGATTTCTCGTCTCTCAACAAACAAGCAAATGAATTTTTTTGTTTTTGTTTTTTTTTACTGTTATGCTTAAAATGAAAATATAAAAATATAAAATAAAACCAACATCTATGTGCACAAAATTATAATTGTGACTTGTGTTTTTTTTTTGTTGTTTTTGATTTGTGAAAAAAGAAAAACCGATCTGAATGAGAAGAAGAAGAAGAAGTAGAAATAATAATGCAAGGTCAATAGACGGTGTCAAAAAAAATTTGTGCATAACGGAATAAACATTGCAATACCTTTAAATTACACACACACATACATGTATACGCAAGCAAGCAAGCCAACGTAACAAATATAACGGGGCTCCAAACAGCAAAGTGAAATCTCACGCAACGCAAAAAAAAGCAACAACAACAAAACTAACAAGCACAGGCAACAGCAAGAAGAAGAAGAAATTTGTACGCCCTCTGGCTGACTGACTGCCTTGTCACAAAAGAGTGCGTGAGTGTGTGTGTGTGTGTGTGTGTGTGCGAGCGAGCGCGCCAGAGTGAGAAAGAGCGAGAGGGAGCCATTCAAAAAAGCGCCTACTAAGACAAAAAGTGAAGTTGTAAAAGCAGAAAGTATTTTTTTTGTTAGTCTTTTAAACTGTCAAAAAATAATGCAAAAATAATAAAAAAGGAAGCAGCTCGCCTTCGATTTATTACGAAAAAATATTAATTTTTTTCTGTGCCTAATTAAATAGTAAAAAACAAATTAAATATTTATAAAAAAAAACAGCGTAGCGAGCAACAAAGAATTTTTAACGCGAAAAAAAAAAAATTCAGTCAGTCAGCAGAGCAGCAAACGCGCAATGACCTTGCCAACCAACACAAGCATCAACGGTGACAGCAGCAGCAGCAACGACGGCGGCGCCAGCGGCTGCAGCGTCGACGATGGCGGTAACAACAGCAGCACAGCCAACACAGCCAACTGCGGCATCACCACCGCCACCGCCACCACCACCATTGGCATCGGCGTCTCTGTCCCCATCGGTGTCTGTGATGATGATTCGGATATGTTTGGACCGCCGCGTTCCTCACCCCCCATTGGCAATCATCATCATCGTTCGCGCGTACCAATGATATCGCCAAAGCTGCGTCAACGCGAGGAACGTAAACGCATCTTGCAATTGTGTGCCCACAAAATGGAGCGCATCAAGGATTCCGAGGCAAATCTGCGTCGCAGTGTCTGCATAAATAATACCTATTGCCGCCTAACCGATGAGCTGCGACGCGAGAAGCAAATGCGTTACCTACAAAATTTGCCAAAGTGAGTACAACTAAAATAAGAAAGAGTGGAATGGAGTGGGTGAGAAGAGAGTCACTCTTCTTAAATAGACTGACTGTAATTCACACAAACACACTCGCGCACATGCAAATTTGACCTGTCCACTTGAGTTGGGCGCGCGCTCGCTAATGAGGTCGGTTGGTTCGGTCAATTTTTTTTTTTCGCTCTCTTTTTTTTTGTTGTTCGGTTGGTTGGCCTCACCCCACCTCTCCCCTTTTTTGGCGAGTGGGCAGTTTTGTGAAACATTTGCCAGCGCGTAGTCGTTTTTTTTTTGCCCTTTTCAATTGTGTGTGTGTGTGTGTAAATGTCACGCCCTAGGTGGGCGGTAAATGTCATTTCTATTGGCGTGTAGGTGAAATGCAATTTTTTTATATATAATTTTTTTTTTGTTTGATTCCTTGAGTGTTTGCGCGTGTGTGTGTGTGTGTGTGTGTTGTTTCACTTGTCTCTGGTTAACAAAGCAGAAGAAGAAGAAAAAGTAAATGAAGAAGTTTCTCAATACGAAAATAGTTTAAAATACTCTTTCCCCCCACCTCCCGTCCACCTCCTCACCTTGGTTAACAAAGCCTTATTTTGTAAGTAAAATAATAGCCAAAAGAGTGAAAGAGATAGCAAGCCACATTCAGGCCAAGCTCAGGCTAAAGAAATATATAATAAATACAAAACAAAAAAAAAGCAAAGCCAAAAAGCATAGCAAAAATTGAACAAGTCGAAGAGAAGATAGACTAAAAAAAAAGAAATACATGGACAGACAGGAGGACAGAAGAGGCAGACGGACAAAAAAAAAATACAGCATAAGCAACAAAACGACAAATTAAAACGGCAGCAACAGCCGCGCACACAAAACAGAAGAAACACACACACACACACACACATATATATATATAAACATACAGTGGCGCACACAGAAAGACAGACAGACAAAAAAATGAAACAGACCAAACCAAGCGACCGACAAACAGACCCCAACAACAACAACAACAACAGCGACGACCACGACGATGGCAAACACAACAACAACAGCAACAAGAAAAAACACAAAACGAAGGCGATGACGATGACGACGAACTCAACTCTCAAGCCAACAGCCCAGCCGAAATGAATGCTTATGGGTGAAGCGTGTGTGTGCGAGAGAGAGAGATAGATAGATAGATAGAGATAGAGGATAGTGGTGGTTATGTTGGCGACGACGACAACGAGCGTTTTTGTTAGTGTGTAGGTATTTTTCCACTTTAACGGCAGCCCAAAACCAAACCCAAAAGCCAAGACTCAAACCCAACAGAAAAAAAAAGGAAAAGCAAAAACACCAAGAACAACAGCAAATAAGTAACTCCGATCAGCAGGGCAGTCAGTCAGTCAGGCGATGATGGAATAGGGGCGCCGAAGAGTGAGAGTGAGTGGCTTTGTGTCTGTGTGTGTTTGTGTGGTTTGGGAATAAGAAGAAGAAGAATTGCAGAGAAAAAAAAAAACACTTTTTTTTTTTTTTCAATGCAATCAAAAAGAGGCAGGCGAATGGCGGCGGGGCGGCCTCTTTTGAGATTGACACGTTTGCAAAAAAAAAAAAAAACAAAAATCAAATTGATAAAAATAGAAAGAGAGTGAGAGAGAGAGTGGGTGTGGGTGTGAATTAAAAATTATAAATAATTTAATTATTTTGATTTCAAAAAAAAAAAAAATAAATAAATAAAATGAAATTGCGTTTTTTTTTATTTTAATTTACTTTTTCCTTCCCCTTCACACCTATAGTGAGAGTGATGATGAAGAGTGTGCAAATAAGAAACTAAAAACGGATGTCGACGAAGAAATGGATGAGGACGACGAAGAAATAGAAATGAGGGACCAATTGTTAACCATTTGGGAAGACAAATTTCTCAATCAAGCAGATAAAACAGAAACGAAAAGACCAAAAAAAAAGCCAAATTAATTAAAAAAAGAAGTCTGAGAAGAAATTGAAACAAAAGGATGATGAAAAAAAATATAAAAATTTAATGAAAAATTAAAAAAAAAAATTTAATAAAAAAAAAATTATTCAAGGCGATCAGTGGCGTGGGTGGTGGGGGGCGGGTGGGATAGTCTAGTCGGGTAACCTTAGTAACTAATTTTATTTGACCATCAATTTAAACACACACACACACACACACATACATACAAAATCTAGTCAATAAATTAAGTACAACAACAACAAACGAGACACAAGGTAAAACTGAACAGAAATTTGAATACAGGAACTGAACAAAAACAAAAAAAAAAAAAAATTGAAATTTTGAAATGAAACAACCTTCGCATAACCAAAGATTACACTAACAAGAGAGAAAGAGAGAGAGAGAGAAAAAAGTGACAGCCAAAGAAATCAAAATAGCAGTAGCACAAAATCTGTGTCTGTGTGTGTGTGTGTTTGCTGTTTGACTTGAAATAATCACGTTCCCACTTGCAACAAAATCAACTAAAAGAGAGTGAGTATAAGTGGGTAGGCGGTGGGGGGGGGGGGGGGGTGTTACATTTTGGCTTTGATAGCGCATCGCAATGCTTGGCTTGTCTGCCGTCAGTATTATTATTTTATTTTTTATTTCTTCAAACACTTCGAAGCCAACCCCTTCTCCACCTCGCCGCCACTGGCTTGACCGACGCACATGCCAATACACACACACACAGACAGAGCGTCGAGCGTAAATGCAAAGCATAAGCCAAAGTTGCAGTTGGCTTCGCAGTCGGCTGTGGGTTTTTTTTTTTGATCAGTTGCTCTTTCGTTTTTGTTGTTGTTGTTTTTTTCTAAACCTTCAAGCCACTTTGCAAAGACACAAAAAATCATGAACATTTATTTATGTGTGTGTCTGTGTGTGTATTTATCTCTGCTCTTTTTGTTTTGCTTTTCTGCACGTCTGCCGTGTTGCTTCTTCTTCTTCATTTTCTTCATCTGCTTACTATCGGCAACCGACCCCCCCGCGCTCCCCCCGTCAACTTAACCCAAACTAAGTCATGCTTTGGTTTGTCTTTTTTCTTCCCTTTTGGCACGTCTCTCTCTCTTTCTGTACTCTTCACCACTTGCTCTCTCTCTCTCTCTCTCTCTCTCTCTCTCTCTCTCTCTCTCTCTCTCTCTCTCTCTCTCTCTGGCTTGTTAGTCTCGAAGATTTGGTGGACGCGCCACCGTTAAATAGTTTGGCCCACTGTTGGGCCAAGAGCCATCAACGTGGCCACAAGCTGCCAACCAGTCATTGTGATTTTTGTTTTTCCTCCTAGCGCCCCCCCCCCCTTTCCCGCAGTACCTTTAGCTTCTCCATCTTGTTGTTGTTGTTGCTTTTTGAAGCAACATTTTTAGCCTCTGCTTGTCTATTTCCTTTTTACCGTTAACTCTTGCAATCAGTGTTTTCAGTGAGTTGCTTATTTCTTTCTTCTTCTCTTATTTTGTTTTTTTTTTTTTTGGCTTTTTCTTCCTGATTTTGTGCACTTCTGCGGCAACAAGCATTTTTAAGTTATTTTCATTATGTCGTCATTAATTCAAATTGTTGAGTTGCCATCCCCCTCCCCCAAATAGGCAAAACAAATGTTTTTGTTTGTATCATTTACCCCCCCCCCCCCCCCCTTCACTGGATTGACACCCTTTTGATTCTGTCCCCCTTCCACCCTTTAATCATGTGGCTGCTTTGTTTGTATCATTTATTAAAGACCCCACCCCCTCCCCTCCCCACCACTCACTTAACACCCTTCTGACTCTGCTCCCCTTCCCCCGTGTAACCATGTAGTAGGCGATTTAATTTCATTGTTCTAGAAAGAAAATTACATTAAATTTTCCCCTCTTCTTCTTCTCGTTGCTGTTGTTTGTGTGTGTGTGTGTGTGTGTGTGTAAAAAATAACGCATAAAACAAATATAAAACTTCTCTGGCCTGGCATATTTTGAATTACCTTTTAGCCCACTCTTCTTCATCAAAGACACGCGTCCCATACACACACACGCACACACATACACTGACAACCTCAAAACAATTTAACTCAATTCAATTCCACTCAACTTGACTCGGCAAGGCAGATCAGACCAGAGCAGAGTCAAAGTAGTAGAAATACGAAGAAGAAGAAGAAGCACCAGTAGTGGCGTAGAAAAGAAGAAAGAAAGAAAAAAAAAACACAAAGTGCCGTTACCGTTACTACAGCACAGATGCAGAAAGCGTTATTGTTGTTGCTGCTGCTCTGTGCTTGCCTTTGCGATTTACTTTGCCTATGTGCGTGTGTGTGCGTGCGTGATAGTTGGTAAATTTATGGGAATTTAATTTTTTTTTTATTTATTTATACTTCTCTTAATATTTTTTTTACAACTTTTTTTCATAATTTTGTATTTTTTTTCTTTTTGTTCACATTTTGCCTATGTTTTATTTTGCCTTGGAATTTTTAGATAGGGTTAATTCTTATTGATTTCTTTTGATTTCGGGGAATCCTTTTTTGGTTTAATTGAATTTCCTGGAATCATTTGGCTAGGGGAAATTTCCCAGAACATTTTGATGTAACCAATTTGTTTTCTTCTTCTTTCCTTTCAATCGATTTATTCTTTTTTTTTCGAAAATGTTTTTTTTTTTTTTTTTTTTTTTTTGGAAAATGGTTTTTTATTTTATTTATTTTTTTGAGAAATGTTTTTTATATTTTTTATTATTTTTTTTTTTTTGAAAATATTTGTTTTTTTGGGAAAATCTTTTTTTAATTTTATTTATTTTTTTAACTTCTTTTTTTTGAAAAATGTTTCTTTTTTTTGCAATTTTTTTCCATTTTTTGAGGGCAATATGGAAATTTTGTTTTACGTAAAAAAAATGTGTATTTTTTTAATTATCGTTTGTTTTTTTTTTAGTTTATTATTCAAGTCTCCCTTGATTAGTTTTGTTTTTTCTTTCTTTTTTTTGCATCGTCTTTCCCAACTCTCTTTTTTGCTTGGGCTTCCTATTTTTCGCTTGACCGTTTGAGCCCACCCTCAACTCATCTGCCGCTCTCACTCGCTCGCTCTCTCTCTCTAACGGTTTTTGTCAAATTTTGCTAGTTTGCTCTTTGTGTGGATATTTTGTAACATTGCTGGTGCTGGCTACCCCGTTCCCCTCTCACCCACCCCCTGCCTGTTCCATTTTGTAGCGTCGTAATAATTTGCAATGACGCTGTGGCTCTGTGTTGTTGTTGTTGTATTTAGTTTTTTTTCTCTCTTATCTTGTCTGTTTATTGTTTTTGTTGTTAGCGTTGCAATAGGCAATTTCTGCTGTTTTATTTTTTTTTTATTGCGGATCTTGTCTATTTGGTAACGATTGCACCACAAAAAATACAAACACACACACACACACACACACATAGAATAGGAGCGAAGCAAATTTACATATGCCTATGAGCTTAGCTAGATTTCTGCCCCCCCCCCCTTTTTTTTTTCCCCCACAAAAAAAAACAAATGTAAGCATCGCAGCCTTGCTTTGCTTTCTGTTGTTGTTGTTGTCATGCATGTTAAATATCTAGAACAATTATATAGATTATATAATATGACGGACAAGTTGCACTATCGCGCATTTTGTTTTCATATTCTATAAAAATTTTATAATCAAGAAGTAAGTGGGTGCAGGGGGAAGGCGGTGGGGGGAGGGGGAGGAAATAAAATTCAAAGTAAAACTTATCTTGACAATTCTGATGTGATTCAACTACAAATGTGATAATTTATTTCTGGCTGTGATGATTCAATTATTTCAAGATTTTCATTTAAATCAATCGGCTCGGCTTGGCTTGGCTCGGCTTCAAGCTAAAATTAAAGGCATTGCCATATTGCTTGGCTCAATTTCAAATTTGAGGCATTGCCATTCATTCGAAACAAAAGGAGAGAGAGTGAGAGAGGCATTGCCATTCCGTCGAAACAAAAGGAGAGAGAGTGGGAGAGGCATTGCCAGACTTGAAAAAAAAATTAAATAAAAATGGATGAAACTCTCTCTCTCTCTCTCTCTGTCTTTTTCTTACTCGTACTGTTGAGCAAGACGCGACGAATTGACTTGTTAAAGTTTTGTTAATGGAATTTTGCATGGAGCAAACGAAAAAATAAAACAAAAACTGAAAAACAGAAAACGAAGAAATAAATAAAAATAAACAAAAATGACGGAAATGGTGCAAGCATCAACGTGGCCAACACAAACAATTGCAATTGCTTTGACACAAAAGGGGGAAAGGGGGAGGGAAAAACAAATTAGGAAAAGAAATAATAAAATACATAAAAAAATAAGGAAAGATAGGGGAAAAAAAGAGCCGACTACTCCTCTTCTTCCTTCTCTCTGCCAACAGCAGCAAAAGCATCCCCCTCCCCCGCCCCCATCGTCAGTGAGAAACCTTTTATCCCTACGGCTTCCATTAAGGGCGGGCGGGGTTGTTTGGTGGGGCTTTTTGTGGTGTGTCACAAGCATATTCATTTTAAAGCAAGCGCCCCCTATAGAGGGCGCCCTACATTTGCGTCGAACCATGACGCCTTTGGGCTTGGCTTGCCCTGGCCTGGCCTGGGCTGGCCTGCTCTGGTCTGGCTTTGCCTGCTGATGATGGTAATGTACTGAATGCTTGTGAGAAAAAAGTCTGTGTGGTTTGCAAAAGGGTGAAGAAGGGTGGAGGGGGGAGGGGGTATGGTGGCTTGAACTGCCCTGGTCTCGCTGTCTTGTTTTGGTTTGGTTTTTGGCTCGGCTTTTTGTGTGTGGCAACTGCACTTGTCGCCTTTTTGATTGCACTGCCACAGTTTTTGTTTTTTAAATAAAAAAAGAAGTCGCCCTCTGCCTGGAGGGGGGTTTTTATTACAGTTAAAGCAAAAAAAAAAGCGCTCACAACAAAAAATACAAGAAAATTTAAATTTAATAAAACAATTAGGGATACATAAAAATTATAACAAATTAAAAATTAAATTAAAATAAAATTAACAATAATTAGAAATTAATTAATTAGGAAAAATAACATGAAAAAATAATAATTAAAAAAAAAACATAAAAAAAAATGTAAAAATAATAATTGAAATTTACAAATAAAAAAGTAAACATACATAAAAAATAAAGAAATAAATGTAAATATAAACAAATAAATTAACCACAAAAATTACTTAAAAAAAAATAATAGTTCAATCGTTTCAAAACTCAAAAAGATAATGAAAGAGTTGCAAGGAGGGGGGGATCAACCTTGAACTCGAAACCTAAAAAAAATAATAAATAAAAAGAAAAAAGCCAAAACAAAAAGAAGACAAAAAAAAAAAATAAAAAAAATGAGGCTAACAAACAAAACCGCCGAAAGGAAATGCTTGGCAAGTTAAGGAAAACAAAAACAAAATGAGTCAAGGAAAGGCAAAGGGAAAAAACCAAACCAAAAGAGAAAGACAAACAGAATGAGAGCGAGCGAGAGGGAGAATGACAGAGAAAGAGAGAGAGAGAGAGAGAGAGAGAGAGACAGAGAACTTAGGGTTTGGCCGCTTAATATGCCCCAATTTACACAATGCCGAGCAAATAAAAATACACACACACACACATACACCTACACACCTAACCACACCATCAGAAGTCAACAGGGCATGTGTATTATTATTATTATTATTATTATTATTTTTTTTTCGCCAAAAACCGAAAGAGCCACCTCGGACGACAATCGACAATGTCCCCCAACTAGCCTACCCACCCATCACCCTACCCCTCCCGCCCTCCCTCTATGCCTGCTTCATTCACTCCATACCAACTCATACCAAAACGTGCGCAAAACGAAAACAGAGATAAGACAACAACAACAACAAATAGCAAAAAGAAGAAGCCAAAGCAGCCAAAAAGAATTAGCAAAAAAAAAGAAGAAGAGTAGCAGTAAAAAAAATGAAACCTGTGCCAAAGCCTAACACAGTGACGAGTCTAAGTGACGAAAATTGTATACTCTTTTTGTTGGTTTTTTTTTATTAAAATTTTTTTTATTATTTTATTTGATTTTTTTATTTCAATTTAATTTTATTTTTTTTAACAAAAAAAATCTTTATTTATTCCAAATACCTTATCAATTTTCAATTGTCAAGATTCTGGCATGCTCAAACTCTTAAAAAAAAGAGTATTTAAAAAACCCCGAACGTCCATCAGTCTCAGTTCAGAATTTTTATTATTTATTTATTGTTTCTGTTGTTGTTGTTGTTGTGCAGGTAAAAAATTGCTCCGCTTATCGGTCGGTCGACTTTGGCAGTGGCACACTTAACGGTTTTGTCCACATGTGTTTCGTGGGCCCCAAACAATTATCAATCCAAAGAATTGCCGACTTTAGGTTCAATTCAATATTTTTGTGCCTTCAGCCTCCCCCCACGAACCGATCACTTTTGCTGGGAAAATAATCAAACGGAAGTCAAAGCAAATGCCTGAAAAATTATGAAATTTTTGACAATAAAAAAAAAAGAAAAATTATCTATGAAATAATTTTCTTTGTTTAAAAAAATCAAATGCTGGTCAAGTTTATTTATTTTTTTTCTCTCTCCCCTCCCCGCACGCCCTTCCTTCACTTTTCAAAGCCCTGTCATTTCTACAGCTTTAAGATTTCGGGATTAATTCTTCTCAGAAGTTGTTAGTTATCTAAAAAGCTTTCGATTGATTCCAAACATGACTAAAATCGGACCATATTTACATGAATTATACAAGAATTAAATTTTCAGAGTCAAAATTTTGATTCCCTTTGCCAAACTGGCAAACGGTTGAGTAAGCAGTCCGATAGATGGCGTGTTTGCTTTAAAATGGACAATGTGTTAATTGTTTTCAAAGGAATATGAAGACCAGAGGTTTTATGTGAATGTAGACGACCAGGGTTGCCACCCGACTAGGGTTGCCACCTTTTCTTTTTCCCAAACTAGGCCGCGCCCGAGTTTGTTTTTGTTTTATTTTAATTTTTATTATGTTTTCTTTTTTTATTATTTTTATTTATTACATAAATTGTTTTAATTAATTTTTTTTTTATATACTTATCATCTTGTCTATTGATCGTGCCAAGAGTCGCCTGACTGGCTTCTCTGGCAATTTTTACACCCTCCCCCTGCTCTCTGCCCCTTGCTTCTCTATCCTTTTTGGTTGGTTGGCTGACTTTGTCTGGCAGAAGAGTGGCCCGCGCGAGACTGGCCAGCAGCAGACTTGGCATTCCAATTCCAGTTTGGCTTCAACTTGAATCGCCTGTCGGCTGACTCTCTTCTTCTTCTTCTTTTTAGTGTTGTTGGTGTTATCGTAATAAACCATAACACACGCAGCAATCAGCTTTGGAGGATGAGAAAGAGTGGGCGATGGGAGAGGGGGGGGGGGTAGGAGTAGGAGGGGTGAAGAGGAGTAATGAGAAAAACTGTAGAATTGACGATGATTTTCGATTTGCTGTTGTTTATGTTGTTCATATTTTCTCAAGTTGATTTTATTTTAGTTTGAATTTAATCCACTGCTTTGCCTGCTTCTTTTTTTTTACAGTTATTCTTTGTCGGTCTCTTTTCTTTACGCCGGCATTTCTACATACTTTCGCTTTTTTTCTTTCTTTCTTTATTTTACTTTGCCTCTGCCATCACACAATTTCCACCCGAAGCCCCGTTACTTTTTTATGCTCTTAACGCATTTGGGTTCTCTCTCTCTCCCACTCTACGGCTCTCTTAATTTCACTCCTTTTCTGGCACAAGCAAAAAAAGAAAATAAGAAGAAGAAAAATTAAATTCACCTTCACTGCCCAAGCTGTTCTCCTCTCACCCCCCACCCGCTAGCCCACAACAGCTTTCGACTTCACTGGGCAATTGTAACTGTGCTCTGTCTTCTTTCCCTGCTTCTTCTTCTTCTTCTTCTTCTTGATGTTGTTGTTGTTGCTGTAATTGCTCGGCGTATGTTTGCTGTTGTTGTTTTAATAGCCAACATTGACATGCTTAGCTGCGCATTTTAATTTTAATGCGTTTGTCGTCGGTCGACGTCAGCGTCAACGCCGGCGTCGGCGTCGATGCCAATGGATTTTTCTCTGCCTTTTGTTTCATTTTGTATGCGTGCGTGTGTGTATGTGTGCGTGTAACTTTTTCTACCTTATTTCACATTGCAAATGATTTGTTTGCCGAAAAAAAACTGGCCTGAAGTCTCGAAAGAGAAATTAGTTGAAATTAAAGTGAAAAATTTTATTAAAAAAAAAATGTTTTTTTTTTCTTTACAGAATTGAAAATAATTCCATGGAATTGGCCAGGGAGAATATATTCCAGACCAATAATAATATGGACGATGATGCCATGAAGCCATTGAATAAGGCCAACTATGCCAGTGATGCCAATCGGACAATTTGTTCTAACGAAAATCAAACGCAACTTTGCTGCAACGGAAACAACAACAATCGCAATTCAACAGTATCAAACAACAACAACAATGCCACCTCCAATGCCAACAATACAAATGCCACCACCACCACCTCCTCCTCCTCCTCATCATCATCCGCCAGTGCTGCCTGCTCATCCTCCTCCTCCTCCTCCTCGCCGAGCAATGTGAGCCGAAAGCGTCACCTGTCCAGCAGTAATCTGGTCAACGATCTGGAAATACTTGATCGCGAGTTGAATGCCATAAATGCACCGATGCCCCTCCTCGACCCCGAAATCACCCAGGGTGCCGAGCAATTGGAGAAGGCGGTGCTCTCCTCATCCCGGAAGCGTTTGCGCAGCAACAGCAGCGAGGACGAAAGCGATCGTCTGGTGCGCGAGGCACTCTCACAGTTTTACATACCGCCCCAGCGTCTCATCTCGGCCATCGAGGATTGCCCCCTCGATGTGGTGGGCCTAGGCCTAAATGGCCTAAATGGCCTAAATGGCTTGGGCCTCACTGACCACCATCAACATCATCATCACATGCTAATGACCAGCAGCTCCATCAATGGAGGAGGCAGCACCAACTCTGTCGGCGGTGGCGGCTGCGGCGGCGGCGGCGGCGGCGGCAAACGTCTCAAGCTAAATGGCAATGGCGTCGGCTGCGGCGTTGGGGGTGGCAGCGGTGTGGTCAGTGTCAATGGAGGCGGCAACATGGACCACCTGGAGCTGGTCAACTTTGATATGAACCAGAATCAAAAGGACTTTGAGGTCATCATGGATGCCCTCCGACTGGGCAGCCAGAGTCCACCCACCAGTGCCAGCGACTCCTGCGGCCAGGCGGCCATGATGAGCGAGTCGGCCAGTGTTTTTCACAATTTGGTCGTCACCTCCCTGGAGACGTGAAAGTACCAGTAAATGTTCCCGGAACATTTTCACATTTTCTTTTTTTTCATCTTCTCTTTTTTTTTTTTTTTTTTTTGGGCAAAAGTTGCTTAAAATATTTTTTAATTTAGGACAAAAAAGAAATACATTTTTTTCTGAACCAAAAAAGAAAATCTGAAAAAAATTAAACAAAAATTTTAACTTTTAAGTAAACAAAAAAGAAAAAAAAACAACAACAAAAATCAAAGAATTTGTAGTCAAAACAAACGGAGAAAAAAGAGAGAAAATTAAAAAAAAATAATAATTTTTTTATAAAAAAAAAAAAATTAAGAATTCCTCACAGTTAATTTTTTTTTTTTTGAAATTTTTTTTTGTCCAAACCGTTGAAAGGGAAAGTGAGCCAAAACGAAAGAAAGCTGAAAAAGAAAGAAGAAGCACAAAATTTTGTTAGTTTTTAATTTTGAATTTTTTTCACAAAGAATAAACCAAAGTATTTCAAAGGTTCCTCCTGATATTTTTTTAAGTATTTTTTTTTTTATTTTTTTTTTTTTTATTGAGTATTTTTTTTATTTTTAGTTTATTTTTTTAGAATTAATATTTTTTATTTTTAGATTTTTTTTCATTTATAGACTTTTTTTTTCAAATTTTAGATTTTTTTTTAGATTTTTTTTCTTTTTTTTTTTTAGAATTTTTTGAATTTTCTGAAACATTCCTTTTCGGGTTCCTTTTTTTTTTCTTTTTCGGCTTTTTTTTCTTGCTACTTTTTTTGGCTGACAAAATTTTCCTAGTCAAATTAAAAGAATTCTACAACAACAAAAACAACAAGAGAAAAAGAAAATACCAAACAAGGTTTCATTTAAGTAAATTTTAAGATTAAAAAAAAATATATACAAAAATATTACAAAAAAAAAAAAGAAAGCATTTAGTGAATGACATTTTTTTCATTAATTTTTTACGCAAAAAAAAAAAAAAAATAAAAAACCGACCGAATATTTTTTCACTTTCAAAAAAAAAAAAAAAGTGCAATTAGAATTTTTCAATAAAATGAAAAAAAAACTTAAAAAAAATTAACACACACACACACACAAACATATGCAAACTGGACAAAAAAGAAAAAGTTAAAAACAAAATGACAAAAAAAAGAAAGAAATTTTTTTATTTGAATTAAAAAAAGGCTGTGATAGCAATTTAAGTTTGGCTTAAACAAAAGTTACCCTAAAAAAAATAAATAAATTAAAAGCAAAAAAAAATTTTAAAAATTAAGAAAAAGAAAAAAAATTTGTATTAAAAAAAATTATAGGAAATAAGAAATACTTTTTTTTTTAAGAACAAAACTAAGAAGAAGAAGAGAGCAGCTGAAATAAAAAAAAAAAGTTTTGTTAAAAAAAAAAAAATTGTATTAAAAAAAAACAATTTTAAATTTTATTATAAATTTTTTTCGTTTGGCTGTTCCAAAGAATGTAGCCTCCCCCCCCCCCCCCCCCGCGCATACACCCCTTAGCCCTTTTAAAATAAGTTGAAAAAAAAAAATATTTCGATTCCTCCAAGATTATTATTTTTAAGCGTTAATTTTTAAGAGAAAACAAAATATTTGAATTTTTCCTGTTAAAAAAAAAAGAATTATTTATAATTTGTCTTTAATTTTAAATTGAATTATTTTTTTTTTCTTTAATTATTTCCTAACTAGATGAATTTTTTATCGTCCTTCGGGTCGGAATTATTTTTAAGTTTTTCTGTTTCTAAATTAAGCTTAATTATTTCCATTTTAGTTAAAAATTCCAAAACACAAAAAAAAATTAGTAAATAAAAAACTTTTAATTAAAAAAAAAAGAGAATTTAATTTTTTCTTTGGTTTTATTTTTAGTTTTTTGCTTGCTCCTTTTCAATGGTTTTTGTTTTCATTTTGAAATGACTGAGCTGAGAGAGAGAGAGAGAGAGAGAGAGAGAGAGAGATGGCGATAGAGAGTGGGCAAGCTTTTGACCTAACTCAGGGCTAAGCTTTTTTTTTTTTTTTTTTTGGGGGTCACCAATCAAAATAAATACAAGTTTGGCTTATTGGACAACAAAAGACAACAACAACAACAACAACAAATAAAATAAATAATAACAAACACACACACACACACACACACATAGACAGACACACAGACAGACAGACACCAAGCAAGCCAAGCCGAGGCGTTTGAATATTTAAATTATTAAATTGTTGTTGTTGTTGTTTTTTTGGTTCCGTTGAATGATTCGCAGGGGGGGGGGGGAAGGAGGGGGTATGCCTTTTGTGAATGCCAAACATTTGGCCTGGGTTAATCGACTCTGTTGAGGTTAAAAAATTAACAATAACAAAAACAAGAAAAATGTTTTTTTTTTTTTTTTGAGCAAATTAAACTTTTTGGTTTCCTTTTCTTCTTTTTTGTTTGAAGCTGAGAAAATTGTGTTTTTTTTTGGAATTTTTTTTTATAAGAAATACTATATAATACCTCTTAATCTATGGACCAGTTTTATGAATTTCTCTCTAGATCGGAGATCCATTCAGTTTTATCAAGCAAAAATCCAAAAAGAAGCAATAAAAGAAACTTCAAAGAAAACAAAAAAAAAATAGTACAGTTGTGCCTGTCCGAGTTGCAAATCCAGCAAATTAACAAAACACAAAAAAAAGTACAGTTGTGCCTACTAAATACCAGGGCTGCCAATCCATCATTTACAAGCAAAAAATAAAAGTACAGTTGTGCCTATTAAATACCAGGGCTGCAATTCCATAATTTACAAAAAGAAATGTACAGTTGTGCCTACAAAAGATCAGAGTTGCAACAGAGATGTGCCTGCTAAGGACCAGGGCTGCAATATTCCATCATTTACAAAAAATAATATGTACACTTGTGCCTGCCTAAGTTCAGAGTTAAAACTCTACAAAATTCAAGAAAAAGTACAGTTGTGCCGACTAAATACCAGGGCTGCAATTCCATAATTTATAACAACAACAAAAGTAAAGTTGTGCCTACAAAAGTTCAGAGAATTGCAATTCCAGCAAATTAAAACAAAAAGTACAGTTGTGCCTGCAATAAAACTGGGCTGCAATTCCAACTAGTCACAGCCCTATCAAATATATATCAATTAATAGTAAAAAACAAAGATTTCTTAGAGATTTCAAACAAGTCTGAAGACTTCCGAGTCCCCCCACCCCCCAGCCGATGCCCTGATTTTATTTAATTATTCTTTTTTGAATAGACAAATCAAACAATCTTCAATCTCTCGAATAACATTTCAGCCCAATTCCTTTCGATATATATATATATACATATGTATATATATATTAGATCCATATAGAGCGCAACAAAGAGTAGAGTACACAATAAAACTAAAGGATAAATCTAACATAATAATTAAGTGCATTGGTATGCATCGGAACCGGTATACCAGAATATATATCTAGACATATACATATATACTTATTTATTATATATCGTAAAAATATACATAGCCATCTCTTAAGTCTTAAGAGATACATAGTACATATAAGATGAATACATAAGTGCTTTTTAAATGAAATACATAGAAGACAGCAAAACTGAAATTAATGAAAAACCAAATATATATATATAGTAATATTTGTAAAATACAAAATACTATATAAAAAGAAAAAAAAAAAAACAAAAACATAGATGAAAGACAACAAAACATATGACCTATATACACATATAAATATATTATATATACATAAAATATATATATATATATATATATATATATATATATATATATGTAAATATATATATATAAACATTAACAAAATAAATATATACACCATATACTTATAGGTAACAACAACAACAACAAGAACAAAACAATTTTATGTACATTTTTTTTGAGTTGCTTTTAGTGTGATAAATTTAAAAAAAAAGGAAAGAAAAAAATAGAAATTAAAAAAAAAAAAAAACAATAAAAAATAAGGAAACAATTTGCAAATAAATTCTAAGAAAACAAAAAAAAAAAATGTTTATTTAAAGGTTTTCCAAGCAATCCTTTGTGCGCCATCTAGTCGCCTATTCGTGCTAGCTGTGCCTGCTGGCTAGCTGAATTGATGATCCGAATTTGATCATGTTAGAAGCTCACAGCAAAAAATACCTTAAGACTATCTTTTGCCTAGGAAATAATATTCTGTTCAGATTTGTTTGTTTTTGATAGGTGCTCCCTTGGTTCTTCTATATCTTGCAGATTCTCTATACCAAATTTAATAGCTCCAGCTTTTGTAGTTCGCGAGATCGAACATACTTTGGATACCCTCCAACCTGTCCTTCTGACCGAAACGAACTCCATTCAACTTGTCTTTTTCCGCCAGCTGGATCGAACTTCTTTATCATCTAGGTGTGAAAAAAGAAGAAACGGATTGACTTGAGGGGACTCTCTGACTGTTGCTGACCCAAATCATCGAGGTTTTCGATAAATCGGTTTGGTCTTTCCTTTGATTAAAGTTTTTATTTCTTTAAGGATTCTTAATATGTATATAAATATATTTCAAATAAAAACAAAAGATAATTGTACCTTCCAATACTCCAGAGTATTTTGAGCTCTTTAATCGAATCGGATCGATGGGTTCTGATCTTCTTCAGTTCCATGAATTCGAAAAGCATCTTAGAGTTGGGCGCTGGCGTTGAGAATTTTTTCTTGCCTGGCCTTGTTGGTTACAGTCAATTTGTTTGCTAAGGCTTTTTAAGTCAAGTCTAGGTAGAAGTGGCTTTTTAACTCCTTCGACCAATATGAAGCATGCCTCGAGTCCATCCGAGCTTCCAGAAAAGATCCTAACTCCGAGCACTTCATTTTTGTGAAGGTAGGAGTAGCTGGGCTTTCTAAGGCATTCAGTGACAATTGGGATGAATTGTAAGTAATTTAGAGAGCCCAAAATATCGAGTGTGATTTGGATTTATCTTTATATCCATATCATTTTTCGTATTGACAATTTGATTTTCTTTTGTATGTGGAATTAATCTCTGGCATAGAGACATTTAATAAAGGTCCTAACTAATTATAAATATATATATTATGTAATGTCTAGGTCTGATCTGTAAAAAAATAAGTATAAAAATAATTACAGATTCTTTCAGAAATTTGATAGACTCACGATTGATTTTAGTTCTTGGTTAGATGCTCCTGGGATTCGAGTATTCCCATATCAGCCTCGAACATAATCCGGCTAAATTGATATTGCACCAAGGCCCTCAGGCGTGGTGAATACTTTGCCAGCTTATGACCCAAATATTTGATATATAGAACCATATCTTCGGGCTCTTCGTCACTTGTGGTTACCGAATCATTTTGTTGCTGCAATATCGAAGGTGGGCTAATCGATGGCTGAGGCTTCTCTGCTTCTTCAACTAGACTATTTTCCTTTTCAATTACAACTGCCGCAGCCTCGTCGATCTCACTTGTGTCGGGCTCCACGTTATGTTTGGCCTTTTTAAATGTCTCCAATTCCGCTCGGAACTCATGGAATGCAGAATTGAAGTGCCGCTTCTTTGACGGTCTCGTCGTAATAAACTCGCAATCACTGCCCTGGTCATCGTCCAAGCTGTTCTCCGAATATGTATCACCTGGGGATGTAATTTCCAGCTGAAATTCATAGGGAAGAGCTTCAGGTAAATTTTCGGATATTCCATATATTAATTAGCATTTTCAGTATACAGTAAAAATAATAAAAATAATATTTTTGGCTATTTCGGAAAATTTAACTAACAATTTATATTTGCCTAATTTTGGCATTTCCAAGTAGAACGTCTAACATCTGAGAGTTTCCTCGCGTGTGTAAGAAAACTATCGTCACTCACTGTGTCGTGTTATACCGCCCTCTCTGCTCTCTGGCACACAGGCATTTAGGCATTTGTGCTCTTTGACGCTTTGTTTGATTGAGCGTATGCGCGCTCTCACTTACTCTGGCTCTCTTTGTTGCTGTTTTAAATTTGAAGAGTTTGAGAATTAAAGTGATGGCAACTCACCTTGTCTTCGTTATTTTCAAAGTTATTTAACAAGAATTTCATATGACTGGCCCACCAGCGAGGATTTTCAACTCCTTTTCGATGCTGAGATCGGAAGACGGCAATCAGTGAATTCATTTTTCTTTTCACATCACAGACACGGGCACCCATTTCCTTGGCCAGAGCTTGCCAAGCATCGTTTCTGGCATTGCGATGATAATGGGCTCGATTCTCTGGATCCCATAAAACATTTTGCATTTCATATTGCTTTATTAGCTTAATTGTTCCTGCCTCATCCCAATGTACAGGCGGCATTTTATTTTATTTTTTAGCTCAGTCTTCTCTTTGTTGCTTTACTTGGTTATATATACACACACTGACACCTACGACAGCCACAAGCGTACGCCAACCTTTCTATTCAAAGAGAGAATCTAAAAAGGCACACAACACACGACACGTGTTATTCTTTCGTGTTATTCTTTCTTACCTTCTCCCATTGCTTACGTCTTCTTTTATATGTCCAGGTGACTTCAATTTAATGTTGGCTTTCCGCAGAGTCTCTTATGCTGGCCTGTCCAAATAAAAATAAAAATAATTCCGTTACCGAACCAAAACTCGTCCGCCGCGTCTGAGATCCGTAAGAGAATGCAAAAGAAAATTGACGAGAGCGAGCGAGAGAGCGATGTCGCTGTTGTACAGTGGGCCCAAAGCATTTATTAGCCAGTTAAGAGAAATTTACCTTTTAATGCTGTCATCTGTTTGATTTATAATCGTGTTGAAAACAAAAAGTATTTATGGAAGTATTTATTTATTTATGCTGCCATGACAGCATAATTTTTCTTAACAGCTAATTCAATGGTTGTGTACATAAAAATCTAAATTAATTAATTTGACAATATACCGCCAATACTATATTTTACTCGTTACTTTAAATACCTTCAAAGAACAGGTGCGGGTGTATTATAAACACGAAGATCGACCTGATTATAAAATTCAAGCTTCGGCAAAAATTGAATGCCCTGAATCAAGTGTTATTCAAGGTGTTTGACAGGAATCCATCGCCTCGAAATGCACATCTTGGCGATGCGATGCGATGAGATCCCTTTTCTTAAAGTTAAAAAACACAGCAAATATAAAGCGAAATGCAATTTTATTGCTGTTAATCACATTTGGACACAAAATTGTTTCTTAAAAATTTTTATTCTATTTTGTAAGAAGTTTTTGCTTTAGAATAAATATAGCTTTTTGTTTCTTGCTAATTTTTACTTTACCTTTTTATTATATTATTTATCATTTTCTCTCACTGTTTATTTTCGTCTGTTTCCAGCTTTTTTCCTAGCTATTTTCTGTTTTCAGCTATTTTAACATTTTTGAGAGCACAGCACAGAAAATTCCAAGAGAACACTAGCGTATTCTAGCCAGCTGCCGTCAGCGTACAGAACGTCACCTACTCTTCACTCTACTCGTTGCATTTCATATGCTTTGATGGTGGTGGTTTTTTTTCTCTTTCTTGTTAAACTGGTCTCCACATTCACAATACTATTTTATTTATACATTCAAAAGTAGCTTGCTCTGTAAAAATTTTTGTAATTTTGTTAAAAAAAAAAAAATTAATTGATATAGACCGAATTAATTTTCTGACGATGTGACAAACTCATTCAATAACATTTAGTTTATCTTCTATGAAAGGAACAAAGAGAGTTGTACACCGAAAGTGGGTGGTAGTTTTATCTATTTCGGTTTGTTCTCATCAAAGTTGAATAGATCTCTACAATTATTATCATGTTTTGTAATACGAAAATAAAAAAATGACTGTGTTTAATTTTTATATTCTATACTAATTTTGTGCAAATGTATGTAACATAGAGAAGGAGACGTCGGAGACCCCCCAAAGTTACCCACAATATGATCAGGGTGACTAGAGAAATTGATATAGCCATGTCCGTCCGTCTGTCCGTCCGTCCGTGTGAACGCCTAGATCTTAGAGACTATAAGAGCTAGGATAACCAAACTTGAGATTCGGACTCCTTATGTGTGTACGCTGGTCAAGTTTATTTTTTTTCTCCCCCCGCCCCCCTTCCACCACCTCATTTTTTCAAAGCCATGTAATGTATTAGTTAAGTAGTAGTTAAGTATTAGTTGCTTCTGAAAAGTTGTTAGGAATCTAAAAATCTTTCGATTGATATCAAACATGACAAAAATTGAACCATATTTACTCGAGATATACAAAAAACAAATTTTGAGGGTCAAGATTTTAATTCCCCTTGCCTAACTGGCAAACTGCCGAATAAGCAGTCAGATAGATGGCGTGCTTGCAATATTGTGAACAATGAACCATATTTACTCGAGATATACAAAAAACTAATTTTGAGGGTCAAGATTTTAATTCCCCTTGCGTAACCTGCAATCCGCCAAATGAGCAGTCCGATAGATGGCGTGATTGCAATATTGTGAACAATATGTTTTTGGATTCAAAGGAATATTAAGACCAGAGGATTTATGTGAATGAAGGCGACCAGGGTTACCACCCGACTAGGGTTGCCACCTTTTTTTTTTAATTCCGTCCACTAGGTACAGGGTATCTCAAACTCGGCCGCGCCCGAGTTTAACGTTCGGCTTCATTTTATATTAAGTTTGTGCAAATGTATGTAACACAGAGAAGGAGACGTCGGAAACCCCCTAAAATTACCCACAATATGATCAGGGTGACTAGAGAAATTGATATAGCCATGTCCGTCCGTCTGTCCGTCCGTCCGTGTGAACGCCTAGATCTTAGAGACTATAAGAGCTACAATAAACAAACGTAGGATTCGGGCTCCTTATGTGTGTACGCTGGTCGAGTTTATTTTTGTTCTACCCCCCCCAAACTTTTTCAAAGCCGTATTATTTCTTAAGCTTTAAGTATTAGTTGCTTCTGAAACGATATTAAAAATCTAAAAATCTTTCGATTGATATCAAGCATGACTAAAATCGGACCATATTTAGACGAGATATAAAAAAAAATAATTTTGAGGGTCAAGATATTAATTCCCCTTGCCTAACTGGCAAACTGCCGAATGAGCAGTCCGATAGATGGCGTGCTTGCATTATTATGAACAATGTGTTTTTGGATTCAAAGGAATATTAAGACCACAGGTTGTATATGAATGTAGGGGACCAGGGTTACCACCCGACTAGGGTTGCCACCTTTTTTATTCCGTCTACTAGGTACAGGGTATCCCAAACTCGGCCGCGTCCGAGTTTAACGTTCGGCTTCATCTTAAATAATCTTCGTTGGTGCACTCTTCGTCGTCCTCTTCTATGTGCTCGGAAACAAAAGATAATATATTAGTTGTTTTCAGGATATTTGCACCTCTATCAGAAGTAATGGAGACGATTTGATTTAAATTTTAAACCCTCACAAATAAGAACTGAAATCATATGGAGCAAGCAACACAGAAATTTTGCAACGGCAACTGCTGCGACTTGCACGAATCAGCCGCGTATTGCTACTTTGACTGGCGCTGCCGATCGGATAGCAACAGCACCAAAAATCAAAAGCAAGCTAAAGTCGAATGCTACAACTTTTGTGACTGTGACTGCTGGCGACTTAAGGAATTTGTCAAAATTTCGGGCGGCGACTGATAGATACGATCGAAAGTAGCAGCACAGTCGAAAGCACAAAAATTACAATAGAAACGGGGACTGCAGCTGATTTTTTGATTTTTCTCGCAGTTTGATTTTTGTCTCTGCTTTGACTGCGACGTGTGGTTTTTTTTTTAGAAGCAGAAGCAACAGAAAAATCATATAAAATTAAACTTATCGCAGTTTTTTGAAACGCTGGCTTCCGCTGCTCCCAGCTATTCAGCTCCATCGGCACAGTCCCATTCTGGGTTCAGCTCAAGGATCTGGCTACGGCGGTGGATCATCAGTACCATCTCCACCCTAAAAATTATGTATTCAGCTGCAACAGCGTAATTCAACCAGTACTATGTCGCCAACCGGAATCCTATTATTGAATAAAAATATTTTTGTTTTTTATTTTTATTAACCTAAAAATCGACTCTCAAAGTGGGTCATAACATAGTTTGTACATCACATAGTAAGTTTCCGCCACACCCCGCTATGGGGGTTTACAATTAGAAGGTGCGCTCCTTCCTTAAGAGGAGATTTAAATTTTCTCTCCTTTTTAATCGGCGAATTGTGCGGGTAGTCGCAAGGATTCTGGCAAGCCTGCTGGCGTGTCTTTTCAGCCGCTCGTTGTAGCGGCTCGTGTGGCGGTTGAGGCGGGACATCTTTACCCTGCAGTTGGAGACCGCGGCCTGAATATGTGACCTGAACGTCAGCCTTTTGTCCAAGGTGTTACCCGGGTACTTCGGTCTCAGGTACAAGCTGCAGAGTTTTGTTGTTCAACGAGACTGCAGGCACTGCGCCTCTACTGAGAGTGAAGCAAATGTTCAACATTTACCTTCGTCGAGACAAATATTCCATCGGCGTGCTCAGGTCTCGAGGTTTTAAAGGAAGTCCTGCAGTCCTTCTGCCGCCTCATGCTCACAGGGGGCTCAGTAGAGGTAGCATACATCGTCTTCGTAGGAGGCGAGGAGGGACCTCTGGTTTAAGGTGGCAGGTGCTACCGCGTGAGGAACTGGAAGGTCAGCAGCGTATAGCGAATAGAGCAGGGGTCCCAGTACACTACCCTGTGGTACTCCAGCCAAGGCCATGTGTGTGGATGAAATAGCGGACCTTACCTTCACCTGGAATTGTCTACCCTCAAGGTATGATTTGCAGAGGAGATAAAAAGGTTCAAGGAGCTGTCTCTTCAGCTTAACGAGGAGACTTTTGTGCCAGACCCGATTAAATGCCTGCTTCACTTCGACAAAGACACCGTTACAGTATTCTTTGTCGTCATATACTTTCAGGATATGGTTCACAACCCTGTGGACCTGCTCGATAGTGCCATGCCCTTCCCTGAAACCAAATTGGTGGCTTGGGAGTATATCTTTAAGATTCACACACTCGGGGAGCCGTCACTATCAACCTCTCAAAAACCTTAGGAAGTGAGGGCAGGAGGCTGATAGGTCGATATGACAGTGGGTCGTCCTCTGGCTTGCCAGGTTTGCGAATCATCGAAACCCTTGCCATCCTCCAGCTGGCAGGGAAGTACTGTGTCCTTAGTATTGCATTGAAGATCAGCACAATAAAGAGAATTTCTCACATCGGCAGAGCCCGCAGAGCTACGTGACATACTCTGTCGTGTCCGCCGTGTAGTCCATGTTTGCCAGTATGTATTCAAAGTGATGCTGCCTCTGAAGATTTAGAGCGGCCTTCAGCTGTCGATCCGTCTTCCGCCACTGGCTTCTGTTTTCACATAACCGCGTCCTGAGGAATCTCCTGCGCTGCTGTCTCTTGAGCCTAATAAGGTTCTTGATCTCTCTATTTTCGGGCTCGCTTGCTCTGCATTTTTGTCGTCAGGAGGTTTACAGCAGTATCGATGTCGTATCTTGTCTCGATCTCCATGCTCAAATTTATCGAGTCCTCCATTACCTGTTGGAATATGGGAATAGAGGAGCGTTTGGAGAGGAGCCAATAGTTGGGATAGACGATCTTGGGATGAGTTGGCAGTTCAACAACTACCGCAAGGTGGTCGCTATGAAGTGAGGACCTAGTTCTGTGTCCCCAACATCTGCGCTTGCATGTCTGCCATTCTTTCGATCGCTTTGGTCATGTTATTTACAGCTACCATTGAAGCTGCTGCAGGAGCTGTTGCTTTTGTATTAGTCCATGGGGTGTTTGTGTGAGGCTGTGTCCCCTGGCGACATCTGAGTATGACATGTGTTGGCTCTCAGGGGCATTGCGCGTGTGGAGCAGTGGAGAACTTCCTGATAGTTGGCGTGACGGCTGTGGTCCATTCGCAGTTTGCTTTGAACTTTCGTTGCGTGCGGTCGTGCTTAGTGCGAGTAAGCCAATTAAAATTCGACGGCAAGTTAAATCGAAGTGCAAGCCGATTATAAACAATATTAAAATTTGTGGCAAAACTGTGGCAAAATAATACACATAATTTACGGTGTTAAATCTGCTGTAAAAATCTGCAATAAACATTGCAAAAATATTAAAAGTTGCAGGCAGCCAAATAAACAAAAGACACGTGCGTAGTGGAAAAGTACCAAGCTTTAATAAGCTTAAAGCTCAGAGAAGTGTGTGATACAGAGGGCGCTCAAGCCATAGCCAAGACGCAAACCTCTACAAAAGTGCGGGATATAGAGGGCGCTCAAGCCGTAGCCCAGACACAAACCTCTATCTCCATAAATAGAGGGCGCGCGCAAGAAAAACTTTTCTGAAGTTAAGAATAGAGGGCAGCAGTATGAGCGAATCTAGTGACGCCAGTATGGCGTCATCAAAGTCGCAGAGGAAGCCGCGGAAGAAGGCAAATGTGCGGATGCGCGCAGTGTCGTCTCCCGACCTGCAGGCGTCATCGGATGACTGCGCAGCGAAGAGGGCAGCGTTGGAATTATCCGCGAAGTGTGCCAGCATCATCGCCGCTGCCACTACAGATGCCGCCCCACCAGTCGCTACCACCACGGACGCCGCTCCACCCTCCGATGCCCCCGCTGCTCCCGCTGCCCCCGCTGCACCCGCTGCCCACGCTGCCCCCGCTGCCCGCGCTGCATCGTCTGCTTCGGCAAAACGCTCAGCTGTGGGCATTGTCGCCGAGGGAGCAGAAGCCGTCTTGGCCGAGCTATCTCGGATCCAGAGGAGCACCCGGACCGCCATTGTCCGAGCAGGCATGCCCCCGGAAGCAGCGCTTGCTGTATTTGAGGCCATCGCGGAATATGATAAGTTAGTCGGGGCCATGATGGTGAGAAATGCCGTACTGGAGAGTACCCGTGGAGCCATGCCACCACCAGCATGCGTGTCGACCGCCGGACCCACCGCTGCCTTAGCTGCCCCCCTTGCTGCACCCAGGACAATCGCCCGTAAGCCCGTGGAGACATGGTCTGCAGTGGTCACTGCAAAAGACCCCAGCGTCTCCGGCAGGCAAATCGCCGAGAAGGTGATGAAGGAGGTGGCCCCCGCCCTCGGTGTGCGCGTGCACGAGGTGCGAGAGCTGAAGCGCGGTGGTGCCGTCATCAGGACGCCGTCCAAGGGCGAGATGACGAAGGTTCTGGCGAACAAGAGGTTCACGGAAGTGGGCCTTGAAGTTCAAAAGAACAGGGCGCTCGGTCTGAGGGTGACCGTCTTTGATGTCGACACGGCGATCATTCCGGAGGAGTTCATGGAGGAGTTGTATGCCAACAACTTCAAGGAGGAGTTCTCCCCGGCTGCCTTCAAAAAGGCTGTGCACCTGGAGACGAAGCCGTGGTCCGTCACCGATGGTGCCAGGATTAACGTGGCACTAGAGGTGGATGAGAAAGCGCTGGCCATACTTGAGAAGACCGGACGGGTCTACATCAAGTGGTTCTCTTTCCGCTGCCGGTCGCTAGTCCGCACCTACGCCTGCCATAGGTGCGTGGGATTCGACCACAAGGTGTCACAGTGCCGCTTCAAGGAGGACGTTTGTCGACAGTGCGGCAACACAGGGCATGTAGCAGCCAAATGCACCAGCCCGGTGGACTGCCGGAACTGCCGTTTTAAGGGGCTCCCGTCAGGGCATTACATGCTCTCTGCGGGCTGCCCGATATACGGCGCGGTGCTGGCGAGGGTGCAAGCTAGACATTAATGTTTAGCTTCACCCAAGCGAACTGCGGTCGGGGTCGAGCTGCGAGTGTCGAGCTCGGCACTCGTATGCGTGAGTCCGGCCATAAGTTCGCATTGCTGCAGGAGCCCTACGTCGACAAAGCGGGCCGCATAACGGGCTTCCCATCGGGAATGAGGATTTTCCCTGACAAAAGGAAGAAGGCAGCCGTGATTATTGACGACCCAGACATCATCTGCATGCCACTGGAGCCACTTATCACCGAGTTTGGCGTATGCGTGAGTGTGACAGGAGGATTTGGCTCAATTCTCCTCTGCTCCGTATACTGTCAATTCAACACCGAACTGGAGCCCTACCTATCGTACCTGGATGCGGTGCTGCTGCAGGCCAGCAGCCATCCAGTCATCCTCGGTCTGGACGCCAATGCAGCATCCCCCATGTGGTTCAGCAAGCTCCCCGAGAACCCTCGGGAGTCACTGAATCAACAACGGGGTGAACTGCTAACCGAGTGGATACAAGGTAGTCGAGCTGGAGTGCTGAACGGATTCAGCCAGGTCTACACGTTTGACAATCGCAGAGCCCAAAGCGATATCGACGTGACAATCGTCAACGAAGCAGCGTCTATGTGGGCCACATACGACTGGAGAGTGGACGAGTGGGATATGAGCGACCACAACATGATAAATGTTGTGGTGACGCGAGCCCCTCAGAGTGCAGTTGAGAGTTTTACTCCTGTGCCGTCCTGGAACATCTCCAATGCTCGTTGGCGACTGTTCGGTGAACAAGTGTCGCTCCAAGTCGAGAGTTCCCTGGATTTTTCAACATTGCCGTTGGATGGTCTAGTGTCAGGATTGCGCTCGATCGTGCACCAAGTGTGCGACTCAGTGCTAGGACGAAGACATCCAAGAGCCCGCAAGAGACCGGTCTGGTGGACTGCCGACCTGGACTCTAAGCGCCAAGAGGTCAGGAGACTGAGGCGTGGGCTCCAGAACGCTCGCCGGCATGGTGCCGACGACGCTGAGCTACTTGCTATTGCCCTGCGGGTGTCCACCGCACAATACAAGAAGCTTATTCTGTCGGCAAAGGAGGAAGATTGGAGACGCTTCGTGGGACGACATCATGACGATCCATGGGGACGTGTCTACAGGATTTGCCGAGGCCGCAAGAAGAGCACCGAACTGGGATGTCTTCGCTCTAATGGCGAGCAGGTCGTAACATGGCACGACTGTGCGCGGGTGCTTCTCCGCAGCTTTTTCCCTGCTGCAGAGTCTACTGCACCCATCGCCATTCCTGACGAAGTTCCCCCGCCTCTCGATGTTTCCGAGATAGATGCTTGCGTCGCCAGGTTGAAGAGCAGACGCTCGCCTGGCATGGACGGCATCACTGGTGTGATCTTCAAGGCGTTGTGGCGAGCGATCCCTCAACACCTGACAGCGTTGTTTTCCCGCTGTGTAGCTGAAGGATACTTCCCCTCCGAGTGGAAATGCCCACGAGTAGTGGCGCTGCTCAAGGGGCCCGACAAGGACAGGAGTGATCCTGCCTCCTATCGAGGTATCTGTTTGCTCCCGGTGTTCGGTAAGGTGCTTGAGGGAATCATGGTGAATCGACTGAGGAACTCTCTACCAGAGGTATGCAGATGGCAGTTCGGCTTCCAACCAGGACGCAGCGTCGAGGATGCTTGGAGACACGTCGTGAGTACTGTCGATGCCAGCCCGGCAAGATATGTACTCGGTATCTTCGTGGACTTCAAAGGAGCCTTCGACCACGTGGAGTGGTGTGCAATTCTGCGTCGTCTCACCGAGGGCGGCTGCCAAGAAGCCAGCTTGTGGAGAAGCTTCTTCTCTGGCAGGTCCGCCTGCATGGTCAGCAGATACGGAGAGGCAACTGTTCCGGTGACAAGAGGTTGCCCACAGGGGTCCATATGTGGTCCATTTATTTGGAATCATATGATGGACGTGCTTCTCCGGCGCTTAGAGCCGTTATGCAAGCTCAGCGCATATGCAGATGACCTGCTGCTACTCGTTGAGGGAAACTCACGGGCAGTACTGGAAGAGAAAGGCGCAGAACTGATGTCCATGGTTGGAGAATGGGGAGCTGAATGTCGGCGTTGGAGTTTCCAGCACAAAGACAGCCGTCATGTTGCTGAAGGGCAGTTTATCGCGATCCCGGCGTCCTGGGGTCAGGTTTGCAGGAGCAAGCCTACCCTACGTCGAGAAAATCCGGTACCTTGGCATCACAGTCGGCGAGAGGATGAATTTCCGACCGCACCTCGCGTCTCTCCGAGACCGAGTGGCTGGAGTCGTCAGCGCATTGGCACGCGTACTACGGGTCGACTGGGGTGTCAGTCCCCGTGACAAGCGGACCATTTATGCCGGACTCATGGTGCCGTGTGCACTATTTGGTGCCTCGGTATGGTACGCCGTGGCGATGAGACAGGTGGTCGCCAGGAGGCACCTCTTCTCCTGCCAAAGGCTCATCCTTCTTGGATGCTTGCCTGTATGCCGCACCGTGTCGACAGTGGCACTCCAAGTCCTTGGAGGAGCTCCCCCAATGGACCTGGCTGCCATGGGCTTGGCAGTCAGGTACAAGCTGAAGCGTGGGTACCCGCTTGAAGAGGGCGATTGGCTGTTCGGCCGAGATTTGGCAAATCTCGACTGGAAGCAGAAGATGGCGCTGCTGGACGAGTGCTTGTTGCGAGAGTGGCAGCTCAAGTGGGACAACGATGCCGATCACGGACGAGTGACACATCGTTTCTTCCCGGACGCAAGCTTCGTCTTCAGCCGACGAGACTTTGGCTTTAGTCTCCGCGCTGGTTTCCTGCTGACGGGCCATGGATCGCTGAACGCGTTTCTGCACCAGAGAGGTCTGAGCGACACGGCCGCATGTCCATGCGGTGCAGAGGTCGAAGACTGGCTGCACATGCTATGTGCATGCCCCCTCTACGCAGATATCCGCGACCTTGAAGAGCTGGGAATACGTCTGGAGAACGGCGTCTGGATGGTGGCAGGAGTCACCGAGTCCCCCGACAGGATGCAGCTTCTGGAAGCTTTTGCCGACGCTGCGTTTACAAGGCGTCGGCAACTGATGACGAGCAGGCAGGCAGCGAATGGGCGGCCAGTCCCGGGCTAGGAAGCCATACTGGACCATCCCCCGTGTGGTTGACGGGGCTTAGAATTTCGCCACAGTAAGTCCCAGCTTGTCGTATAAGCCGACTAAGGGGCACGTGGGCTGTCAGTCCCGGGCTTCAAGCCGAAACTGGCAACCCCCCCCCGTGTGGTTGACGGGGCTTAGAATTTCGCCACAGTAAGTCCCAGCTTGTCGTACGAGCCGACTAAGGGACACATGGGTCCCCCTATACCCGAGCAGTCGGAGCTGAAAGGGGAGTACCACCCGAGTCCTCAATTCGGTACCACGGGTTGAGAAGTACTTCCAAGGCTTCTCATTGAGGTTGGCCCCCTAGTGGGAGTTCGTGGTGGCATGTGGTTGATACCCAAAGGCGGGTAGAGTCCTTGTGGCTCGACGTGGAGTTGCGTTTTCCAACCGGGCGCCCTGACCCATACAGGGAAGAGGTGATAGATACACTTCGCCCCAAACCAAGGGGGTTGCATATCCGACAATATGCAATAAATTGGTACCAGTTGATCCAATTTCTTCTGGGGCGCTAGCATTGGCGCTTTACCCAATACGCACTGTGTCATATGAGCAATTCGCTTCATATACGGGCACCGTGGTTGTAAGCCTAGTTGGCACACGCCACGTTAAACAAATTCGGAGTGATCCTTTGATTATGTGGTCCATTCGCAGTTTGCTTTGAACTTTCGTTGCGCGCGGTCGTGCTTAGTGCGAGTAAGCCAATCTAAAATTCGACGGCAAGCTAAATCGAAGTGTAAACCGGTTATAATCAATATTAAAAATTTGTGGTAAAATTGTGGCAAAACAATATACATAATCTACTGTGTAAAATCTGCTGTGTAAAATCTGCAATAAACATTGCAAAAATATTGAGAAATTGCAGGCAGCCAAATAAACACAAGACACGTGCTTAGTGGAAAATTACCAAGCTTTAATAAGCTTAAAGCTCGGAGAAGTGCAGGATACAGAGGTCGCTCAAACCATAGCCCAGACGCAAACCTCTACAACCAAAAATAGAGGGCGCGCGTAAAAGAAAACATTTTTGAAGATAAGAATAGAGGGCAGCAGTATGAGCGATTCCAGTGACGCCAGTATAGCGTCATCGAAGTCGCAGCGGAAGCCGAGGAAGAAGGCAAATGTGCGAATTCGCGCAGTGTCGTCTCCCGACCTACAGGCGTCATCGGATGACTGCGCAGCGAAGAGGGCAGCACTCGAGTTATCCGCGAAGTGTGCCAACATCATTGCCGCCGCCACTACGGATGTCGCCCCACCAGCCGCTACAACCACGGACGTTGCTCCAACCACCGCTAGCCCCGTTGTCCCCGCTGCTACCACTGCCCCCGCTGCCACTACTGCTCCTGCTGCTACCGCTGCCCCGTCCACCACGGTAAGCTGCTCAGCAGTGAGCGTTGTTGCCAACGGACATGAAGCTGTCCTAGCGGACTTGTCGCGGATCCAGCCGAACACCCGGGCTGCCATCGTCCGAGCAGGCATGCCCCCGGAAGCAGCGCTCGCGGTATTTGAGGCCATCGCGGAGTACGAAAAGCTAGTCGGCGCCATGATGGTAAGGAACGCGGTACTGGAGAGGACCCGTAGAGGCATGCCTCCATCCGCACGCGTGTCAACGGCCGTACCCGCCGCTGCGGGACTGTGGGTCTTGAAGTTCAAAAGAACAAGGCGCTCGGTCTGAGGGTGACCGTCTTCGATGTTGACACGGCGATCATTCCGGAGGAGTTCATGGAGGAGTTGTATGCCAACAACTTCAAGGAGGAGTTCTCCCCGGCTGCCTTCAAAAAAGCTGTACACCTGGAGACGAAACCGTGGTCCGTCACCGATGGTGCCAGGATAAATGTGGCACTAGAGGTTGACGAAAGAGCGCTGGCCATACTTGAGAAGACCGGACGGGTCTACATCAAGTGGTTCTCTTTCCGCTGCCGGTCGCTAGTGCGCACCTACGCCTGTCATAGGTGCGTGGGACCACAAGGTGTCACAGTGCCGTTTCAAAGAGGACGTTTGTCGACAGTGCGGCACCACAGGGCATGTGGCAGCCAAGTGCACCAGCCCGGTGGACTGCCGGAACTGCCGTTTCAGGGGGCTCCCGTCAGGGCATTACATGCTCTCTGCGGGCTGCCCGATATACGGCGCGGTGCTGGCGAGGGTGCAAGCTAGACATTAATGTTTAGCTTCACCCAAGCGAACTGCGGTCGGTTTTTTTTTCTCTTTCTTGTTAAACTGGTCTCCACATTCACAATACTATTTTATTTATACATTCAAAAGTAGCTTGCTCTTTAAATAATTTTTGTAATTTTGTTAAAAAAAAAAAATTAATTAATAAAGACCGAATTAATTTTCTGACGATGTGACAAACTCATTCAATAACATTTAGTTTATCTTCTATGAAAGGAACAAAGAGAGTTGTACACCGAAAGTGGGTGGAAGTTTTATCTATTTCGGTTTGTTCTCATCAAAGTTGAATAGATCTCTACAATTATTATCATGTTTTGTAATACGAAAATAAAAGAATGACTGTGTTTAATTTTTATACCCTGTACCTAAAAAGGTACAAGGGTATACTAATTTTGTGCAAATGTATGTAACATAGAGAAGGAGACGTCGGAGACCCCCCAAAGTTACCCACAATATGATCAGGGTGACTAGAGAAATTGATATAGCCATGTCCGTCCGTCTGTCCGTCCGTCCGTGTGAACGCCTAGATCTTAGAGACTATAAGAGCTAGGATAACCAAACTTGAGATTCGGACTCCTTATGTGTGTACGCTGGTCAAGTTTATTTTTTTTCTCCCCCCGCCCCCCCTTCCACCACCTCATTTTTTCAAAGCCATATAATGTCTAAACCTTTCGGATTTAAGTATTAGTTGCTTCTGAGAAGTTGTTAGGAATCTAAAAATCTTTCGATTGATATCAAACATGACAAAAATTGAACCATATTTACTCGAGATATACAAAAAACAAATTTTGAGGGTCAAGATTTTAATTCCCCTTGCCTAACTGGCAAACTGCCGAATAAGCAGTCCGATAGATGGCGTGCTTGCATTATTATGAACAATGTGTTTTTGGATTCAAAGGAATATTAAGACCATAGGTTTTATGTGAATGCAGGCGACGAGGGTTACCACCGGACTAGGGTTGCCACCTTTTTTTTTTTTAATTCCGTCTACTAGGTACACGGTTTCCCAAACACGGCCGCGCCCGAGTTTAACGTTCGGCTTCATTTTATATTAAGTTTGTGCAAATGTATGTAACACAGAGAAGGAGACGTCGGAAACCCCCCAAAGTTACCCACAATATGATCAGGGTGACTAGAGAAATTGATATAGCCATGTCCGTCCGTCTGTCCGTCCGTCCGTGTGAACGCCTAGATCTTAGAGACTATAAGAGCTACAATAAACAAACGTAGGATTCGGGCTCCTTATGTGTGTACGCTGGTCGAGTTTATTTTTGTTCTACCCCCCCAAACTTTTTCAAAGCCGTATTATTTCTTAAGCTTTAAGTATTAGTTGCTTCTGAAAAGATATTAAAAATCTAAAAATCTTTCGATTGATATCAAACATGACTAAAATCGGACCATATTTAGACGAGATATAAAAAAAAATAATTTTGAGGGTCAAGATATTAATTCCCCTTGCCTAACTGGCAAACTGCCGAATGAGCAGTCCGATAGATGGCGTGCTTGCATTATTATGAACAATGTGTTGTTGGATTCAAAGGAATATTAAGACCACAGGTTGTATATGAATGTAGGGGACCAGGGTTACCACCCGACTAGGGTTGCCACCTTTTTTATTCCGTCTACTAGGTACAGGGTATCCCAAACTCGGCCGCGTCCGAGTTTAACGTTCGGCTTCATCTTAAATAATCTTCGTTGGTGCACTCTTCGTCGTCCTCTTCTATGTGCTCGGAAACAAAAGATAATATATTAGTTGTTTTCAGGATATTTGCACCTCTATCAGAAGTAATGGAGACGATTTGATTTAAATTTTAAACCCTCACAAATAAGAACTGAAATCAAATGGAGCAAGCAACACAACATGTCCCCAACATCTGCGCTTGCATGTCTGCCATTCTTTCGATCGCTTTGGTCATGTTATTGACAGCTACCATTGAAGCTGCTGCAGGAGCTGTTGCTTTTGTATTAGTCCATGGGGTGTTTGTGTGAGGCTGTGTCCCCTGGCGACATCTGAGTATGACATGTGTTGGCTCTCAGGGGCATTGCGCGTGTGGAGCAGTGGAGAACTTCCTGATAGTTGGCGTGACGGCTGTGGTCCATTCGCAGTTTGCTTTGAACTTTCGTTGCGCGCGGTCGTGCTTAGTGCGAGTAAGCCAATCTAAAATTCGACGGCAAGCTAAATCGAAGTGTAAACCGGTTATAATCAATATTAAAAATTTGTGGTAAAATTGTGGCAAAACAATATACATAATCTACTGTGTAAAATCTGCTGTGTAAAATCTGCAATAAACATTGCAAAAATATTGAGAAATTGCAGGCAGCCAAATAAACACAAGACACGTGCTTAGTGGAAAATTACCAAGCTTTAATAAGCTTAAAGCTCGGAGAAGTGCGGGATACAGAGGTCGCTCAAACCATAGCCCAGACGCAAACCTCTACAACCAAAAATAGAGGGCGCGCGTAAAACAAAACATTTTTGAAGATAAGAATAGAGGGCAGCAGTATGAGCGATTCCAGTGACGCCAGTATAGCGTCATCGAAGTCGCAGCGGAAGCCGAGGAAGAAGGCAAATGTGCGAATTCGCGCAGTGTCGTCTCCCGACCTACAGGCGTCATCGGATGACTGCGCAGCGAAGAGGGCAGCACTCGAGTTATCCGCGAAGTGTGCCAGCATCATTGCCGCCGCCACTACGGATGTCGCCCCACCAGCCGCTACAACCACGGACGTTGCTCCAACCACCGCTAGCCCCGTTGTCCCCGCTGCTACCACTGCCCCCGCTGCCCCTACTGCTCCTGCTGCTACCGCTGCCCCGTCCACCACGGCAAGCTGCTCAGCAGTGAGCGTTGTTGCCAACGGACATGAAGCTGTCCTAGCGGACTTGTCGCGGATCCAGCCGAACACCCGGGCTGCCATCGTCCGAGCAGGCATGCCCCCGGAAGCAGCGCTCGCGGTATTTGAGGCCATCGCGGAGTACGAAAAGCTAGTCGGCGCCATGATGGTAAGGAACGCGGTACTGGAGAGGACCCGTAGAGGCATGCCTCCATCCGCACGCGTGTCAACGGCCGTACCCGCCGCTGCGGGCCTGTGGGCCTTGAAGTTCAAAAGAACAAGGCGCTCGGTCTGAGGGTGACCGTCTTCGATGTTGACACGGCGATCATTCCGGAGGAGTTCATGGAGGAGTTGTATGCCAACAACTTCAAGGAGGAGTTCTCCCCGGCTGCCTTCAAAAAAGCTGTACACCTGGAGACGAAACCGTGGTCCGTCACCGATGGTGCCAGGATAAATGTGGCACTAGAGGTTGACGAAAGAGCGCTGGCCATACTTGAGAAGACCGGACGGGTCTACATCAAGTGGTTCTCTTTCCGCTGCCGGTCGCTAGTGCGCACCTACGCCTGTCATAGGTGCGTGGGATTCGACCACAAGGTGTCACAGTGCCGTTTCAAGGAGGACGTTTGTCGACAGTGCGGCAACACAGGGCATGTGGCAGCCAAGTGCACCAGCCCGGTGGACTGCCGCAACTGCCGTTTCAAGGGGCTCCCGTCAGGGCATTACATGCTCTCTGCGGGCTGCCCGATATACGGCGCGGTGCTGGCGAGGGTGCAAGCTAGACATTAATGTTTAGCTTCACCCAAGCGAACTGCGGTCGGGGTCGAGCTCGTCACTCGTATGCGTGAGTCCGGCCATAAGTTCGCATTGCTGCAGGAGCCCTACGTCGACAAAGCGGGCCGCATAACGGGATTTCCATCGGGAATGAGGATTTTCCCCGACAAAAGGAAGAAGGCAGCCGTGATTATTGACGACCCAGACGTCATCTGCATGCCACTGGAGCCACTTATCACCGAGTTTGGCGTATGCGTGAGTGTGACAGGAGGATTTGGCTCAATTCTCCTCTGCTCCGTATACTGTCAATTCAACACAGAACTGGAGCCCTACCTATCGTACCTGGATGTGGTGCTGCTGCAGGCCAGCAGCTATCCAGTCGCCAGGTTGAAGAGCATACGCACGCCTGGCATGGACGGCATCACTGGTGTGATCTTCAAGGCGTTGTGGCGAGCGATCCCTCAACACCTGACAGCGTTGTTTTCCCGCTGTGTAGCTGAAGGATACTTCCCCTCCGAGTGGAAATGCCCACGAGTAGTGACGCTGCTCAAGGGGCCCAACAAGGACAGGAGTGATCCTGCCTCCTATCGAGGTATCTGTTTGCTCCCGGTGTTCGGTAAGGTGCTTGAGGGAATCATGGTAAATCGACTGAGGAACTCTCTACCAGAGGTATGCAGATGGCAATTCGGCTTCCAACCAGGACGCAGCGTCGAGGATGCTTGGAGACACGTCGTGAGTACTGTCGATGCCAGCCCGGCAAGATATGTACTCGGTATCTTCGTGGACTTCAAAGGAGCCTTCGACCACGTAGAGTGGTGTGCAATTCTGCGTCGTCTTACCGAGGGCGGCTGCCAAGAAGCCAGCTTGTGGAGAAGCTTCTTCTCTGGCAGGTCCGCCTGCATGGTCAGCAGATACGGAGAGGCAACTGTTCCGGTGACAAGAGGTTGCCCACAGGGGTCCATATGTGGTCCATTTATTTGGAATCACATGATGGACGTGCTTCTCCGGCGCTTAGAGCCCTTATGCAAGCTCAGCGCATATGCAGATGAGCTGCTGCTACTCGTTGAGGGAAACTCACGGGCAGTACTGGAGGAGAAAGGCGCAGAGTTGATGTCCATGGTTGGAGAATGGGGAGCTAATGTCGGCGTTGGAGTTTCCAGCACAAAGACAGCCGTCATGTTGCTGAAGGGCAGTTTATAGCGATCCCGGCGTCCTGGGGTCAGGTTTGCAGGAGCAAGCCTACCCTACGTCAAGAAAATCCGGTATCTTAGCATCACGGTCGGCGAGAGGATGAATTTCCGACCGCACCTCGCGTCTCTCCAAGACCGAGTGGCTGGAGTCGTCAGCGCATTGGCACGCGTACTACGGGTCGACTGGGGTGTCAGTCCCCGTGACAAGCGGACCATCTATGCCGGACTCATGGTGCCGTGTGCACTATTTGGTGCCTCGGTATGGTACGCCGTGGCGATGAGACAGGTGGTCGTCAGGAGGCACCTCTTCTCCTGCCAAAGGCTCATCCTTCTTGGATGCTTGCCTGTATGCCGCACCGTGTCGACAGTGGCACTCCAAGTCCTTGGAGGAGCTCCCTCAATGGACCTGGCTGCCATGGACTTGGCAGTCAGGTACAAGCTGAAGCGTGGGTACCCGCTCGAAGAGGGCGATTGGCTGTTCGGCCGAGATTTGGCTTTAATCTCCGCGCTGGTTTCCTGCTGACGGGCCATGGATCGCTGAACGCGTTTCTGCACCAGAGAGGTCTGAGCGACACGGCCGCATGTCCATGCGGTGCAGAGGTCGAAGACTGGCTGCACATGCTATGTGCATGCCCCCTCTACGCAGATATCCGCGACCTTGAAGAGCTGGGAATACGTCTGGAGAACGGCGTCGGGATGGTGGCAGGAGTCACCGAGTCCCCAGACAGGATGCAGCTTCTGGAAGCTTTTGCCGACGCTGCGTTCACAAGGCGTCGGCAACTGATGACGAGCAGGCAGGCAGCGAATGGGCGGCCAGTCCCGGGCTAGGAAGCCATACTGGACCATCCCCCGTTTGGTTGACGGGGCTTAGAATTTCGCCACAGTAAGTCCCAGCTTGTCGTATAAGCCGACTAAGGGGCACGTGGGCTGTCAGTCCCGGGCTTCAAGCCGAAACAGGCACCCCCCCCCCCCCCCCTTGTGGTTGACGGGGTTTAGAATTTCGCCACAGTAAGTCCCAGCTTGTCGTACGAGCCGACTAAGGGACACATGGGTCCCCCTATACCCGAGCAGTCGGAGCTGAAAGGGGAGTACCATCCGAGTCCTCAATTCGGTACCACGGGTTGAGAAGTTCTTCCAAGGCTTCTCATTGAGGTTGGCCCCCTAGTGGGAGTTCGTGGTGGCATGTGCTTGATACCCAAATGCGGGTAGAGTCCTTGTGGCTCGACGTGGAGTTGCGTTTTCCAACCGGGCGCCCTGACCCACACAGGGAAGAGGTGATAGATACACTTCGCCCCAAACCACCAGTAGGTCGGTCGCATTCTGGAGAGCGGTGATCCTGACCACATTTCACGCATCGAGGATGCTTTCTGCATTGGATTGGGCAATATCACTCTGCTTCCTCATTGGCTCGCATCTTACACGCTGCCTGTTTAATATGTCAATGCTGAGGGCAGCCTTGTTATTACTGGCCACTTTGATTTTAATGAAGAATAAGTTCATTGCCTCCTTTGTACTTTTGTTTTTAGGATTGTGTATATGAGTGACCTTGTGGCCCAGCGCCAGCATCTCGTTTTCAATGTCGTGATGCAAGGTTGAGTGGTGTAGTCCTCTCACAACAATCCTAAACGACTTATCCTTATTGAGCTGGTAGCTGTAGCACTCAATATTGAGCTCCTCCAGTTTTCGGACAACCGCTCTATAAGCATTGGTGTCGGCTGCGTATATCCGGGTAGTCCTACCCATGTTGCTTCCAAAGTCTATAGTGTTGGGTTCAACAACTGTGTTCAGTATTGTTTTTAAATCGTTGAGGTCCTCGATGCCCGTCAGAACCAACACTCATTGTTTCGTCGCTGTCGTCATAAGTGTAATCGGCTAGTTTGGCGAATCTGTTGGCATTGTTAACCCCTGGTACCGAGGGACTAGGTCCTGCCCTGGTGGGGGAGTTTTTACCGTCAAACCGTTTGTTGTATTGGAGGTGGGTTCAAGTTCTTTCTTTTAATTTTTCTAGCTTTCATTGTACTCTGCCTCTGCAGGAGTCGCGCAACTGCAGCTTCCGCTTCTTTAGCAACCGCTTCAGTTGTAGATCGATTGGGTGGCTCGATCTAGTTCAAGTTAATACTGCTTGGGGTAGCATTTTCAGGCTGTGCACTATTGTGTACGTTATTGTTGTTTGTAGATGAGCAGCTTTTCGGTGTCTCACTAAAGTATTGACTGGTAAAGTATGGTGTCAGTGCCGCTGCAGAGTCTGCAGTTTTTACCTGCCCATGGGCTTTCTAATTTCACCGTCGCTTCATCCATTCTTTCAGCAAGGGTGTCTTGTCTGGTGTCCGCAACACGGCAAGCAGGCAACCAAAAATACGGCCGCAGCAACCAATCGTCATCGTATCCAGATGCACCAGAATAAAACTCTTAGGGTTATCACTGGCTGCGACTGGTACCTCAGTAAAATTGGTATTTGTGCATCACTTTTTTAAAATATTTTTTCGTGCTTTTAGTTGTGAGATTTTTTTAAATACTTTATTTATAACGATATATAGGAAACAAAACTTTTTTAAATTATGGTTTATTTCATTAACAAAAAATTAATAACAAAATTTTATTCATAGAAAATATGGGAAAAAAATAATTAAATTTTATTAAAATACCAAACTTATAAATAATAATGCTTGTTATAGGAGGAAGCGTTTTTCCTCCCGCATGAAAATCGGAAGGGGGCAGGGGATGATAAACACGCGCAAATTAAAACCACCGCCAATGAATGTTCTTAAGCAACTAACTTTTTATTCAGTATACATATATGCCAGACGCAGCTGGCGAAAAGTAACAAGCAAAAATTGCCAGACGCCGCCAACGAACAGGGCGCGCAACAATGCGAGAATTTGAGTGAGACTGTTACGAATAACTCACTCAAATTCAAAACCAAAATAAGAGGCTCAAATGTGCTCAAACAATTCTATTAATAAGATATTGACTCTCCCTTTTTTTGAGCAACCAATTGAATGCGACGAGGCATTGAATTTACTAAATTTTCAAGGATTCTTAAATCTATTGTTTCCCATTTTTCTATGATTGCATTTTTAAGGTCCTTTAAAGTATCAAATTGTCTTCCGCCTTCGTAGACTTTGGAAACAAGGATGCCCCAAAGATCTTCAATGGGATTTAGATCAGAACTATTCGCTGGCCACTCCAACAAGGGAATATTAGCCGATTCAAGAAATGATTACGTGAACGCAGAAACGTGTACAGGAGCATTATCTTGCTACAAAAATCCAGTCGGTATAAGCTCGCTGCCTACGATTTCCGTATACGTTTTGCAATTTATGGTTCCCGGAATAAAACAAATTGGCGACTTCCCCAGAGAACTAAAGGCTGCCCATACCATGAGGTTGCCAACACCATGGTTCCGCTTGTAGCAAGTCTCCCTGGGACGCCTTGGATCATGCCAAAATTTCTTGTTTCCATCTGGGCCATCCAAATTGAATGATTTCTCATCACTAAAGATGACCCTTTGAGATTTACGATCCCAAAATTTGTTCCTTTCATAAAAGGCAAGTCGTGCCTTTTTATGACGGGGCAGAAGCTTCGGTTGACGCACTTTGAAAGTATATGTCAAGTGCAAATCTTTTTTGCAAATTGGTTGCACTCTCTTTTGGGAATCGCACCCTTGCGGTTATTTTGGGCAGTGTTTGAAAAGCTGCAGTCGAATTAGCAGAAGTCGCAATATTTTTGCTTTTCACTGCTTCTGCTGCGAGCGATATCAGAAAGTTAACAATTGCTTCTGCTGCTGCTTCTGCAAAAATCAGAAGTCGCAGTCAAAGCATAAGTAAAAATCACGCAGTGACGAATATCAAAAATCAGCAGCAGTCGTCGTTTTTCGTTTTTTCGCTTTCTGCTTTGCTGTTGCTTTTGATCGTAGACATAAGTCGCTGCTGCAGCTACCGACGACTTTCGGAAGTCGTCAACAGTCGCAGCATCGTAAGTCGGTGCTTTCGACTGTTGGCTGCTTTTGATTTTCGTTGCTATTGCTGCTGATCAACAGTCGCAGCATCGTAAGTCGGTGCTTTCGACTGTTTGCTGCTTTTGATTTTTTCTGCCGAGCAAAATTCATTCAGTAGCCGCGACTTCTATTTAATTACGAATGACTAAATTTTTTGGAAATTACTTTTAGCGTACTTCTTGTACTTTTTTATTTTTTTACTTTCTTTTTGAATAATGCTTATGAAATAATAACTTATAAAATTATAAAAACATAATTAGCAAAAATAAAAACATAAATAAATTTTCATTGTTCATTTCATTTTATAAACCACTAAGAGGAAGTTGTTCACTTTCAAAAAGTGGCAAAGTATCAATAGCCATGTCCAAGAAGGTGGGATTTAGTTTTACTAACAAAATGTTCTCCAGAACATCCTGGCTTAACCGATTGCGGTAGTCGGTAAGCACCAGCCTCAGAGTGGAGAATGCTCGTTCAATCGACACCTGTTAGAAAATAAGAAACTATTTAAGAAGGAACCTAAATTATTTATACCATTTTTATTTACCTGAGTTGGCGGTACGGCATAACAAATGTTACTAACTGCATATAACTCCTGGTCAGTATACTGCTTTCCTTTCCAGTAAGATAGCACATCTGTGTCAAATCTTTGATACGGAAGTTGTAGATTTTCAATTTTTGTGTACACGTCTATTGAAGTATTTACTTTTGATTGAACGCCTTGCGATAAATAAGCCTCTAACATTTCGTCTTCCTCGTCATAAAAGAAGTTGTCTATTTGATTAAAGCTGGAGTTGGGAGTTGAACACATATTGCCAGTAGGGTTCAGACTATATAGTCTGTCCCAAATTGATTTTAAATGATTTATTGCGTCGGTTTTTTGTTGCGGAGACAATATATGTTGAAAGCGGGGATCCAAAAACAAGCATGAAACTACAAATTTATTATTTAACAATGTTTTTGTTCGTGTTTCTATTGAATTTAAAATTTTATTTCCAATAGTTTTTGTTAAATTGTGACTTGAATCATTGACTATTTTTTCGGTCGATATTTTTAGTTTAAGCCATTGGGCGTAAAAATTACTATAATGTAGTTGCTCCTCTTGGAATCTTTGTATAGATTTTTGCAAGGGACTAAAAACATAACAAAATGTTTCAATAAAATCCCAAAACGAGGCATCAACATCAAAATTCTCTTCATCCGTTCTGTTTTTAAGTGACTCCATTTTACTTAAAATATCTTTCGCTTCCAACAAGTTTTTTAACATTATGTACGTGGATCCCCATCTTGTTGGACAATCTAATTGTGGCACTTTTAATTTTTTAAGCTCAAATATTTCGCGATATCCATTCGATGGTTTTCTTATATATTTAGTCATATTCCTACAATTAAGTAGGTATTTAATTATGTCCAATGATTTAATTACATCGAGGGCAACCAGCTGTGCTGTGTGTGCAGCACAACGACAAACTTCAATATTTCCTATTAAAACATTGGGAATTTTTTCTATGAAGTCTATTTTATCTAAATAATCGTCGTTGGTGCACTCGTAATCGTTCTCTTCATTATTTTGTTCAGACACAAATGACAAAATATTAGTTGCCTTAAGCATATTTGCCCAGAAGTAATGGATACGATTTGATTTAAACTTATATTATATTTATTAAGCACTTTGATCACTTCGGTTGCAAGATTTTTGGCTCCACTTGATCCTGCACCTTTCAACTCAATCATTCCTAAAATAATAGATTTTATTTGAGCCGAATTTATATACTGTGCACTTATTCCAAAAATATTTCTGGACATACGCGTTGCACTGTCTATTTTCAAAGATAATAATGTGTTTTTAACTTCAGCTGTTATATGTGTTCTTATATTATTTGCCACGATTTCCAATGTATTTTTACAGTTTACTGCGTTTAATTTCATCATTTTCCCTTCAGCTGTTTTTAGACCTTCACAAATTGGATCAAGTATGTTTCTCATATTTTGTGAATTTAAAACATTGAAGGGGATGCTATCTTCGGTTACCAATCCTATATATGATCTTATTAGTTGTTTTTTATTTACTTCAATTTTTATTTTTTTTTTCTTATTATTTTAGAACAAGAACTTATTGATGAAGTTTCAAGGTTTTCTAAACTAGTCACATTAACATCAATTTTGTGTTGTTTTTGTAAATGTGCTTTTAAATTTGATATTCTATTATTTTTGAGAGAGCTTTTACATATATTACATAGAGCTAAGCCCTCGACTGTCTTATTTTCAAAATACTTCCAAACTTCACTTGGTGCCATGGTTAGCAAAAATATGTGTGAATTAAGCAGCAAACGTTTTACAAATAAAATTAATATGAGGAAATAAACGCTGCAACGGCTGCGGACGCTGCGGATGACTTCCTAGAATTTGTCGCCTCATGCGTCTGTCGCCTTATGCTGCTCGGCAGCAAAAATCAAAAGCAGCAAACAGTCGAAAGCACCGACTTACGATGCTGCGACTGTTGATCAGCAGCAATAGCAACGAAAATCAAAAGCAGCCAACAGTCGAAAGCACCGACTTACGATGCTGCGACTGTTGATCAGCAGCAATAGCAACGAAAATCAAAAGCAGCCAACAGTCGAAAGCACCGACTTACGATGCTGCGACTGTTGACGACTTCCGAAAGTCGTCGGTAGCTGCAGCAGCGACTTATGTCTACGATCAAAAGCAACAGCAAAGCAGAAAGCAAAAAAACGAAAAACGACGACTGCTGCTGATTTTTGATATTCATCGCTGCGTGATTTTTACTTATGCTTTGACTGCGACTTCTGATTTTTGCAGAAGCAGAAGCAGAAGCAAAATCATGTGAAATGAAACTTACGACAGTTTTTTAAACGCTCATTTTGGGCATATATTTTTGGGTTTCTTAAATAATTCCGTATAGTATATAAGTGACGGAAAAGTCTATTTGCAATTTCACCTACTTTAACGCCGCACTGAAACATTGTTTTGACATGAAGCTGTCCTAGCGGACTTGTCGCGGATCCAGCCGAACACCCGGGCTGCCATCGTCCGAGCAGGCATGCCCCCGGAAGCAGCGCTCGCGGTATTTGAGGCCATCGCGGAGTACGAAAAGCTAGTCGGCGCCATGATGGTAAGGAACTCGGTACTGGAGAGCACCCGTAGAGGCATGCCTCCACCCGCACGCGTGTCAACGGTCGTACCCGCCGCTGCGGGCCTGTGGGCCTTGAAGTTCAAAAGAACAAGGCGCTCGGTCTGAGGGTGACCGTCTTCGATGTTGACACGGCGATCATTCCGGAGGAGTTCATGGAGGAGTTGTATGCCAACAACTTCAAGGAGGAGTTCTCCCCGGCTGCCTTCAAAAAAGCTGTACACCTGGAGACGAAACCGTGGCCGCCACCGATGGTGCCAGGATAAATGTGGCACAAGAGGTTGACGAAAGAGCGCTGGCCATACTTGAGAAGACCGGACGGGTCTACATTAAGTGGTTCTCTTTCCGCTGCCGGTCGCTAGTGCGCACCTACGCCTGTCATAGGTGCGTGGGATTCGACCACAAGGTGTCACAGTGCCGTTTCAAGGAGGACGTTTGTCGACAGTGCGGCAACACAGGGCATGTGGCAGCCAAGTGCACCAGCCCGGTGGACTGCCGGAACTGCCGTTTCAAGGGGCTCCCGTCAGGGCATTACATGCTCTCTGCGGGCTGCCCGATATACGGCGCGGTGCTGGCGAGGGTGCAAGCTAGACATTAATGTTTAGCTTCACCCAAGCGAACTGCGGTCGGGGTCGAGCTCGGCACTCGTATGCGTGAGTCCGGCCATAAGTTCGCATTGCTGCAGGAGCCCTACGTCGACAAAGCGGGCCGCATAACGGGATTTCCATCGGGAATGAGGATTTTCCCCGACAAAAGGAAGAAGGCAGCCGTGATAATTGACGACCCAGACGTCATCTGCATGCCACTGGAGCCACTTATCACCGAGTTTGGCGTATGCGTGAGTGTGACAGGAGGATTTGGCTCAATTCTCCTCTGCTCCGTATACTGTCAATTCAACACAGAACTGGAGCACTACCTATCGTACCTGGATGCGGTGCTGCTGCAGGCCAGCAGCCATCCAGTCGCCAGATTGAAGAGCAGACGCTCGCCTGGCATGGACGGCATCACTGGTGTGATCTTCAAGGCGTTGTGGCGAGCGATCCCTCAACACCTGACAGCGTTGTTTTCCCGCTGTGTAGCTGAAGGATACTTCCCCTCCGAGTGGAAATGCCCACGAGTAGTGACGCTGCTCAAGGGGTCCAACAAGGACAGGAGTGATCCTGCCTCCTATCGAGGTATCTGTTTGCTCCCGGTGTTCGGTAAGGTGCTTGAGGGAATCATGGTAAATCGACTGAGGAACTCTCTACCAGAGGTATGCAGATGGCAATTCGGCTTCCAACCAGGACGCAGCGTCGAGGATGCTTGGAGACACGTCGTGAGTACTGTCGATGCCAGCCCGGCAAGATATGTACTCGGTATCTTCGTGGACTTCAAAGGAGCCTTCGACCACGTAGAGTGGTGTGCAATTCTGCGTCGTCTCACCGAGGGCGGCTGCCAAGAAGCCAGCTTGTGGAGAAGCTCCTTCTCTGGCAGGTCCGCCTGCATGGTCAGCAGATACGGAGAGGCAACTGTTCCGGTGACAAGAGGTTGCCCACAGGGGTCCATATGTGGTCCATTTATTTGGAATCACATGATGGACGTGCTTCTCCGGCGCTTAGAGCCCTTATGCAAGCTCAGCGCATATGCAGATGAGCTGCTGCTACTCGTTGGGGGAAACTCACGGGCAGTAGTGGAGGAGAAAGGCGCAGAGTTGATGTCCATGGTTGGAGAATGGGGAGCTAATGTCGGCGTTGAAGTTTCCAGCACAAAGACAGCCGTCATGTTGCTGAAGGGCAGTTTATCGCGATCCCGGCGTCCTGGGGTCAGGTTTGCAGGAGCAAGCCTACCCTACGTCGAGAAAATCCGGTACCTTAGCATCACTGTCGACTGGGGTGTCAGTCCCCGTGACAAGCGGACCATCTATGCCGGACTCATGGTGCCGTGTGCACTATTTGGTGCCTCGGTATGGTACGCCGTGGCGATGAGACAGGTGGTCGTCAGGAGGCACCTCTTCTCCTGCCAAAGGCTCATCCTTCTTGGATGCTTGCCTGTATGCCGCACCGTGTCGACAGAGGCACTCCAAGTCCTTGGAGGAGCTCCCTCAATGGACCTGGCTGCCATGGGCTTGGCAGTCAGGTACAAGCTGAAGCGTGGGTACCCTCTCGAAGAGGGCGATTGGCTGTTCGGCCGAGATTTGGGTTTAATCTCCGCGTTGGTTTCCTGCTGACGGGCCATGGATCGCTGAACGCGTTTCTGCACCAGAGAGGTCTGAGCGACACGGCCGCATGTCCATGCGGTGCAGAGGTCGAAGACTGGCTGCACATGCTATGTGCATGCCCCCTCTACGCAGATATCCGCGACCTTGAAGAGCTGGGAATACGTCTGGAGAACGGCGTCGGGATGGTGGCAGGAGTCACCGAGTCCCCAGACAGGATGCAGCTTCTGGAAGCTTTTGCCGACGCTGCGTTCACAAGGCGTCGGCAACTGATGACGAGCAGGCAGGCAGCGAATGGGCGGCCAGTCCCGGGCTAGGAAGCCATACTGGACCATCCCCCGTTTGGTTGACGGGGCTTAGAATTTCGCCACAGTAAGTCCCAGCTTGTCGTATAAGCCGACTAAGGGGCACGTGGGCTGTCTTCAAAAAAGCTGTACACCTGGAGACGAAACCGTGGTCCGCCACCGATGGTGCCAGGATAAATGTGGCACAAGAGGTTGACGAAAGAGCGCTGGCCATACTTGAGAAGACCGGACGGGTCTACATCAAGTGGTTCTCTTTCCGCTGCCGGTCGCTAGTGCGCACCTACGCCTGTCATAGGTGCGTGGGATTCGACCACAAGGTGTCACAGTGCCGTTTCAAGGAGGACGTTTGTCGACAGTGCGGCAACACAGGGCATGTGGCAGCCAAGTGCACCAGCCCGGTGGACTGCCGCAACTGCCGTTTCAAGGGGCTCCCGTCAGGGCATTACATGCTCTCTGCGGGCTGCCCGATATACGGCGCGGTGCTGGCGAGGGTGCAAGCTAGACATTAATGTTTAGCTTCACCCAAGCGAACTGCGGTCGGGGTCGAGCTCGGCACTCGTATGCGTGAGTCCGGCCATAAGTTCGCATTGCTGCAGGAGCCCTACGTCGACAAAGCGGGCCGCATAACGGGATTTCCATCGGGAATGAGGATTTTCCCCGACAAAAGGAAGAAGGCAGCCGTGATTATTGACGACCCAGACGTCATCTGCATGCCACTGGAGCCACTTATCACCGAGTTTGGCGTATGCGTGAGTGTGACAGGAGGATTTGGCTCAATTCTCCTCTGCTCCGTATACTGTCAATTCAACACAGAACTGGAGCCCTACCTATCGTACCTGGATGCGGTGCTGCTGCAGGCCAGCAGCCATCCAGTCGCCAGATTGAAAAGCAGACGCTCGCCTGGCATGGACGGCATCACTGGTGTGATCTTCAAGGCGTTGTGGCGAGCGATCCCTCAACACCTGACAGCGTTGTTTTCCCGCTGTGTAGCTGAAGGATACTTCCCCTCCGAGTGGAAATGCCCACGAGTAGTGACGCTGCTCAAGGGGCCCAACAAGGACAGGAGTGATCCTGCCTCCTATCGAGGTATCTGTTTGCTCCCGGTGTTCGGTAAGGTGCTTGAGGGAATCATGGTAAATCGACTGAGGAACTCTCTACCAGAGGTATGCAGATGGCAATTCGGCTTCCAACCAGGACGCAGCGTCGAGGATGCTTGGAGACACGTCGTGAGTACTGTCGATGCCAGTCCGGCAAGATATGTACTCGGTATCTTCGTGGACTTCAAAGGAGCCTTCGACCACGTAGAGTGGTGTGCAATTCTGCGTCGTCTCACCGAGGGCGGCTGCCAAGAAGCCAGCTTGTGGAGAAGCTCCTTCTCTGGCAGGTCCGCCTGCATGGTCAGCAGATACGGAGAGGCAACTGTTCCGGTGACAAGAGGTTGCCCACAGGGGTCCATATGTGGTCCATTTATTTGGAATCACATGATGGACGTGCTTCTCCGGCGCTTAGAGCCCTTATGCAAGCTCAGCGCATATGCAGATGAGCTGCTGCTACTCGTTGGGGGAAACTCACGGGCAGTAGTGGAGGAGAAAGGCGCAGAGTTGATGTCCATGGTTGGAGAATGGGGAGCTAATGTCGGCGTTGGAGTTTCCAGCACAAAGACAGCCGTCATGTTGCTGAAGGGCAGTTTATCGCGATCCCGGCGTCCTGGGGTCAGGTTTGCAGGAGCAAGCCTACCCTACGTCGAGAAAATCCGGTACCTTAGCATCACGGTCGGCGAGAGGATGAATTTCCGACCGCACCTCGCGTCTCTCCAAGACCGAGTGGCTGGAGTCGTCAGCGCATTGGCACGCGTACTACGGGTCGACTGGGGTGTCAGTCCCCGTGACAAGCGGACCATCTATGCCGGACTCATGGTGCCGTGTGCACTATTTGGTGCCTCGGTATGGTACGCCGTGGCGATGAGACAGGTGGTCGTCAGGAGGCACCTCTTCTCCTGCCAAAGGCTCATCCTTCTTGGATGCTTGCCTGTATGCCGCACCGTGTCGACAGAGGCACTCCAAGTCCTTGGAGGAGCTCCTTCAATGGACCTGGCTGCCATGGGCTTGGCAGTCAGGTACAAGCTGAAGCGTGGGTACCCTCTCGAAGAGGGCGATTGGCTGTTCGGCCGAGATTTGGCTTTAATCTCCGCGTTGGTTTCCTGCTGACGGGCCATGGATCGCTGAACGCGTTTCTGCACCAGAGAGGTCTGAGCGACACGGCCGCATGTCCATGCGGTGCAGAGGTCGAAGACTGGCTGCACATGCTATGTGCATGCCCCCTCTACGCAGATATCCGCGACCTTGAAGAGCTGGGAATACGTCTGGAGAACGGCGTCTGGATGGTGGCAGGAGTCACCGAGTCCCCCGACAGGATGCAGCTTCTGGAAGCTTTTGCCGACGCTGCGTTTACAAGGCGTCGGCAACTGATGACGAGCAGGCAGGCAGCGAATGGGCGGCCAGTCCCGGGCTAGGAAGCCATAACTGGACCATCCCCCGTGTGGTCGACGGGGCTTAGAATTTCGCCACAGTAAGTCCCAGCTTGTCGTATAAGCCGACTAAGGGGCACGTGGGCTGTCAGTCCCGGGCTTCAAGCCAAAACTGGCAACCCCCCCCCGTGTGGTTGACGGGGCTTAGAATTTCGCCACAGTAAGTCCCAGCTTGTCGTATAAGCCGACTAAGGGGCACGTGGGCTGTCTTCAAAAAAGCTGTACACCTGGAGATGAAACCGTGGTCCGCCACCGATGGTGCCAGGATAAATGTGGCACAAGAGGTTGACGAAAGAGCGCTGGCCATACTTGAGAAGACCGGACGGGTCTACATCAAGTGGTTCTCTTTCCGCTGCCGGTCGCTAGTGCGCACCTACGCCTGTCATAGGTGCGTGGGATTCGACCACAAGGTGTCACAGTGCCGTTTCAAGGAGGACGTTTGTCGACAGTGCGGCAACACAGGGCATGTGGCAGCCAAGTGCACCAGCCCGGTGGACTGCCGCAACTGCCGTTTCAAGGGGCTCCCGTCAGGGCATTACATGCTCTCTGCGGGCTGCCCGATATACGGCGCGGTGCTGGCGAGGGTGCAAGCTAGACATTAATGTTTAGCTTCACCCAAGCGAACTGCGGTCGGGGTCGAGCTCGGCACTCGTATGCGTGAGTCCGGCCATAAGTTCGCATTGCTGCAGGAGCCCTACGTCGACAAAGCGGGCCGCATAACGGGATTTCCATCGGGAATGAGGATTTTCCCCGACAAAAGGAAGAAGGCAGCCGTGATTATTGACGACCCAGACGTCATCTGCATGCCACTGGAGCCACTTATCACCGAGTTTGGCGTATGCGTGAGTGTGACAGGAGGATTTGGCTCAATTCTCCTCTGCTCCGTATACTGTCAATTCAACACAGAACTGGAGCCCTACCTATCGTACCTGGATGCGGTGCTGCTGCAGGCCAGCAGCCATCCAGTCGCCAGATTGAAGAGCAGACGCTCGCCTGGCATGGACGGCATCACTGGTGTGATCTTCAAGGCGTTGTGGCGAGCGATCCCTCAACACCTGACAGCGTTGTTTTCCCGCTGTGTAGCTGAAGGATACTTCCCCTCCGAGTGGAAATGCCCACGAGTAGTGACGCTGCTCAAGGGGCCCAACAAGGACAGGAGTGATCCTGCCTCCTATCGAGGTATCTGTTTGCTCCCGGTGTTCGGTAAGGTGCTTGAGGGAATCATGGTAAATCGACTGAGGAACTCTCTACCAGAGGTATGCAGATGGCAATTCGGCTTCCAACCAGGACGCAGCGTCGAGGATGCTTGGAGACACGTCGTGAGTACTGTCGATGCCAGCCCGGCAAGATATGTACTCGGTATCTTCGTGGACTTCAAATGAGCCTTCGACCACGTAGAGTGGTGTGCAATTCTGCGTCGTCTCACCGAGGGCGGCTGCCAAGAAGCCAGCTTGTGGAGAAGCTCCTTCTCTGGCAGGTCCGCCTGCATGGTCAGCAGATACGGAGAGGCAACTGTTCCGGTGACAAGAGGTTGCCCACAGGGGTCCATATGTGGTCCATTTATTTGGAATCACATGATGGACGTGCTTCTCCGGCGCTTAGAGCCCTTATGCAAGCTCAGCGCATATGCAGATGAGCTGCTGCTACTCGTTGAGGGAAACTCACGGGCAGTAGTGGAGGAGAAAGGCGCAGAGTTGATGTCCATGGTTGGAGAATGGGGAGCTAATGTCGGCGTTGGAGTTTCCAGCACAAAGACAGCCGTCATGTTGCTGAAGGGCAGTTTATCGCGATCCCGGCGTCCTGGGGTCAGGTTTGCAGGAGCAAGCCTACCCTACGTCGATAAAATCCGGTACCTTAGCATCACGGTCGGCGAGAGGATGAATTTCCGACCGCACCTCGCGTCTCTCCAAGACCGAGTGGCTGGAGTCGTCAGCGCATTGGCACGCGTACTACGGGTCGACTGGGGTGTCAGTCCCCGTGACAAGCGGACCATCTATGCCGGACTCATGGTGCCGTGTGCACTATTTGGTGCCTCGGTATGGTACGCCGTGGCGATGAGACAGGTGGTCGTCAGGAGGCACCTCTTCTCCTGCCAAAGGCTCATCCTTCTTGGATGCTTGCCTGTATGCCGCACCGTGTCGACAGTGGCACTCCAAGTCCTTGGAGGAGCTCCCTCAATGGACCTGGCTGCCATGGGCTTGGCAGTCAGGTACAAGCTGAAGCGTGGGTACCCGCTCGAAGAGGGCGATTGGCTGTTCGGCCGAGATTTGGCTTTAATCTCCGCGCTGGTTTCCTGCTGACGGGCCATGGATCGCTGAACGCGTTTCTGCACCAGAGAGGTCTGAGCGACACGGCCGCATGTCCATGCGGTGCAGAGGTCGAAGACTGGCTGCACATGCTATGTGCATGCCCCCTCTACGCAGATATCCGCGACCTTGAAGAGCTGGGAATACGTCTGGAGAACGGCGTCGGGATGGTGGCAGGAGTCACCGAGTCCCCAGACAGGATGCAGCTTCTGGAAGCTTTTGCCGACGCTGCGTTCACAAGGCGTCGGCAACTGATGACGATCAGGCAGGCAGCGAATGGGCGGCCAGTCCCGGGCTAGGAAGCCATACTGGACCATCCCCCGTTTGGTTGACGGGGCTTAGAATTTCGCCACAGTAAGTCCCAGCTTGTCGTATAAGCCGACTAAGGGGCACGTGGGCTGTCAGTCCCGGGCTTCAAGCCGAAACAGGCAACCCCCCCGTGTGGTTGACGGGGCTTAGAATTTCGCCACAGTAAGTCCCAGCTTGTCGTACGAGCCGACTAAGGGACACATGGGTCCCCCTATACCCGAGCAGTCGGAGCTGAAAGGGGAGTACCACCCGAGTCCTCAATTCGGTACCACGGGTTGAGAAGTTCTTCCAAGGCTTCTCATTGAGGTTGGCCCCCTAGTGGGAGTTCGTGGTGGCATGTGCTTGATACCCAAATGCGGGTAGAGTCCTTGTGGCTCGACGTGGAGTTGCGTTTTCCAACCGGGCGCCCTGACCCACACAGGGAAGAGGTGATAGATACACTTCGCCCCAAACCACCAGTAGGTCGGTCGCATTCTGGAGAGCGGTGATCCTGACCACATTTCACGCATCGAGGATGCTTTCTGCATTGGATTGGGCAATATCACTCTGCTTCCTCATTGGCTCGCATCTTACACGCTGCCTGTTTAATATGTCAATGCTGAGGGCAGCCTTGTTATTACTGGCCACTTTGATTTTAATGAAGAATAAGTTCATTGCCTCCTTTGTACTTTTGTTTTTAGGATTGTGTATATGAGTGACCTTGTGGCCCAGCGCCAGCATCTCGTTTTCAATGTCGTGATGCAAGGTTGAGTGGTGTAGTCCTCTCACAACAATCCTAAACGACTTATCCTTATTGAGCTGGTAGCTGTAGCACTCAATATTGAGCTCCTCCAGTTTTCGGACAACCGCTCTATAAGCATTGGTGTCGGCTGCGTATATCCGGGTAGTCCTACCCATGTTGCTTCCAAAGTCTATAGTGTTGGGTTCAACAACTGTGTTCAGTATTGTTTTTAAATCGTTGAGGTCCTCGATGCCCGTCAGAACCAACACTCATTGTTTCGTCGCTGTCGTCATAAGTGTAATCGGCTAGTTTGGCGAATCTGTTGGCATTGTTAACCCCTGGTACCGAGGGACTAGGTCCTGCCCTGGTGGGGGAGTTTTTACCGTCAAACCGTTTGTTGTATTGGAGGTGGGTTCAAGTTCTTTCTTTTAATTTTTCTAGCTTTCATTGTACTCTGCCTCTGCAGGAGTCGCGCAACTGCAGCTTCCGCTTCTTTAGCAACCGCTTCAGTTGTAGATCGATTGGGTGGCTCGATCTAGTTCAAGTTAATACTGCTTGGGGTAGCATTTTCAGGCTGTGCACTATTGTGTACGTTATTGTTGTTTGTAGATGAGCAGCTTTTCGGTGTCTCACTAAAGTATTGACTGGTAAAGTATGGTGTCAGTGCCGCTGCAGAGTCTGCAGTTTTTACCTGCCCATGGGCTTTCTAATTTCACCGTCGCTTCATCCATTCTTTCAGCAAGGGTGTCTTGTCTGGTGTCCGCAACACGGCAAGCAGGCAACCAAAAATACGGCCGCAGCAACCAATCGTCATCGTATCCAGATGCACCAGAATAAAACTCTTAGGGTTATCACTGGCTGCGACTGGTACCTCAGTAAAATTGGTATTTGTGCATCACTTTTTTAAAATATTTTTTCGTGCTTTTAGTTGTGAGATTTTTTTAAATACTTTATTTATAACGATATATAGGAAACAAAACTTTTTTTAAATTATGGTTTATTTCATTAACAAAAAATTAATAACAAAATTTTATTCATAGAAAATATGGGAAAAAAATAATTAAATTTTATTAAAATACCAAACTTATAAATAATAATGCTTGTTATAGGAGGAAGCGTTTTTCCTCCCGCATGAAAATCGGAAGGGGGCAGGGGATGATAAACACGCGCAAATTAAAACCACCGCCAATGAATGTTCTTAAGCAACTAACTTTTTATTCAGTATACATATATGCCAGACGCAGCTGGCGAAAAGTAACAAGCAAAAATTGCCAGACGCCGCCAACGAACAGGGCGCGCAACAATGCGAGAATTTGAGTGAGACTGTTACGAATAACTCACTCAAATTCAAAACCAAAATAAGAGGCTCAAATGTGCTCAAACAATTCTATTAATAAGATATTGACTCTCCCTTTTTTTGAGCAACCAATTGAATGCGACGAGGCATTGAATTTACTAAATTTTCAAGGATTCTTAAATCTATTGTTTCCCATTTTTCTATGATTGCATTTTTAAGGTCCTTTAAAGTATCAAATTGTCTTCCGCCTTCGTAGACTTTGGAAACAAGGATGCCCCAAAGATCTTCAATGGGATTTAGATCAGAACTATTCGCTGGCCACTCCAACAAGGGAATATTAGCCGATTCAAGAAATGATTACGTGAACGCAGAAACGTGTACAGGAGCATTATCTTGCTACAAAAATCCAGTCGGTATAAGCTGGCTGCCTACGATTTCCGTATACGTTTTGCAATTTATGGTTCCCGGAATAAAACAAATTGGCGACTTCCCCAGAGAACTAAAGGCTGCCCATACCATGAGGTTGCCAACACCATGGTTCCGCTTGTAGCAAGTCTCCCTGGGACGCCTTGGATCATGCCAAAATTTCTTGTTTCCATCTGGGCCATCCAAATTGAATGATTTCTCATCACTAAAGATGACCCTTTGAGATTTACGATCCCAAAATTTGTTCCTTTCATAAAAGGCAAGTCGTGCCTTTTTATGACGGGGCAGAAGCTTCGGTTGACGCACTTTGAAAGTATATGTCAAGTGCAAATCTTTTTTGCAAATTTGTTGCACTCTCTTTTGGGAATCGCACCCTTGCGGTTATTTTGGGCATATATTTTTGGGTTTCTTAAATAATTCCGTATAGTATATAGGTGACGGAAAAGTCTATTTGCAATTTCACCTACTTTAACGCCGCACTGAAACATTGTTTTTATCTTAGTCTTCTCTTCAAAGCTTCAAAATATAAGGAAAAACACACGTTTTTCAAGGAAACTAAATTTTTATCACTTTTTTATTAAAAAAAAAAATTTTTTTTTCGCAGTCTTCATCAACGTTCCGAATTCAAAAAGTAAATGATGAGTTTTGCACAAATATCAACTGTCTATTAAGTGTATGACTTTGTCTTCTTAAAAATTCTAGCTGAACTGTAGATTAAAAGCTGATATGAAATAACTGCACTGTAAAGAACCGCAAAGCATAAGCGATAAAACATGCTTACTAAAAACAATAACAAAATGAAGCCGAACGTTAAACTCGTGCGCTGCCGAGTTTGGGATACCCTGTACCTAGTAGACGAAATTAAAAAAGAAAAGGTCGCCTACATTCACATAAAACCAATAGTCTTAATATTTCATTTGTTGCATTTCACTGGTGGTGTTGAATCAGGGTTGCTATTTCACTGGGATCGGTAGGGTGGCACCATCTACAGGGACGGTTACGTAGGAAATTTACATTTAAATGGAAGGGATGGGACTCGGAATTGCGTGACCTTGGCCTGGAAAGTAGTCCAATTGGCCACCGTGTCAGTTAGAATTCGATGTCCAGGCGGTGCGCGCAATTTTTGTACTTGGTGTAAAACAAAAAAAAATTTTGAAACGAGCGAAGAAAATTAAAAATTATAAATACGCGTTTAACCGTACACACAGGTTAGTTTCCGAATTCCTCCATGTGCGTGAAATCTAAGTTTAAAGAAAAAAATCCTATGCACAAACAGGTTTCACTTACAACAGGCCGAATTCCCTCCGCCCGCTCGGCATGAAATTTTTTTTCTGGCCGGCGAGCTACACATAAATTTTGGCGGGCGAGCCATCTTTAAAATTTCGCTTCGACCACTCTTCGCCACAGTGGGGCCACCGGGAGTCCAGCCCAATTGGTGCAAATGCTCCAACTTCTCACGAGCCACCACAACCATTAGTCGATCTTCAAAGGATTTTGGCTTGCAGTGGCATATTTGGCTGGGTGAGTGCGTTCCGCGTAGGAACCGAAATTATAAAAAAAGATCAGCAGACCGGCGAGCCGCTCCTGCCAATAAAATAAAAAGCAGGCATCCCACATAAGTTGAAAATAAATAGAAATAATAGGTTCCGCTCACGAGAATAGGGCACCGGACAGTCATTCTGACAACGTCCCCTTTTTTTGTATAATTGTAGATGTATATGTTAGGTTAAGCTATGTTAATATCGTCGTACCATTGAATTGTCATTTTTCCTTAGAGTTAAGTTCGAGTGTTCCCTTTTCTTTTGTTATAGTATTAGGTAAAAAAAAATAATTATTGTGCAGGTTGATCACCAATTCGCGGAGCAACACCTGGGGGAAACACAGCCAGAAAATTAAGAGTGTCAAGAAAAATTGCATAAATAAATAGTAGGGCCGCGTGCCACTTACCGCCTTTAAGAGCTCTGACAGGTAGGGAGTCCCGCGGTTCAGAACCCAAAATTAACATGCACTAGTTGATGTTCCCCTCAAACGCTGCCCCAAAGGTTGAGGTTCACCTTTGAGTAGGAACCGATGTTCGCTAGACTTAAGTGTATAGAGATTAAATTGTAAATCAAACGATGCCAGAATAGAGTCTTTTTCAATTGGGAGGAGTGGGAAATCCTTTACAGCGCTTGACCCGCATGAACAAAAGCATGAAGTAAAAGAAAAAAAAATATGTAATTTTTCTCACCATGTTGGGAGGCGGACGATATGCCTCAGGTTGGGTGGGTGCATCCAAGTTCCGGACTGGGACTCGGCCTCCGGAAGGAAAGAAGGATGTAGGGGTATTCGATGGTGGTCCTGTTCCTTTATGTTGTCGTCCGCTGGATAAAATATGTTGCAAGTTGTGTTTATGTTTTTATTAGTGATGTGACTTACGTCGATTTTGTCCAGTTGTATTTTCTACAAGACTCGAGCGCTGGTCAATATTTACGCTGACGCAAGATGGCGTCCTGAACGAGACCGCCACAATAATATCGGACTGCTCATTTGGCAGTTTGCTGGTTAGGCAAGGGGAATTAAAATCTTGATCCTCAAAATTAGTTTTTTTTATATCTTGTGTAAATATAGTCCGATATTAGTCATGATTGATATCAATCGAAAGATTTTTAGATTTCTAACAACTTTTCAGAAGCAACTAATCTAATCTAAATCTTAAAGCTTAAGAAATTATACGGCTTTGAAAAAGTGAGGTGGTGGAAGGGGAGCGGGGTGAGAAAAAAAAAAACTTGACCAGCGTACACACATAAGGAGTCTGAATCCTTAGATTGGTTATCGTAGCTCTTATAGTCTCTAAGATCTAAGCGTTCACACGGACGAACGGACAGACGGATAGACGAACAGACGGACGGACATGGCTATATCAATTTCTCTAGTCACTCTGATCATATTGTGGGTAACTTTGGGGAGTCTACGACGTCTCCTTCTGGGTGTTACACACATGCACAACTTTCCAGTATACCCTTTCCCTTCATTATTGTAGTTATTGATTTGAGAAATGAAACAAAGTCACAGTTTTATATGTTTAATATATTTATCTTATATATTTTATTTTAATAGGCTGCAACACCAACACCACGACTTGCTTTTAGCGAAAGTAGAAGTAAAAAAAAAATGAACAGTGTTGTTAAACGTTATTTTTGTAAAACTCAATTAGGCTCTTACAACACGCCCCCTCAAAAACAACGTCTATAATTAATAAACAAAAACAAAACGTGGGTGGTGTGCATTCTGGGAAATGTTAAGTGATCCAGCATTCGCTGCAAGGATACGGGAAAAACCCAGAAAAACCCGATTAGATCACTGTTTACACAAATTAAAGTCAGCATTATGTCGGATGTGTGGTCGAGTTAGAGGGACTTGTCAAGAAAGAGTTCGTGAACCAGTCCGGGATATAAAAAAGAAAGACGAGAAACAACAAGAAGACAAAGAAAAGACATGCTACTTTAAGCTTCGGGGTGATTCTTGATTGTTCTTCAGTTGCATCTCGGAATCGCTCTCGTGTCCGAGTATGTGCTCTGCGTTCTGCATTAGCAATTCTTATCCTTTCCCTATTTTCCCGATAATATTGCCGTGGTCGAATTACAGCCTCACGACGCGGCATTTTTGAATTTTTTAATTTATGTCTTACTTTGTAGTTTCACTAGTAGTTCGATTTTAAAAAAATTCAGCACAAACACGTATATTTACGTAAAAAAAAGTGTTTGCTGAGTTTTGAAGAGGTCAGTCAATAATTGTGGAAGTAATTCCCTAAACCGATTTAGGTTTGTATGACAGCTATATGATACAGTGATCCGATCCGGCCGGTTTAAATAAGTGTACTGCCTAGGTAAAAAAGAAGACTGTATACCAAGTTTTTGATCAGAGCAAAATGAATATACTCTTTTTTCTGTGAAAAGAGTATAAAAAATCCCAACGTTATTTTCGGGGTGCCGAAGATTTTTTTTTATTAAAAAAGTGTATATTTTATATTTAACTAATGTACTACTACCTTTTTGGCAGCTTAACTAATTATAAATTTAAATGGAAAAAAAATTAATAGTAAAAATTTAATTTTAGATAATTAATATTTACAAAGTTACATATTTACATATACATATATGTAAATATGTAATATTAATATTAATATTAATATATGTACATTAATATTAATATTAATATTAATATATGTACATATTTACAAAATTGAGTTTTCTTTCCAGGATGACTCCGAGGTATTTATAATGGGATCTATGCTCAATCACTGATCCAAGGAGCGTTATATTTGAGCAATTTCCATCTCTTGTGGCAAAAGTGACGTTTGCGCACTTATTGCTGCTAATACCTATATTCCTATATTCATGTACTCAGGCGCAATATCAAGAGTTTGGAATCTTTGCTGCAAATTATCAGCGAATGCTTCCGCTTTCTCTAAGTCTGTCTGGCACCATCCACCAGAGGGGTTTTTTAGGGGGGCGAGCAGCTTGCCACTTGAATCTTTTGGCTAACTTCCAGAGCGAGTAATTCGTAGAGGCATCAGTGCTCGTCAATTTCTACTTGCCTATTTCTCCTAAGTAATTTTTGCATGCGGTTCGCAAGTCTTTTGTATATTCGATTTATCCTTTCATCACCAGTCCTAGCATATTCTCTTCTGACTCTTCTTTTAAGACACAATAGAGCGGCAGCACTAGGAGGCAATTGTGCTCTAAGGTGTTGACGAGAAAATTGCGGGATCTTTGGCAGAGACGGCTGCAGCTTGTTGAACATGGTTCATTAACGTAGTAATAGCATCTTCAATATCGTCAGGGCTCTTTATTTCTACATTTAGATAAATTCTTCTATCCAATTCAGCTCTGAATATCTCTATACAGGAGCCAGGAGGGAGTAAGTGATGTTTTCGCGTTTTTAGGTAAGGTGAGAGTTGAAGGATAGCAATTAAAGGCAAAGGATCTGAGGAGAGGTCATACGAATTTTTAACAGATAGTCGGTTACTTGATATTCCATTCGAAATGAAGAAGTCTAGCGCAGACGGAGTGATCTGTGTGTTGTATGAATAGAATGTTGGTTCACCAGTGGCTAGAATCTGGTAAGAACTGCAAGCAATAGCATCCTGAAGATATCTGCCACGAGGGCAGGATCTGATACTACCCCACCATTGGTGTTTCGCATTGAAATCGCCTCCTATTAAAAACTTGGCCCCAAATGAAGCCAGTAATTGTTGGAAATCCGCCTTTGACCAAGATTCTTGTGGGGGAAGATAGAAAGAGGCAATTACGATGTTGCCACAACAGGTTGACATACTAATAGTCGCAATTTGCATCTTCCAGGACGTTATGGAGACCTTTTGATCATGCTTTATACAGGATTTTATTAATACAGCTGCTCCACCTCTGGAGTTACCACTAGGATGAAAGGCGTGATAAATGTCGTAACCGGGAAAGTACAGATTCTGTCTGGCGTTGCAGTGAGTTTCTGTTATGAGCATTAAATCAATTGAGTTGGAATTCAGGAAGACGTTTAGCTCATCTTTGTTTTTGAACAGACCTCGTGCGTTCCATAATCCTATTTTTATGTTTGTGCTATTCATTATGGTACTAATTTTTGAACAAGCTCCCGGAATGCTTCATTGGCATCCATTGAATCCTGCACCAATTTAAAGAGCTGATCCATTCGGGAATTAATGTCTTGAATGGCTTATTCCAGCACCAGAAATTTTTGAAGATATCCGTCATTTTTCGGGAAGTACTTTGGGTTAGAGGTGGTATCTTTCTCTGAGCTATTTTTTTTTGTGTATCGTATTTAGCCTGGTCATGTCAGCATAGGTAAGGCCATTTTTCACTACGCCCTCGAGGCATTGTCGTTGGCTTTCTTATCTAGATGTCTGAGTCCGTCTCTAGGTAACCGCGGAACTGTCAGGTCTATTCTGACTTGGCAACTCTTGTCGCTGGCAGCATGATTTTTGCCACAGTTAGCGCATATATACTTATCGGCTAGGATTACCTGACATAACTTGGAGCTGGTATGGTGATCACCAGAGCACTTCCCACAAACTGGTTTTTTGAGGCAATAATTTCGTGTGTGTTCAAAGTCCTGGGAGTTAAAGCACTGCACCAGATCCTTGGTGCGGTTGGCCCGTTCGACAGTTACCCTATGTCTGCCAATGTGCGTTATTTTTAGAGCATCAGAGACATTAGGTGCAGACTTTAAGTTGACGTAGAATAGATTTTGTCCAGTTTTCGCATTTATGGCTTGCTCGTCATCCCCATCTTCTATAGGTATTTCGCGCCAGGCCGGTTTCCTTTGGTAGTAGGTATTAAGGACGCAGAATCCTTTCTCCGAAAAAGCACGTTCTATTAGGTATTTAAGGACTGTTGAGTGGATATTTTTAAGGACCAGTCTCAATGGCTTATCCTCTTTTAATTGATGATGCCAGAACTCGCAGTTTAAATCAGAGAGCGTTTTCACTACTGCTCTGAATGTCATTGCATTAATGGTGTAAATTCTGGAGATGGCAGATTTCGAAGTGCGGATATCATAATTTGTAGATGGTACCGCAATATTTAGAGCTTTTTCCAGTTTATTAATACTGTTTACTTTTGGCACACAGATGGCTGGGGGTTTCGGTGAGAATTTTGCATGCTGAACCTCATTTTGTTGCCTACGTGAACTGGGAGTAGGAAGCTCCTCTTCAGAGTCACTTGTGTCCATTGGCAGAACATCCTCAGCTTCTTTTGCTAGGGCAGCATATCGGTTATTGCTCAGTCTTGATGAACTGGTCTGTTTGGATGGACCACTAATTATATTGATTGGCGTTGGTTTGCTTTTTTTAATCGTTTTGGATGCTTTGTTTTCCTTGGCTTGTTTTCTGCTAACAGAGACTAGGGGCATTTGGAATTCACAACCTTTAAGTGGTGATGAGATATTATTAGTTGTCATCAGTGCAGTAGCACCCCTACGGGATCCAACTGTAGTTGCAAAAGTAGTGCTTACAACAGAAGTTGTGATCGTGCTGGTAACAAAGGTGGCACAGCTAGTGGTAACGGCGCATGAAATGTTTAATTCCATTAGCAGACTAATTTTTGTTATTGTTGTGAACAATGTGTTGTTGGATTCAAAAGGAATATTAAAACCTGAGGTTGTATGGAATGTGTTCCGACCAGGGTTACCACCTTTCCTTTTTCAATTCCGTCTACTAGGTACAAGGGTATCCCAAGCTCGGCCGCACCCGAGTTTAACGTTCGTCTTCATTTTTATACTCTTTTCGCAGAAAAAATAGTATATTCATTTTGCTCTGATGTTTGTAACGCACAGAACCAAACATCGTAGACCCACAAAACAAACAGACCAATTCATCAAAACTGACCAATAATCGATATGCTGCCCTAGCAAAAGAAGCTGAGGATGTTCTGCCAATGGACACAAGTGACTCTGAAGAGGAGCTTCCTACTCCCAGTTCACGTAGGCAACAAAATGAGGTTCAGCATGCAAAATTCTCACCGAAACCCCCAGCCATCTGTGTGCCAAAAGTAAACAGTATTAATAAACTGGAAAAAGCTCTAAATATTGCGGTACCATCTACAAATTATGATATCCGCACTTCGAAATCTGCCATCTCCAGAATTTACACCATTAATGCAATGACATTCAGAGCAGTAGTGAAAACGCTCTCTGATTTAAACTGCGAGTTCTGGCATCATCAATTAAAAGAGGATAAGCCATTGAGACTGGTCCTTAAAAATATCCACTCAACAGTCCTTAAATACCTAATAGAACGTGCTTTTTCGGAGAAAGGATTCTGCGTCCTTAATACCTACTACCAAAGGAAACCGGCCTGGCGCGAAATACCTATAGAAGATGGGGATGACGAGCAAGCCATAAATGCGAAAACTGGACAAAATCTATTCTACGTCAACTTAAAGTCTGCACCTAATGTCTCTGATGCTCTAAAAATAACGCACATTGGCAGACATAGGGTAACTGTCGAACGGGCCAACCGCACCAAGGATCTGGTGCAGTGCTTTAACTCCCAGGACTTTGAACACACACGAAATTATTGCCTCAAAAAACCAGTTTGTGGGAAGTGCTCTGGTGATCACCATACCAGCTCCAAGTTATGTCAGGTAATCCTAGCCGATAAGTATATATGCGCTAACTGTGGCAAAAATCATGCTGCCAGCGACAAGAGTTGCCAAGTCAGAATAGACCTGACAGTTCCGCGGTTACCTAGAGACGGACTCAGACATCTAGATAAGAAAGCCAACGACAATGCCTCGAGGGCGTAGTGAAAAATGGCCTTACCTATGCTGACATGACCAGGCTAAATACGATACACAAAAAAAATAGCTCAGAGAAAGATACCACCTCTAACCCAAAGTACTTCCCGAAAAATGACGGATATCTTCAAAAATTTCTGGTGCTGGAATAAGCCATTCAAGACATTAATTCCCGAATGGATCAGCTCTTTAAATTGGTGCAGGATTCAATGGATGCCAATGAAGCATTCCGGGAGCTTGTTCAAAAATTAGTACCATAATGAATAGCACAAACATAAAAATAGGATTATGGAACGCACGAGGTCTGTTCAAAAACAAAGATGAGCTAAACGTCTTCCTGAGTTCCAGCTCAATTGATTTAATGCTCATAACAGAAACTCACTGCAACGCCAGACAGAATCTGTACTTTCCCGGTTACGACATTTATCACGCCTTTCATCCTAGTGGTAACTCCAGAGGTGGAGCAGCTGTATTAATAAAATCCTGTATAAAGCATGATCAAAAGGTCTCCATAACGTCCTGGAAGATGCAAATTGCGACTATTAGTATGTCAACCTGTTGTGGCAACATCGTAATTGCCTCTTTCTATCTTCCCCCACAAGAATCTTGGTCAAAGGCGGATTTCCAACAATTACTGGCTTCATTTGGGGCCATGTTTTTAATAGGAGGCGATTTCAATGCGAAACACCAATGGTGGGGTAGTATCAGATCCTGCCCTCGTGGCAGATATCTTCAGGATGCTATTGCTTGCAGTTCTTACCAGATTCTAGCCACTGGTGAACCAACATTCTATTCATACAACACACAGATCACTCCGTCTGCGCTAGACTTCTTCATTTCGAATGGAATACCAAGTAACCGACTATCTGTTAAAAATTCGTATGACCTCTCCTCAGATCCTTTGCCTTTAATTGCTATCCTTCAACTCTCACCTTACCTAAAAACGCGAAAACATCATTTACTCCCTCCTGGCTTCTATATAGAGACATTCAGAGCTGAATTGGATAGGAGAATTTATCCAAATATAGAAATAAAGAGCTCTGACGATATTGAAGATGCAATTTCTATGTTCATGAACCATGTTCAACAAGCTGCAGCCGTCTCTGCCAAAGATCCCACAATTCTCTCGTCAACATTCCAGAGCACAATTGCCTCCTAATGCTGCCGCTCTTTTGTGCCTTAAAAGTAGAGTCAGAAGAGAATATGCTAGGACTGGTGATGAGAGGATAAATCGAATATACAAAAGACTTGCGAACCGCCTACAAAAATTACTTAGCAGAACTAGGCAAGTAGAAATTGACGAGCACTGATGCCTCTACGAATTACTCGCTCTGGAAGCTAACCAAGAGATTTAAGTGGCAAGCTGCTTCTAAAGCCCTCCTAAAAAATCCCTCAGTTGGATGGTGCCAGACAGACTTAGAGAAAGCGGAAGCATTCGCTGATAATTTACAGCAAAGATTCCAAACACTTGATATTTGAGTATCTGAGCAGATACATCCAAAGATCGCTAGGACCCCTATCAAATGTCCTTCCTTGTCAACCCAGTGACACTGAATGAGGTCGAACACATGATAAAACAACTTAAAGATAAAAAAAAGCCCTGTTGGACAACAGGACGATAAAACTCTTTTCCATCAAAGCAGTCCTCTACATAGTCCTCCTATTTTAAAGCAATCTTAGATTGGGTCATTTTCCAAAGCTCTGGAAAGCGGCTAGAATTATAGTGGTTCCGAAACCGGGAGAGTCGATGTAAACTCTTTCAGGCCTATCAGCTTACTCCCTGCTTTTGGAAAGATGATGGAAAGAATCATCTTAAATAGGATTCTCCAACTCGAGAGTGTGGCTCAGATTATTTCTAAGTGGCAGTTTGATTTCCGGAAAAGTTACGGTACTCCAGAACAGCTACCAAGCTCAGTACAAGTGGTGAATGCCGAAGAAGCCCTCATAGCGACATATGCTGATGACACTGCAGTATTGGTCAAAAGCCCCTCCTTGGCCACTGCTGCTCAAGGCTTGCAGGAATATGTCTCTTCCATTGAGTTGTGGGCCCTTAAATGGAATATAGGTGTTAACAGCAGTAAGTGCGCAAACGTCACATAACGCTCCTTGGGTCGGTGATTGAGCACAGTATTGTCCAAAGCCGCGAAGATGTCTTGCTTATTATCTCCGAAAAACAAACTTTCCCTCAACAACAAAGTGGCAATCTATAAAACAATCCTTTGCCTGATATGGAAATACGGACTGCAGGTGTATGGCATTGAGGCCAAGTCCCATATCAATAAAATACGCATAGCCCAAAGTAAGACATTACGAAAACTATGCAATGCGTACTCGTGATATTGTGAGGCACTTGGCAGTGCAGAAAGTCGGTGACATCATCAATCTTCAAGCTAAAAAATACATAGACCGGCTGGACAGTCATCCAAATGCCCTAGCATGACGACTTGAACAGCCTAAAGGAAGGAGAAGATTGAAGAGACAACACCCACAGGATCTACCCCTCAGAGTCCTGTCCTAAAACTTCCCCAAAAATGTTGTTGCTCAATTGTACCAACCTGTATATATGTAAATATGTAAATGTCTAAAGTGTAAATATTAATTATCTAAAATTAAATTTTTACTATTAATTTTTCTTCCATTTAAATTTAGAATTAGTTAAGCTGCCAAAAAGATAGTACTACAGTCGTTTAATATAAAATAAACACTTTTTTAATAAAAAAAAAAAAGAAAATTAGTTTTTTCTATATCTCGTGTAAATATGGTTTGATTTTAGTCATGTTTGGCTGATGGAAATTGAATAGTGCAAAAGAGTTGCGACGGCCTCTTTAATTAGGTTTCTGGCTCGCTAATTGTATGGTCAAAAACCCCAAAAGAAAACCGCAGGAGGACCAGTGAGAGATATCGAGAAAAAGAGGAATATCAATATCGGATCAAAATAGATAATATAGATTCTATACACCAAATTTCATAGCTTCAGCTTTTCTAGTTTCTGAGATCCTTGCGTTCATACAGACGAACAGACGGACATGGCGCGGTCGATTTTTTTAGTCACCCAAATCATATTGTGGGTAACTTTGGGGAGTATACGACGTCTCCTTCTGGGTGTTACACACATGCACAGCTTTCCAGTATACCCTTTCCCTTCGGGTACAGAGTATAAAAAGTAACGCTTAAAATATTGGATTGGTTTCTTCCGAAAAGCATCAACTTTTTGTTTCCAACACGAATATAAGTTAGCGTTATAAGGTAAATTTCTCTTGAGTGGCTAATAATGCTTTAGGCCTACTGTACAACAGCGACATCGCTCTGTCTCTAGCTCTCGTCAATTTTCTTAGCCATTCTCTTACGAATCTCAGACGCGGCGGACGAGTTTTGGTTCGGTAACGGAATTTTTTTTTATTTTTATTTGGACAGGCAAGCGTTGTTCGGTTGTCGCTGCCGTGTCCGGTGTGTAAACAATTATTCAACTAAAAAAACTTCAAAAATTAAAAAAAAAAAATTCGGAACGTTAAACTCGGGTGCAGCCGAGTTTGAGATACCCTGTACCTGTAGGGAGCGTAAATTAGTATTTCTGACAAAATAATAAAAATACCATCTGATTTCGATTAAATTTTGCACAATTGATTGGTGTTCTAAAGCACGACTTATTCCCAAATTTAACAGAGATATCTTTAAGACCAAAGAAATTACGACGTTAAAACGATTTTTGCACTTCCAAGAGGCCATACGGAAACTATATGTTATGGTAGTCCGATCAGATTAAAACTTCGCTTTTTGGGTTATTACAAAAGAAACTATCATATGGTATTTTTGGTTGCGATTCGTGCATAAAAAACCCGATTTCTAACAAAAAAAAAAAAACAAAAAATCGGAGTTTTTGTCCGATTAGCCCTATGGGAGCTATATGATATAGCCATCTGATTTCAACAAAATTTTGTGCTATTCAAAACTTATACCAAAAACTGTCTTGTGCTTTATTTGGTTGCGATTGGTTCATAAAGAACCCGTTTTCTGACAAAACAGCACAGAAATCGAATTTTTTGACCGATTAGCCCTATGGAAGCTATATGATGTAAATGTCCAATTTTATTAAAACTTTGCACAGCTGCTGAGTATTTTAAAGTTTTTCTTAATTTGAATAAAATATCTTTAAAGATAAAGAAATTATGACGTTAAATCGATTTTTGCACTTTCGATCGGCCCTATGGGAGCTATATGATATAGTTGTCCGATCAGATCGAAACTTAACATCCTTATTGAGAACATATGAGAACTTCTAACTGCAAGCTTTCGTAATAATATGATAGCAAACAAAAAAGTTATGGCCTATAAACTTTTTCCTTTTTTTGAGGTTGTTGTGGTTTTATACTTTTTATTCCGAACCTAAATCGGATATTAAAAAAATATAAATAACTTGATCTAACCTGCAGAACAAATGATTATAAGCAACAAACCGGAACTTTCTAGGCCTTACCATCTCTGAGAACGAGGTGTTCATACAGACGGACAGACAGACAGACAGACGGACATGGCTAGATCGATTTCTCTAGTCACCCTGATCATACATTAGGTAACTTTGGGGGGTCTCTGACGTCTCCTTCTCTATGTTACATACATTTGACAAACTTAATATACCCTTGTACCTTTTTAGGTACAGGGTAGAAAAAGTGGAAACAACAAAAAATGTAGAAATATTTTTGTCGAAATATTCCAAAAGAACACTAGCGTATTCTAGCGAGCTGCCGACAGCGTACAGAACGTCACCTACTCTTCTCTCTACTCGTTGCATTTCATATGCTTTGATGGTGGTGTTTTTTAGACTCTTTTCGAAGAAAAAGGAGTCTATTCACTTTGCTCTGATGTTTGTAACGCACAGAACCAAACATCGTAGACCCACAAAAGTTACATCTAGAATACTTAGAATCACTAGAGGAGTCGATATAGCCATGTCCGTCTGTCCGTCTGTCAGTCTGTCCGTCTGTCCGTCTGTTTCTATGCGATTTACTCCGTCGTCTTAAAAGCTATTTTGCTGAAACTTGGTATTTAGCCTTCTTTTTTACCTAGATAGTACACTAGTTTGAATCGGTCGGATCGGACCACTATATCATATAGTTGTCATACGAACCTAAATCGGTTTAGGCAATAACTCCCACATTTATTATCCGATCCTGTTCAAATTTAGCACCCATATGTTTTTTAAAGCAATAATTATAAATACCAAATTTCGTAAGGATCGGACTACTATATCATATAGCTGCCATACGAACCTAAATCGGTTTAGGAAATAACTCGCACATTTATTGACTGATCTTTTCAAAACTCGGCTAACACGTTTTCTACACAAATATACGCGTTTATGCTAAATTTTATTAAAATCGGACTACTATATCATATAGCATACAAATCGAAATCGGCCCTATTAACTGACCAACCCCGTTCATGTGATTTTCGGCACAAACAACTTCGAAAAGAGTCTGTAATCTTCGGCACCCCGAAGATAACGTTGGGATTTTTTTTTTCTTCTTCTTGTCAAACTGCTCTCAGCACACAATACTTTCTGATTTATACATTCAAAAGTAGCTTGCTTAGTAAATAATTTTTGTAATTTTGTAAAAAAAAAAGTAAATAAATTAACAAAGACCGAATTAATTTTCTGACGATGTGACAAACTCATTCAATAACATTTAGTTGATCTTCTATGAAAGGAACAAAGAGAGTTGTACACCGAAAGTGGGTGGTAGTTTTAACTATTTCGGTTTGTTCTCACCAAAGTTGAATAGATCTCTCCACATATTATCATGTTTTGTAATACGAAAATAAAAGAATGACTGTATTTATTTTTTTTTATTATAATTCTTTTTTTTTTTTTTGTTTGCTTGAGTATTTAGATGGTTCAATAATAGGATTCCGGTTGGCCACATGGTACTGGTTGAATTACGCTGTTGCAGCTGAATACATAATTTTTAGGGCAGGGTGGAGATGGTACTGAGGATCCACCGCCGTAGCCAGATCCTTGAGCTGAGCCCAGAATGGGACTGTACATACGTGCAGAGTAGGTTGGTGCCGACGGAGCTGAATAGCTGGGAGCAGCGGGAGCTGAATAGCTAGATTTGGCAGGAGCTGCGTAGCTTGGAGCTGCTGGGGCTGAATAGCTTGGTGCGGCTGGAGCTGAATAGCTGGATTTGGACGGAGCTGAATAGCTTTGAGCAGGGGCTGCTGGAGCTGAGTAACTTGGTGCAGCTGGAACTGAATAGCTTGGTGCGGCTTGAGCTGAGTAGCTTTGAGCAGGGGCTGCTGGGGCTGAATAGCTTGGTGCAGCTTGAGCTGAATAGCTTGGTGCCGCTGGAGCTGAATAGCTGGATTTGGACGGAGCTGAATAGCTTTGAGCAGGGGCTGCTGGAGCTGAGTAACTTGGAGCAGCTGGAGCTGAATAGCTTGGTGCAGCTTGAGGTGAATAACTTGGTGCGGCTGGAGCTGAATAGCTGGATTTGGACGGTGCTGAATAGCTTTGAGCAGGGGCTGCTGGAGCTGAGTAACTTGGTGCAGCTGGAGCTGAATAGCTTGGTGCGGCTGGAGCTGAATAGCTTTGAGCAGGGGCTGCTGGGGCTGAATAACTTGCTGCAGCTGGAGCTGAATAGCTTGGTGCGGCTGGAGCTGAATAGCTGGGCGCGGCTGGAGCTGAATAACTAGATTTGGCCGGAGCTGAATAGCTTTGAGCTGGGGCTGCTGGTGCTGAGTAACTTGGTGCAGCTGGAGCTGAATAGCTTGAAGCGGCTGGTGCCGAATAGCTTGGTGCGGCTGGAGCTGAATAGCTTTGGGCAGGGGCTGAATAAGTTGGAGCGGCTGGAGCTGAGTAACTAGATTTGGCCGGTGCGGAATAACTTTGAGCTGGTGCTGCTGGGGCTGAGTAACTTGGGGCTGCCGCTGCCGGGCCGGAATAGGTAGGAGCTGCTGGCGCAGCATAGCTTGATTTCGAAGGAGCTGAATATGGTTCGGCCGGTGATGTTGAACTGCTTGACGCAGGGGCTGGGTAGCTGGCCTGAGAGTTATAAACAGGTGGTGGCCCGTATGCCTGCAGAGGTGGCGAGCTCAGAAAAGCACGTATAAAACGTTCATTAAACTGCCTTTCCAGTGAATCTTCCAATTCTTCATTGGTTGCCACAGTTTCTTCTGATGCCACCAAGGCAATTAAACACAAAATCGTGAAAACTTTAGTTCCGCACATTCTCAAAGCTTGGTCTATACTAGTTCTTGTATTTGGGATTTTCCACCTTTATAGAAATCATAAAATCGAAGGTCAGCAAAAATGCAAGCATTTTTTGTGTGCCAATAAAATTTGTAATATTTTTTTTTTACTTTTTTCCAGAATACGAGTATTTCTTTATTTTGATTGAATTGCGTTTTAAATTTAAATAAAAATGCTTTTCTTTAACTTAATATTTTATTCATTATGTTGCTGATTTGAAAAATTTGTTAGCGAGTCTTGTGAAATTCACTTAAAAAGTGTATACAAAATTTGGAGATGAAAAAGCAAGTCATATCTTAAGCTTTAGTTTTCTTTCTTTTGAATTCCATACATGTTCTCAATATTGCATTATTCTTTTCTTTTTTGTCTTATTTTGCGGGTGTGTTGAAATCCAAAGTGATCTACTTTGAATTATTTAATATGCGCCTATGTCAGCAGTTTTATTTTTATTGGAATTGCTTTTATAATATTTGCTTGAATTGAATCTTAAATATAAATTATATGAAATATATATAAAAAGATGAAATATTTTAATTTTGAATATATTTGTGAAAATTTCGACATTTTCAAAATATTATTAATACATTTAAATAGAAAATATTTGCGGAGTATACCGATAAGCATAAAAGCTGGTCACTCTGCGCCACATTGGTCTTGTTATCGATAGCACTGAGCGCCATCTAGTGGTAATTGTTTAATCAACACGTCAACGTTTTCTTCTTCTTTTCAACAACACCTGGAACTACAAGCGAAAACAATTTATGACAATTTCTAAGGTTTTATTGAAATAAAACACCTGAGACTGAGTTCCCATATCAGACAGCACTATTGCGGGCCACCCCTCCAACTAAATAACAAGTCGTCACCGACACGTAAGTCATTCCTTGGCCAACACATTCGCGGTGCTCGCCCACCAGCTGCTTGCGTTGCAAATATATAAAAAATAAGAGGTTAAAGAAAAAAGGCAGCCTGCCTCTAATTAAAATACCACAAACTTCTAGCCCTGGCGCTTTGTCATTTGTGAAACAACCTCAATAAAATGCTCAGAAGCCTACGGTATTGCTATGCTGGGGTCTTACTCCTAATATACCTGGCCATGCAATTGCCGGTTTGTAAATCAGCCGCAGTAATGTCTGTGGATTTGGGGTCGGAATGGATGAAAGTTGGCGTTGTCTCACCGGGAGTGCCTATGGAAATTGCCTTAAATCGTGAATCCAAACGAAAAACCCCAGCCATATTGGCTTTTCGGGATGGTGTGCGCACAATCGGTGAGGATGCCCAAACAATTGGAATTCGAGAACCTTCTGCTGCCTATGGCTATCTCCTAGATCTTCTCGGCAAGACTATAGATAACCCAATTGTGGATTTATATAGGTGAGTTTCTTTTTAATTTTTTTTTATTTACCTCAAAATTTTGGTTGTCTTTTGAAACCGAAGCACACGTGTGTTGATTTGAAAGGCTATTGAACTGCTCATTTGGCCACGTCATATCATTATTATGACTTTGTCCAGTTTGTGAGCCAAGTTGTGTCTGCTTTTTTTTTTTTTTTTTTGTATTTTCTTATAATTTTTTTTTCTTGATTGCAGAAAACGTTTTCCGTATTATAATATTGTTGGCGATCCCGAGCGTAATACTGTGGTCTTTAAAAAGAGCAGCACCGAGGAGTTCTCAGTTGAAGAACTGATTGCCCAAATGCTGGTTAAGGCCAAGGAATTTGCCCAGGAATCAACACAACAGACCATCACTGAATGCGTTCTCACTGTTCCGGGTTATTTTGGACAGGCTGAACGTGAGGCCTTGTTGGCCGCTGCCCAATTGGCAAATATCAAGGTGCTTCAACTTATCAATGACTATGCGGCTGTGGCACTTAACTATGGTGTATTCCATCGCGGAGAAATCAATGAGACGGCCCAGTATTTCCTCTTCTACGACATGGGAGCCTATAAGACTTCAGCAGCTGTTGTCAGCTATCAGCTGGTCAAGGATAAGCAGACCAAAGAAACGAATCCGGTGGTGCAGGTGCTGGGCGTAGGCTACGATCGCACTCTGGGCGGCTTGGAGATACAGTTGCGTCTGAGAGACTATTTGGCTACGGAATTCAATGCCTTGAAGAAGACCAAGACAGATGTCAAGAGCAGTCCCCGAGCTCTGGCCAAGCTGTTTAAGGAAGCTGGTCGTCTGAAAAACGTCTTGTCGGCCAACAATGATCATTTTGCCCAGATTGAAAATCTCCTGGAAGATCATGACTTTAAATTGCAAGTGACTCGCGAGAAGCTGGAAGAGTTGTGCGCCGATCTCTGGCCAAGGGCCACCAAACCCCTGGAGCAGGCTTTGGGCTCTTCAAATCTCTCGTTGGACGTGATCAATCAAGTAATACTCTTTGGTGGCGGCACTCGAGTGCCCCGTGTCCAGGATACCATCAAGCAGCTGATCAAACAGGAGTTGGGCAAAAACTTGAATGCCGATGAGTCAGCCACCATGGGCGCCGTCTACAAGGCAGCCGATTTGTCCACCGGCTTCAAAGTAAAGAAATTTGTGGTCAAAGATGCTGTGGTCTTTCCTCTGCAAGTCTCCTTCGAAAGGGATCCCGGCGATGGTGCGGCCATCAAATATGTAAAGCGTGCCCTATTCACCCTGATGAATCCCTATCCCCAAAAAAAGGTTATCACCTTCAACAAGCACACGGATGACTTTGAATTCTATGTGAATTATGGAGATCTAGAGCGCTACAGTCCCGAGGATATAGCCGCCTTGGGCAGCCTGAACATTACGCGCGTTGAATTGAAGCAGGTCAAGGAATTGCTGGAAAAGTCTAAGAAAGATTTGGTGGACAACAAGGGCATCAAGGCCTATTTCTATCTGGATGATTCCGGTATCTTCCGCTGCACAGGTGTGGAATATGTCTACGACAAGCAAAAACTAGACGATGAAACCGATGAGGATAGCACCCTGGCTAAGCTGGGCAGCACCATCAGTAAGCTGTTCACCAAGGACTCTGAGAAGGATACGGAGACGCCAAAGAAAGAGGAACCCGAGCCAGAAGAAGCCTCCAATGGTGGCGAGGAGTCGGGCAAAAATGAGGCGGGAAAACAGGAGAGCAGCCAAAGTGATACCTCCGGCAAAACCGGTGAATCCCTAAAATCTGAAACCGAAAAGGAAAAGGAAAAGAATGAGACCATCAAATTGGTGACTGTGAAATCGCCCGTCGAGCATGTCACACAATTGCGTTACATCGCTCCTCTGTCGGGTGCAGCCTTGGACAAGTCCAGTCAAAAACTGCAGGCAATCAATAGGGAAGAAGAGCAGCGTGTGCGCCTGGAGTCAGCCTTCAATGCCCTGGAGTCGCACATCATTGAGGTGCAACAGAAGTTGGATGAAGAACCTTATGCCAGTTGTGCCACCGCCAGTGAGAAGGAGAAACTCTTGGCCGAGTGCAGCACTCTCTCCGAGTGGCTGTACGAGGATCATGACCAGCCCAATGCCGAACTCTTTGAGGACAAATTGGCCGAGCTCAAGAAGCTTTCAAATGTTTTCCTCTCCCGCCATTGGGAGCATGAGGAACGTCCCGAGGCCACTAAAGCCCTCAAGGGCATGCTGGAGGGCGCCGAAAAGTTCCTGACATCCGCACGCAATCTGACCAAAGACACCAATCCCGACAAAGACGTCTACACTCAGGTGGAAATCGATACTCTGGCCAAGGTGATAGACGAGACCAGCGATTGGCTCAAGACGGAGACAGCGGCCCAGGAGAAATTGAAGCGAAATGCCGAAGTACGTCTAACTGTGAGTCTAATTACGGATAAAATGTCACTGGTAGATCGCCAGGTCAAGTACTTGGTCAACAAGATCAAGATCTGGAAGCCAAAGGCTAAGCCCGAGAAGGAGAAGAAACCCAAAGAGACTGAGACTAGTGAAAGTAACTCCGGCAGCGGTGAATTCCCTCTGCCCGACCAAGAGGAGGCAAACCTACCAGAGGACGAGTCACAGAGTCCCCCAGCAGATGAGGTCACTCCCACGCCACCGCTAGATGATAAAACGCCTCACAGTGAACTCTAAAAAAAAAAAAACAACTTAAATCAAAATCAAAGCAAAAAGAAAAAATCCACGAAACTTAAGTAGAAAATGGCAAGCCGTAGAATATATCAGGAGTAGACGATTATGAGAAATCTTGGGGAGCAAATAAGGAGTAGAAGCGCGATAATTGTGTGAAGTGAGGGGCCGGGCCCGGACAGTCCGGGGAGCGCGCACTTAAAGCCACTGCAGAAAGGTTTTCAAAAAAGCAAAATATTGACATTTGTGTGTGATAATCATTGTATAGTTTGTTAATGAAGGGGCTGTAGTGGGCGTGGCTCTGATTCGCACTTTGAGACAACTCGAGGATAAAACGCGCTTTGCTATTATTTTTCGCTTCATTTCCTTTTTATTTTATTTTATTTTTTTTTTTGTATTTTATATGCAAATTAGCTAAAAGCGGGGTTAAATTATTCAGCATTAATTTAATTTAAAAAAAAAAAAAAAAACCAAAATTCATTAAATTCATTAAAGAATTCTTAAACAAATAAATTAAAATTCCATTCCGTCGGGCTTTAAGTTTTTTTTTTGTTTTTTTTTTTTTTGGCCGTGCTATGAATTACAAAAGAAGAAAGACTTAATGTACTCCCCCAGCCCCGAATATTTAAATGTAACCCAAAATGCGTAAATTTGCATTTAGAAAAAAAAAAAAGCTCAAAATAAGAAAATGAAATAATTAAATAAATTTTTTATTAAAACTTAATCCAATTTTTTTTATATTTTATTTTTTACCCCATTAATAAAATAAACATTGCATATCCTGAAGAAGTAGTTATCATGAAATACCAAAAATACTAAATTTGGTATTACTTGATCGTATTGAGCACGGCGATAGTAATATCGATAGATTTTAGTTTAGCACTTCGATAGATTATCTCGCGCACCACCACCGCTGCCAAAATCTGATTTTTTTATTATTATCAATATTTGTATAGGAAAAAAAAACAACAACGAAATAAAAATACAATAAAAAGTAATTTTGAGTAATAAAAAGTGCCTCAACGAATGTGGATCTAGAGATTCCTTAATCTTAGCGGAGAAAATCGTATGGGAATAGAAACGAGATTCAGGAAGCAATTGATTTTGCTAGGAATATAGGCAAGAGGGCGCGGTATGGGAGTATATTTCGATATTGCGATATGCTTATAATCGACTTCGATTGCTGACTTGTGAGCTTGTTCCTTGTGAACTTTCGTAGTACCAAGAAATTGTTTTATAACCGTCAAGAAACAAATTTCGTGTAACTTTATTGCATTATTAGTGTCTAGCGGAATATAATTACACTGCTTAAATTATGCAATTTTACGTCACAGCCTAAATCGACTACAACGAATTTCCAGTGTGACCATACTGGTAGAGTGAAATGTGGCATTTCTCCAATGTTTAAATTCTGTCATTGGCATCGAGAATAACGAGAGCTGGTGTTGCGGTGCGGAAAAGGGCATAAGAAAAACAAAGCAACCGTAACACTGCAGTAAGAAGAAAAAAAAAAGAAAGAAAGAAAAGGTTCAGTGCGAAATAAAAAGTAATAGCACATGGTGTATTTAAAATTCATATAAACTCAGTAAAAATTCAAACGCATTCGGACGTGCGGTGTAGATGCAACGAAAATATAATTATTTTATTTTTTTTTTTAGAAAGAGTTCAAAAATTTTGTTCGATACTTCTTTCTTTGTGTTGACAGTGTCTGTGTAAAAATCATTTTCTATTTTGTGATTACAATTATTGTCCAGCATTTTTGTTGCTGGTGGCAAACTACAACATTTTTGCTCACGTTGGCATGTGCGTGGGCGAAAATCGTTGGGGAATTAGCGGCCTCCGAAGCGGGTGGTATTGGTATTGGGTGTGTATGTGGATGTGCGTGCCTGTGTGTACTTATCTGTCAGTTGAGAATACAGACGCATACAAACGCACACGCATGTATTAGTGCAAATGTCGGCTGTTTGTTGTTTTGTTTTTGTTTGGCAATTTGCGCATAAAGTGCATCCACCAGCAGCAACAGCAACAATAACAACAGCACTGCACGTAGACAAACAAGAAACGAGTTCATCCCAAATGATCCATCAAACGTGTGCATTTATATGCATGCATATGTATCTGTGCCTTACACTTTTTTTTTTGTTTGAGCTCAACTTGAGGGAAAAAAACTACAATATATTTTGGAAAATGTCAAAGAAATCAACATATTCAGTTTTCATATAAAAGACAAAAATTGAATTTAATATCAAGTCGTGAATTCTCCAAGCCAGCAAATTGTGTCTGTGTGTGTGTTTTGTTTCTATGTATGTGTGTGTGTGCGAAATAACAGTGACTGAGAGCGAAAGCCGTAAAAGAGGGGCGCATGCTGGGCGCAGAAGTATTTCATGCTGGTGTAAATGTGTGTGTCTGTGTGTCTCTTAAAAACACAGTGAACAGTTTAAAGAAAAAAAAAACTAAGGGGGGCCAAATACAAAATTTATATTTTTATTTGCTTGTGCAGCCAAAAAAAATTACAAAAGACAAATAAAATAACAGCCGAAAAAAAAACAAAAAACGAAGAAATTAATAAAGCATTCGAACACATACACACATACAATTGCCAAACAGAAGGCATGTGATGATGTTAGTGATTCGCCAGTCGCCATTATAATCTACCTCCAAAGAGAAAGAACAAAAAAAAAAAAGAAAAGTAAAAAGTTAAAAAAAAAAAAAACATTTAAGCAACTACAACAAAAACCGCAGTGCAAGGAAATGCCGTCTATCGTCGCTCCGAATGCATACGCACACACATAAATAAAAACGCACACACAAACACACACGTACACACATATATATATATATATATATATATATATATATATATATATATATATATTAACGTTTTTATATATATACTAAATAAATGCATGTATTTTAAAGAGACGGACAAGCTAGAAGGAAAAGGAAGGGCATAACCAAATTTGCTGCGCCAGCAGCGGCAATCAAAACAACGACAACAACAACAACAATAAAAAAAATAAAAAGGGAAAAGAAAAAACCAAAAACAATTACAACAACAACAAAATAGAAAGACAACGGCTGCGACATCAGAAACGCCTGCCAGTGCAGTTTGGTGTCGTCGTGGCTGCCTCTGCATCTTTTGCTACCTTGTTGGCCGCAGTTGGGAGCTCTTCTCCATCATTATCATCACCAACACCATCATCATCACCAGCACCATCATCATTGTCGTCGTCATCGTCATCATCAGCAGCAGCAGCAGCAGCAGCAGCAAGACAAACAACAATAATAACTGCAAGAAGAAGAAGAAGAAGAAGAACAGCAACAACAACAATAACAAGAAGAAGAGCTTCAGCATTGTGGGTGCGGCGGCGGCGGCTGTCGTAAGCGTACCAAAGTGCGTAGACGGTGGCAAAAAAGTGCTCCTTCGGCTTTTTCATATCCAACCGATACCAACTTTAACAATACCGTCAACAAAGCTAACGGCATCGTCTCCACCACCTAGCCCGCCAATATGGCGTGCCTTAACACCCTGAAACTCGAAATCAAAACACTGGAGAAAATCTTTCCCAAGAATCATGAACGCTTTCAAATACTCAATTCCAGTGTGGATGAGCTCTTGTGCCGTTTTATCGATAAGAATGGCAAACGTTACGACATCCATGCTAACATAACGGTGAGTCAGAGAAAGTATTCCAAAAAAAAAAAAAAAAACTTGTTCTTTATTAACAAAAGAATATTTTTTTTTTTGTTTTAATTTTAAATCATTTAATTAAGGAAAGAAGAAGAGAATTACGCTATTCTAAACATTCCAAGCTCAGATAAAACAAAAAGAAGAAATATTTCAAAAGATTTCCTTCTCCTCAGACTTATACATAGATTTTCTTGTACATAATTTATTTATTTATTATTTATTTTTATATATTTAGATATTATTTTTATATAATATGCAGGGTTTTTTTTTTCAATTATACAAAAATATATAATTTAATTTTGTTTTTATACCCAATACCTTAAGGTACTTCTTATGTGTGTACGCTGGTCTAGTCTACTCCTCCGTCCTTCCTTCTGCCTCCTCACTTTTTCAAAACCTTGTAATTTCTACAGTTTTAGGATTTTGGTAATAGTTGCTTTTAAAAAGTTATTAGTTATCTAGAAATCTTTCGATTGATATCAAACATGACTAAAATCGGACCATTTTTGAAATTTGAAATTTGAAAATTTGAATTCCCCGTGCCAAACTGGCAAACGGTCGAATGAACAATCCGATAGATGGCGCGCTTGCTTAAAGGTGAAGAAGGTGTAGTTGTTTTTAAAGGAATATGAAGACGAGAGGTTTTAAGTAAATGTAGCCTATAAGGGTGCCAGCCGACTAGGGTTACCACCCGACTAAGGTTACCACCTTATATAAAAATTTTTATTTGTTTATTTATTATAGATTTTTATTGTTTAAGTATTTTTCCTGAATTTGAAATAATATTGTTTAATTATATTATTTTTTTTAAATATTTATTTTTTATATTCAATTTAAAATATTTTTTTTTCTGTTTTATATTATTATAAATTTTATATAGATATCTTTATAATATTAATTTTCCTTTTTTTTATTTATTTTTAAAAAAATTTTAATTTTAATTTTTTTAAATCATTTGTTGTTTTTGTTTTTTGTAATATTTTTTCTTTTAGTTTTCTTTTGTTTTTTGATTTTTCTCTTACTCATTTGCTTGTCTTTTGAGCACGTTGCCTGGTTGTGCTTTTTGTTTTTTGGGAACTTCTTTGTTTTTCATTTGATCAGCAAGAAAACGTTAAAAAAAAGCCAACAACGGAACTAAAACAGACCTTGGCTGGTTCACAACTCGCCCGTTGACTCTCTTGTACTTTTTATTGTCTGTCTGTGTATTTGTGTCTGTGTGTGTGTGAGTGCGTGAGCTTGTATTTAATTTAAGTTCTTTTTTTGCTTTTGTTGTTGTTGTTGTTGTTTTATCCATTGGTAGATATTTACGTGGTGCCTTATTCTCACGCTATTTAAGATTAGCAGTGAGGCCGTAGCCGACCGACAGCCGTTGCCCTTTTCGACAGGCGAGTTAAGACTTGGTCTTTGTCTTGTCTTGAAAGTCGGACAAAGCTCTCCGATTGTCTGATTTTTCTCAAAAAGAAAATCAGAAAGAGCCAGAGCCATCACCTGCTCTTGGTATAAGTTTTGGCCTAGTCCTCCTGCAGTTGTTTTTTTTTCATTTTGACCCACAATGATTGGCTGCCAGTTCATCATTATCAACTCGATGATGATGATGATCGTCTGGGCTTTTTTGTTTTTTTTTTTTTTTTAGAAAAAAAAACTCTCGGTCTCTTTTAAAATTCAATTGCATACGAAATTTTCTGCTGTTTCGAGTTTTGTTCTTTATTTATTTATTTTGTTGTTTTTTATATTTTTTTTACACTTTGGTTGTTTGGCTAAATTGTTCTTATTTACAGCGTGCCTCAATAATTTATGATTCATTGCACTCAACGAGTCAAGGCAAAAAAAAAAAAAAAAAAAATACAAAAACAACAACAGAACAGAAAATATAGCAAGCAAGCTGCTTGTGCTGTTGCCAAGACTTTTTGCCAGTCGGCCAACTTCTGATGAGTTCCGAGTAATGTTCTCTCTCTCTCTCTCTCAGACTCTCTCTGTCTCGGTTGCTCTCTCTGTTTGGTTCAATGATCTAATTAAAGGTTACAATTTCATCGTTGTGGTCGTTGTCGTAGTCTCACTCACCTCACTCTGCTGGCTTGGACAGTCTGTCTGTCTGTCTGTCTGTTTGTTGTTGTTGTCACGTTTTTGCTGTCGTTTTGCACGTTTTGCGTCACAAAAAAATATTTGATTTTTATAAATTTTACACATTTTTTAATCAACTGCAAAATAACTGCGTCTGAGCACTTTTGGCTTGAATGATCTAAAAAGAGGAAGAACACGAAAATCACACAAATCAAACAAAACAAATTTTCTTCAAAATATTCCAATATTTATTTATTCATCTGAGACCCTCTCTCTTTCATATAAAAAAAAAAATTGTGTTGATTGATTAATTTGTTTAGATTTGTATCGAAAGTATCTTTCAGATACTTATGGATTTTATTAATTTATCTGATATATTTAAGAGATTTATTTTTACGCAAGAATAATATCTTTAAGATACGCGTTAGATACTTGTATATATTTTATAGATTTTATTAATTTATCTTAAATATATATGAGAGTTTTTTTACGTAGTCCTAAAGATAAGATAAATATAGATATTTGTATATTTATCGAAAGTATCTTTTAGATACTCTTTAGATACTTTTATTAATTTATCTGATATATTTAAGAGTTTTTTTACGCATTCCAAAATGCAAGAATAGTATCTTTAAGATACACGTTAGATACTTGTATATATTTAATAGACTTTATTAATTTATCCAAAATATATATGAGTGTTTTTTTTTCTCTGTAATCTTAAAGATATATCGGTATATGTATATAAAGATATAGCGTTATATATTTTCTAAAACGATTCAGAAATCATTTGGAACCTTTAAATTTAAGACTTGGATTGTGGCCGATTAATCTGGAATCTATATCCAGATGTGTGATCTGGATTAATTATTAATATTATTATTTTGACAATATTGTTTGATTGCAGGAAACCTACCCTTCATCGCCGCCAGTTTGGTTTGCCGAAAGTGAAGAGACGAGCGTTACAAATGCCGTACAAATTCTTAGCAATACAAATGGACGCGATAATCACGTGATCAATCAGGCAAGAGAATCTTTAAATTGTTCAATATTATATAAATTACAAATTTGGCTATCTATCGTTTTTTCTTTTTTTTAGGTTGGCATATTGCTGCGAGAGCTATGCCGATTACACAATGTACCACTGCCACCAGATATAGACAATTTAACACTACCTTTGCTGACACCACCGCCATCTGCATCGCCGTTACGCTGCGATCGTGGCGGTGGTGGGCCGCATGGTAATGAGGAAACCGATTCCGATCAGGATGAGATTGAGGATCCCATCGGTGAGAGCGAACAGGAGAGCGAAGGCGATGAGGATTTACCACTGGAAATGGATGATGTACGAAGTACAAATAAAGTAAGCTTAGCTTTTAAGATCTTTTTTTAATTCACTTCGACATCTATGATCAATCTATATTGTATTCATTGCAGAAGGATGACATGGAAGTAGAACATTTAGCGACTTTAGAAAGACTGCGTCAAAGTCAAAGACAAGACTATTTAAAAGTGAGCGAGAGACTAAATCCAATATTTTTTTTTTCAATCGAAAATTTTCATTTACATTTTTGTAATAAAATTAATTCTTTCTCTATCTCTTTATCTGTGTGTGCGTTTGTCTCGCTCTTCTTGGTGTTTTATGCGAATATAGGGTTCAGTTTCCGGTTCCGTGCAGGCAACCGATCGCCTGATGAAAGAATTACGTGATATTTATCGATCGGATGCATTCAAAAATAATATGTACTCGATTGAACTCGTCAACGATTCCATTTATGAATGGAATATACGCCTCAAGTCGGTGGATCCCGATAGTCCGCTGCACAGTGATCTACTAATGCTCAAAGAGAAGGAGGGCAAGGATAGCATATTATTGAACATATTGTTCAAAGAGACGTATCCATTTGAGCCACCCTTTGTTCGTGTCGTGCATCCAATTATCTCAGGTAACCAGCAGCCATATATGTATATATATATATAAATAAATCGGTCTAATTAATTAGGTGGCTATGTGCTTATCGGTGGAGCAATTTGCATGGAACTGTTAACAAAACAAGGCTGGAGCTCGGCCTATACTGTTGAGGCCGTGATCATGCAAATTGCAGCGACACTCGTAAAGGGCAAAGCGCGCATACAATTTGGTGCTACAAAGGTTGCTAACATTGGAAAATCGAATTATATTTATATGATTTGTATTAATTGAATTTTACGTTTACAGACGTTGAGCCAAGGCCAGTATAGCTTAGCACGAGCTCAACAAAGTTTCAAATCCCTGGTGCAAATACATGAAAAGAATGGTACGTTAATTGCCTGCAATGACGATAGCCGATAAGAGCCTATATAGTCCGATTGTCTGTCTAAACTTTTTGTGTAACTTAGGTTAGATTAGGTTGATCAAGTCCCTACTCCCCCAGAGAGGTAGATAGGGCCCTGAGGGCCGTGCTGGGTTCGGTAAAAAAAAAAACTAGGACTAAGAAGAAGTAAATCCTCATGGCATCCAATTGAGTCCGGAACCCAACTTTCCGTATCGATAAAGCTCGCCTGGATCTGAAGATATTAGTAAAGTTTAACTAAGTTTTAGAAATACCTTCTACACTTCCACCTATATCGGGTCTCAAGAATTTCTTGCCCGACTTCAATCGGATTTGGGAAACTTTTGTATGGAAGTTAACGTATGTTGGATCTGGCGATAATATTATATTGCCACAATACTCACCTTCGGCCCACCGAAGATAACACTGCATTACTTTATTTGTTCGAGCTAATTTGTTTTTTGTTCTAGGTTGGTTTACACCGCCCAAGGAGGATGGTTAAAGCAAAGTGCCGTGCCAGTAAATTTCCCACAAAGAAAAGGAACACGCCACACATCTATTACTTTCTCAAAACATTTGACATACGCACACCCCTTACAATCACACTAACTCTACAAGATATAAATATATATATGTATATATATATATATTTATATTAAATACAGCCAAGTCTAAATTAAATTAAAAAAAAAAAAAAAAACAATCTTAAGTGGATATATGGAAATGTATTAATATGTATATTTGAGGGACTTGCTAATAAGTATATACATATATTAATATATATATATTAGTTTGTTTATACAAATATAGTATATTTATATATGTATATGCCCTTCCTATCGCTTAAAATGAATATTTTCTATATATATATATATATAAAAAAAAAACATTTTTTTTTCTCCTTAAAAAATTGTAATGTTCATTTTTGGGGTTCTTTGTTCACCTACAGTTCTAATGTAGAAAGGCAAAACGCAAATAAGAATACCAACAGTTATAGGAGCTATGAATGTATAAAGTTTGTTGCTTAATTGTTTGTCTGCCAATGTGGACCACGTTGTGCTCCAAGGAGTTGAAAGGATTTGTCAGTAGTAGTTCAGTCTGTTTTAAATAATGTCGACACATGTCCCTTCCATTCCAAAAAACAAAAATATGCTGTGCACTGCCCACTTCCCTCCGCCCCAAACGAAAACTACAAAATTGTACAGTTAACACACACATACACCCTCACACTCACATATATATAGAGACGCACTCTAAATGCTCGCGAGCACCCAACGGTCTCTCAGTTTGTGAGAATGCGATGAATGAGTTTGAAAGAGTGACCGTTTCCATTAGCGTTATCGATAACCGATAGGCAATGGGATATCATAAAAATCAAGATTACATTTAAGTGGAAATGAAATCTTTTTTCTATTGTATATTTTATGTAATGAATTTGTAATATAAATTGTATTTGTATCATTGTTGCATTCACATCCCAACTGCTTTAATTCGTACGCGCGCACACACACAATTAAAAAATAAAATAAACAGAATATATATGAAAAAAAACAAGACGAAATAAAACGAAAAATTAAAAATACAATACATACCTACCATATTTCTAAATTGTAATTAGATAAGCTCATAAACTTAAGTTTACAATTGTAGTTTCATTATTTCTTCTCCCCTTAAATATTAGAATAAAAACAAAAACAACAAAAAGATAAAAAAAAAAAACAACAGCCGCAGGTAAAAAAGGAGAAGAACGATTATGTAAACAGAAAATATTTAGCGTTTAGGAAAACCATAAAAAAATTTTACATATATATATGAATATGTAATATTAATTACATAATAATAATAATAAAAAAAAAAAAAAAATATATATATATATATATATATATATATATATATATATTAGAAAATAAACAATTAAAAGGAAATTGTATAAGATGGAGGAGCAGCGAAAAGCAAATCTAATGTAAATTGGTCTTTCCAAAATTATCGTAATCTAAACTAGAAACAGCAAGCAAAAGTCGGTATGTATAATGAGAATTGTGTGTACAAAAAAAAAAAAAAAAAAAAAAATACAGAAAAGAATAGAAAAGGAAGGAAGCAACAAATGGCAAAAAATGGATTCATTTCAACGAAAATGGAACGGAGAACGTCTTTTGTGTTATATCTTTTATTTGAAATTGATTTCGTTTGCCTCGTTAGACACGAAATATATATTTTAATTTATAATTTTTTTTTTTTTAATTTATCGGCAGTTTGAATTTGTGAAAGTTTATACACTATCATGTTTTGTTTTAAGTATGCATTAATCAATATATTTTTACGGATTATGCAAAAAAAAAAAAAAAAAAAAAAAAATGAAAAGAAAAAAAAGAGAATAATATTAAAAATAAACAGCATTGTGGTAATTCAATTAAATTGTTTCACTCAAACTCGAACCAGACATAGAACAACATAGAAGTAAAAAAAATAGTTAGTCATACCCTGTCAGGAAAGGGTATATTAGTTTAGCTAGGAGACGTTGGAGAGCCCCTCAAGTTATCCTCAATATGATCGAGGTGTATTGAGAGAGAGCTGGAACAAATAAGCTTGAGACTCGGTCTCCTCATGCGGCTTGCTCAATGTGCAATTTAATTTTTATTTGTCCTCCCCCTTTTCCTTCCAAACCCTCACCAATGACTTGTATTTCCTAGAGCATCAAGATTATGCTATCAGTGTGTCCCGATAAGCTGCTCAAAATGCAAAAGCCTTCTGATTGATACCAAACAAGACGCAACTCAGACCATAATTGAGGAGAATTTCAGAGTCAAGATTTTAATTAAGAGTCCGATAGATGAAGTCTTTGAATTATTGTGTTGGTGATTTCAAAGCAATCTTTGGACTAGAGATTTTTTGTAAATGTAATCAATAATGGTTACTGCCGGCCAGGCTTGCTGCCGAATTCAGCCTCGCTTGAGTTTAAAATTAAAAAGCCTTTACATTTACATTTTCTATTCCGGGGAGACAAGTTTTGCAAGTTCTAGTCCTACGTAATCTAAGTTTTGCCTCACAGTTTTTTGATTTTGGGACCGACCATGCAGTTTTAATTCTCAGGGTACTTTAATTTATTATGACAACATATTCTTCAGCCTCTTTGGAGGGGTGCATTCGAGGCTCTTTGGTGAGGTCAGTGTACGTGTTGGGTTTGTCTTTCGAACTGTTGTCCTTGCTGGCACCTATGAGCATTTCCAAGCTGCCAGTGATTTGCATAATTAGTTTGGACATCTCGATTTCTTTATCCATAATTTTGGACAGCTTCGCGAGGGCAGCGACCATTTCCTGGCTATAGCCACGAACATTCATTTCGAAAATGTCGAGGATCACATTGGCAGCCTTCATTAGGGTGGCCATAAAACGCATCACTGAAATGTTCTCGCTGAGAAAGTCTATGAACTTGATGAGTACCTTCTCTGGACGGTCCGTTAGGGCAATGCTCAAGGCATTACGATGAAGCAATTCAGTAACGACAGTTACAATCACTTCCGGATTAGACGTGATGTTGTTGGTGGTCAAGACTGCATCCAGGGCACGCTTGTAGTTATACCGGCGTAGATGTTTGTCGTAATCCTTGAGTTTCGGTTCGACTATTGTACTCTTGACTTCCTGATCGATTTCAAGGTGGGGAGGCGGTTCAGCAAATTCTTGCTTCTTCTGTTGTGATTTCTTGTAGTTGAAACGAATCTGTTTTAGGTCTTTGGGTGTGCTATCAACCAGCATGCGCTTCATGGAGACCACGCCATCTACCATGCCAACCACAACAGCTTGATCATCATTGGCCACGGCCATGCTCACAACTGCATTGGGATAGGTTAGAGTGTGGACTGCTTTGTAGGTGCTCACATCGTAGATTTTGACATGACGATCTAGACCACCACTGAAGAGACGGCGTCCACCGGATCCCAAACAGAGAGTGGTTACTGTTTTATGATGCTGGGACATCATTGTGAGCAAACGATTGCCATTGACCATATCCCAGACGCGTACTTGATTGCCGCCGGCGCTGATGAAAATCGAGCCACTGGGTAGAAACAATATGGATTCCACGGGATTGCCATGATCTACAGTGTGTGTGATAGAGTTATCGGAGCGTGTGTCATAAATATTAATTTTCCCGTCGTAGCCACCGGATACAAATATGTTCGATGATTGGGGATGCATGGCACCGGCCCGGACATAATCAGCATGGGCATCATCATAAGTCTTCACGCATTTCTCATTGCCCACATCCCAGATGCGCACTGATTTATCATCGGAAAAGCTCGTTATTTGGAGTTTATTTGCTGAGAACATAGTACGATGGACTGGAGCCTGGTGACCTTTGAAGAGGCGCAATATATTTCTGCTGGTGGTGTCAAACAACTTGACATAGCCTTCTTCATCACCAGCGGCCAGCAATCGTCCATCTTGACGGAAGGTGGCACCATATGCGGTTTTCCTGAACCGTGATAAATTTTTAACTACTAGTTTCGTAACCAAATTATAGATTTGGACGCGTACGGAGCAAGTTACCACGAAGTTGTCCGGATCGCTGGGGCTGAAGTCTATGTAGTCGATGGTATTGTGCTCCTTGAGCAATTCAGGTTTCTATAACAATTATATTTTTAAATGAAAACTTATTTAATTTTTGGATCATGCTTACCGTCAATCGGTCCCAGTAAATAGTGTCAGGTGTGATCTCCTTAGCCTTGCTTTGGTATTTTCGCACATTGAGAGGTAGAAAAGCAGCCATTTCGAGCGGGTCCGTTTAAGTTAGCCGGCATATGAAATAAAATGAACAATTGAATCAGCGTGAAGTGAACAATTGAACCACTTCATGTTCGCAAAGATGACATTGGAACATTGTTCCGGAAGTCAAAGAGTTTCGCATATTTAAATGAATGAAAGAAGTAATTTAATTTTTAGTTTTCAATGATTGTTTTTTCCATGATAAGAAACAATAATATTGCAGATTTTTGCTTGCTTAATTTGTAACCAACAGATTAAAATACAGTTGATTCCCGAAAAATTGCAATTTCTATACCTAATGTTGCTTTAAATAACGAAAAATTACGAATTTCTCTGGTTCAACCTAACGATCGGACCAAATTGATTACAATTCTTGTGAATTAACAAATTTTTACTGAGGCTGCAACAGAATATAGAGATTTCCATGTAGTGGGGACAGGTAAACGCAATTCGACTGTAAGAATAAAAAAAAATGCAAAAAATAGAGAATAAAAATTAAAAAAAAAATCCGAACGTTATCTTCGGGGTGCCGAAGATTACAGACTCTTTTCGAAGTTGTTTCTGCCGTAAATCACATGAACGGGGTTGGTCAGTTAACAGGGCCGATTTCGATTTGTATGACAGCTATATGATATAGTAGTCCGATTTCAATAAAATTTAGCACAAACGCGTATATTTATGTAGAAAACGTGTTAGCCGCGTTTTGAAAAGATCAGTCAATAAATGTGCGAATTATTTCCTAAACCAATTTAGGTTCGTATGGCAGCTATATGATATAGTAGTCCGATCCTTACGAATTTGGTATTTATATTAATTGCTATAAAAAACATATGTGTGCTAAATTTGAACAGGATCGGATAATAAATGTGGGAGTTATTGCCTAAACCGATTTAGGTTCGTATGACAGTTATAAGATATAGTGATCCGATCCGACCGATTCAAACTAGTGTACTACCTAGGTAAAAAAGAAGGCTAAATACCAAGTTTCAGCAAAATAGCTTTTAAGACGACGGAGTAAATCGCATAGAAACAGACGGACAGACTGACAGACGGACATGGCTATATCGACTCCTCTAGTGATTCTAAGTATTCTAGATGTAACTTTTGTGGGTCTACGATGTTTGGTTCTGTGCGTTAGAAACATCAGAGCAAAGTGAATAGACTCCTTTTTCTTCGAAAAGAGTCTAAAAAGGAGGAAAATTAACTTGGCGACAAATCCAACTTTAGACTTTGTTATTCCTTTAAAATTTTCCCGACGGCATATAGAGGTTCTTGGCTTATCTTCTGTTTCGCCATCAAATGGAGAGCCGATGCTTTAGAATTAAAAAAAAAGGTGGAACAAACAATAGACAAATTTTTTAAATGTTCAGTATAATCTAAAGCTACCTGAACAAACGTATCTACCAAGTTTATATTAGACACGCTCACTCCAATATACAAAACATTCGAGTCGGATGCTGCGAGGAACTTAAGCTTAGGAAGTATTTGGAACCTTTCATTATTTAATTTCTAAAAGAAGATTAATCGTCTACTCTATCCCTACTTAAATAAAAGAGATTACAGTTCATCTCCTAGCTTGATGACCCTTTCCAAAACAATTACAAAAAAAAATTTATTCCGAGAATCGGCAATGCCATTAAATTACCCGAACATATAGATCCCATAAGGCAGTCCATTTGCACCTAGTGATGGGCGATGGCACGGCTGCGGTAAGTCGTTCAATGTGAAGAAGGTGAGCAGTGCTCCGGGAATTCAACGACGATGGCTTGAACTGCTGTGAAAACAACATGGATTCCACGGGTAAAAGAAGTAAAGTAAAAAATTGGCAGACCCCCGCCGAATCTTACTTAAAAACTAAAATAACAAAGTGCTCAAATGTGCTCGAACACAACCCTTTGGACGCTTGGTTGAACAGAAAGGAATCGGTTAAGGAGTGATCGATCTCAGTTTAACATGTATATTTAAAATAAATAAAAATAAGACTAATAAAGAATTTGGTTACATATGTTATATTAATCCCTTATAAATGTTATATTACTTGTAAAACTTAGATCTATTGAGGAAGTCTCTAGGCTTGGGCTTAGATTTGACGGGTCCCTGCCTTGAAGGGAGATATAGTTCACTCAGACTCCTTAAAGGTCCATAGGGACCTGCCAGGGACTTAAGATTGTAAAAACTCTAAAAAGTTGGCCTGTACAAATAGAGCAATGTGACGAAGAACGATCAATCCTAGATACACAACCCTTTGATTTAGCTCAAAACCCAATCAAATCAATGAATTCTGCATTTTCTAAAGGAGAGGCTACTAGTCAGGCAAGAAACTCAAAAAATCTTTTGCAAAGAGGTCGGTAATACATCCTTTGAAGTCCAGGCGATATACTAAAGTAAGTTTTAACTTCTTATTGTAGATCTTATACAGCTACAAAGGGTTCTACACTTCCTGAAACAGATCAAAAAAAAAAAAAACCTTGCCTATTGTTTTAACGAGTATTAACGATCTAAATGGTTTGAAGAAATTTTTGGTTGTCACTATGGATCCTTTTTTTGGATGCAACATAAAAATAAAAGTATACCTGATAATTATGCTTATAAATTCATTGGAGGATCTTAAATTAGTGGAGTGTTTGGCGAAGGCAGCAAACAGCTGCCTTGTAGCGCCCCAAGACAAAGTCACACTTTATCAGGGAAGTTCTGATGAGATTTTAGCAATGATTTTTGATAGCTTCATAGTCGTAACACTCGCACATATGGCTTTCGCTTCCTTAAACAGAATAATTTAGAAATATATATCATGGAGATTGAAACATGTAGATCTCTTGACGCTGAATATTATCAACGCAGCTCTACAATCTGGCTCTTAAGACACTATACGTTCTTTTGATACTCTATTGTCAGAGTAAAGGTATCAAAAGGCAGTAAAATTTTACTTCGAATCAAATATTTACTAACGAATATTGTTAGCTTAATACCGAACAAGCTAGTGGGTTCCTCAAAGCCACAGAGTGCTCCACTGCAGACGGCATTGCCGATTCCTTTATTAAGGTGAAAGATACACTTGACTAGGTTTGACATTGAGGATTATTTTGCTAACGTAAGGCAGGAGGCATTACGCAGGAGCGTAGGATAGGAATCCAGACTATTGACAATGCCAATTGAAGCTGAGAGCTGTTTTGCCTGGCAGCATCTAGGGTCCCATATCGTGGCAACCTTGAATCGCTGTTCACCCATTGGTGTCGAATATCTAAACTACACTCACTAGCTACACTCAGCCCTTTTCCAATTTGAGGTTGTTACAAGGAATACTTGAGGAGTGGGTAAGCTGTTGGAGCTTTTGTCGCATTAAGTCCAAAGGCTGGAAGTTCAGTTTCAAGGCCGATCTGAAGGTACTGAATTCATAAATAGAATATGGATGATGCGTCTAATGGTAAGTAGGCCTAGACTCTTCAGAGCAATCCGACAAATCAAATAACTGTCACACTGTTACTGTTACAAAAGCGGTTCCAAGCTTTCCTATGATTTGTATCTGGCCAAAGCATGTTGTAGTTATAGACTTTACGCCAAACAACCAAAATGGGCATCCAGTTTCCGTACTCCCTTTATACTTTCCAAAAAGTAGGGCCCAGTCATCCAGCGTACCAAAACGTTAGATGATTCAGATCTAAGCTTAGTAGATTTTTTTTTATACCCTGTACCCGAAAGATAAGGGTATACTGGAAAGCTGTAGCTTTATGTAACACCCAGAAGGAGACGTCGTAGACCCCCCAAAGTTACCCACAATATGATCAGGGTGACTAGAGAAATCGATTGGGCCATGTCCGTCTGTCTGCAGGCTTCAGCGGTACAGGGTATTTTAATTTTGGGAAAGCCCGAATTTAGCCTAGGGATAGAAAAGTATTATAGAAAAACTGATTTCATCCAGTCCACAAATTTGCACACACTCCACTGGTGGTTGGATTACGAGCGAAGCGAGCAATCAGGGGGCAAAGCCCCCTAGTAAGTATATTTGCTTTTAGTCATTCCATTGTAATGTTCACTGAAATGTGCCTTAAGTTCCCTATCCAAGATGATACCTATTTATTTACAGTAAGACGCATGCTCCAGCATTGATTCTTAGTCTTATATTGGAGCGGATTCCCACTCTTATAGAGATGATATTGGCACATTTTCTGCCAGTACTCCAGTAGCATAAATGGGATATAAGGCGATGTCTTGAGGTATTTCAACAAGAAGGGTTTCTCATCCGGTAATCTGTTTACTAGCTGGTATGGAATTTCAGCATGTACTTAAGCTTCTATTAAAGAATTCAGCTTTAAGAGGACATTGATGAATTTACATATGTAAAAATGTTATATTTGGAACTATTGCTTCTTAATATAACAATGCATTTTTGTAAATTAATTAAATAATAAGAAAACATTGTTATCACAATCTAAAGTCGCCGCTTACACAGAGCGAGTTGTTATTTTGTATTTAACAAAAAATACTTGATATTTTTTGTAAGTTTCTTAGTCCTACTTAATCTAAGTTTTGCCTCACAGTTTTTTGATTTTGGGACCGACCATGCAGTTTTAATTCTCAGGGTACTTTAATTTATTATGACAACATATTCTTCAGCCTCTTTGGAGGGGTGCATTCGAGGCTCTTTGGTGAGGTCAGTGTACGTGTTGGGTTTGTCTTTCGAACTGTTGTCCTTGCTGGCACCTATGAGCATTTCCAAACTGCCAGTGATTTGCATAATTAGTTTGGACATCTCGATTTCTTTATCCATAATTTTGGACAGCTTCGCGAGGGCAGCGACCATTTCCTGGCTATAGCCACGAACATTCATTTCGAAAATGTCGAGGATCACATTGGCAGCCTTCATTAGGGTGGCCATAAAACGCATCACTGAAATGTTCTCGCTGAGAAAGTCTATGAACTTGATGAGTACCTTCTCTGGACGGTCCGTTAGGGCAATGCTCAAGGCATTACGATGAAGCAATTCAGTAACGACAGTTACAATCACTTCCGGATTAGACGTGATGTTGTTGGTGGTCAAGACTGCATCCAGGGCACGCTTGTAGTTATACCGGCGTAGATGTTTGTCGTAATCCTTGAGTTTCGGTTCGACTATTGTACTATTGACTTCCTGATCGATTTCAAGGTGGGGAGGCGGTTCAGCAAATTCTTGCTTCTTCTGTTGTGATTTCTTGTAGTTGAAACGAATCTGTTTTAGGTCTTTGGGTGTGCTATCAACCAGCATGCGCTTCATGGAGACCACGCCATCTACCATGCCAACCACAACAGCTTGATCATCATTGGCCACGGCCATGCTCACAACTGCATTGGGATAGGTTAGAGTGTGGACTGCTTTGTAGGTGCTCACATCGTAGATTTTGACATGACGATCTAGACCACCACTGAAGAGACGGCGTCCACCGGATCCCAAACAGAGAGTGGTTACTGTTTTATGATGCTGGGACATCATTGTGAGCAAACGATTGCCATTGACCATATCCCAGACGCGTACTTGATTGCCGCCGGCGCTGATGAAAATCGAGCCACTGGGTAGAAACAATATGGATTCCACGGGATTGCCATGATCTACAGTGTGTGTGATAGAGTTATCGGAGCGTGTGTCATAAATATTAATTTTCCCGTCGTAGCCACCGGATACAAATATGTTCGATGATTGGGGATGCATGGCACCGGCCCGGACATAATCAGCATGGGCATCATCATAAGTCTTCACGCATTTCTCATTGCCCACATCCCAGATGCGCACTGATTTATCATCGGAAAAGCTCGTTATTTGGAGTTTATTTGCTGAGAACATAGTACGATGGACTGGAGCCTGGTGACCTTTGAAGAGGCGCAATATATTTCTGCTGGTGGTGTCAAACAACTTGACATAGCCTTCTTCATCACCAGCGGCCAGCAATCGTCCATCTTGACGGAAGGTGGCACCATATGCGGTTTTCCTGAACCGTGATAAATTTTTAACTACTAGTTTCGTAACCAAATTATAGATTTGGACGCGTACGGAGCAAGTTACCACGAAGTTGTCCGGATCGCTGGGGCTGAAGTCTATGTAGTCGATGGTATTGTGCTCCTTGAGCAATTCAGGTTTCTATAACAATTATATTTTTAAATGAAAACTTATTTAATTTTTGGATCATGCTTACCGTCAATCGGTCCCAGTAAATAGTGTCAGGTGTGATCTCTTTAGCCTTGCTTTGGTATTTTCGCACATTGAGAGGTAGAAAAGCAGCCATTTCGAGCGGGTCCGTTTAAGTTAGCCGGCATATGAAATAAAATGAACAATTGAATCAGCGTGAAGTGAACAATTGAACCACTTCATGTTCGCAAAGATGACATTGGAACATTGTTCCGGAAGTCAAAGAGTTTCGCATATTTAAATGAATGAAAGAAGTAATTTAATTTTTAGTTTTCAATGATTGTTTTTTCCATGATAAGAAACAATAATATTGCAGATTTTTGCTTGCTTAATTTGTAACCAACAGATTAAAATACAGTTGATTCCCGAAAAATCGCAATTTCTATACCTAATGTTGCTTTAAATAACGAAAAATTACGAATTTCTCTGGTTCAACCTAACGATCGGACCAAATTGATTACAATTCTTGTGAATTAACAAATTTTTACTGAGGCTGCAACAGAATATAGAGAGTTTCCATGTAGTGGGGACAGGTAAACGCAATTCGACTGTAAGAATAAAAAAAAAATGCAAAAAATAGAGAATAAAAATTAAAAAAAAAAATCCCAACGTTATCTTCGGGGTGCCGAAGATTACAGACTCTTTTCGAAGTTGTTTCTGCCGTAAATCACATGAACGGGGTTGGTCAGTTAACAGGGCCGATTTCGATTTGTATGACAGCTATATGATATAGTAGTCCGATTTCAATAAAATTTAGCACAAACGCGTATATTTATGTAGAAAACGTGTTAGCCGCGTTTTGAAAAGATCAGTCAATAAATGTGCGAATTATTTCCTAAACCAATTTAGGTTCGTATGGCAGCTATATGATATAGTAGTCCGATCCTTACGAATTTGGTATTTATATTAATTGCTATAAAAAACATATGTGTGCTAAATTTGAACAGGATCGGATAATAAATGTGGGAGTTATTGCCTAAACCGATTTAGGTTCGTATGACAGCTATAAGATATAGTGATTAGATCCAAGCAAAATTTGGTACAATTATCTATCGTTATATAAAACACACGCTTGCCAATTTTCAAAAGGATCGGATAATAAATGTGGAAGTTATTGCCTAAACCGATTTTGGTTCGTATGACAGCTATATGATATAGTGGTCCGATCCGACCGATTCAAACTAGTGTACTACCTAGGTAAAAAAGAAGGCTTAATACCAAGTTTCAGCAAAATAGCTTTTAAGACGACGGAGTAAATCGCATAGAAACAGACGGACAGACTGACAGACGGACAGACGGACATGGCTATATCGACTCCTCTAGTGATTCTAAGTATTCTAGATGTAACTTTTGTGGGTCTACGATGTTTGGTTCTGTGCGTTAGAAACATCAGAGCAAAGTGAATAGACTCCTTTTTCTTCGAAAAGAGTCTAAAAAGGAGGAAAATTAACTTGGCGACAAATCCAACTTTAGACTTTGTTATTCCTTTAAAATTTTCCCGACGGCATATAGAGGTTCTTGGCTTATCTTCTGTTTCGCCGTCAAATGGAGAGCCGATGCTTTAGAATTAAAAAAAAAAGGTGGAACAAACAATAGACAAATTTTTTAAATGTTCAGTATAATCTAAAGCTACATGAACAAACGCATCTACCAAGTTTATATTAGACACGCTCACTCCAATATACAAAACATTCGAGTCGGATGCTGCGAGGAACTTAAGCTTAGGAAGAATTTGGAACCTTTCATTATTTAATTTCTAAAAGAAGATTAATCGTCAGCTCCTTCTCCCTACTTAAATAAAAGAGATTACAGTTCATCTCCTAGCTTGATGACCCTTTCCAAAACAATTACAAAAAAAAATTTATTCCGAGAATCGGCAATGCCATTAAATTACCCGAACATATAGATCCCATAAGGCAGTCCATTTGCACCTAGTGATGGGCGATGGCACGGCTGCGGTAAGTCGTTCAATGTGAAGAAGGTGAGCAGTGCTCCGGGAATTCAACGACGATGGCTTGAACTGCTGTGAAAACAACATGGATTCCACGGGTAAAAGAAGTAAAGTAAAAAATTGGCAGACCCCCGCCGAATCTTACTTAAAAACTAAAATAACAAAGTGCTCAAATGTGCTCGAACACAACCCTTTGGACGCTTGGTTGAACAGAAAGGAATCGGTTAAGGAGTGATCGATCTCAGTTTAACATGTATATTTAAAATAAATAAAAATAAGACTAATAAAGAATTTGGTTACATATGTTATATTAATCCCTTATAAATGTTATATTACTTGTAAAACTTAGATCTATTGAGGAAGTCTCTAGGCTTGGGCTTAGATTTGACGGGTCCCTGCCTTGAAGGGAGATATAGTTCACTCAGACTCCTTAAAGGTCCATAGGGACCTGCCAGGGACTTAAGATTGTAAAAACTCTAAAAAGTTGGCCTGTACAAATAGAGCAATGTGACGAAGAACGATCAATCCTAGATACACAACCCTTTGATTTAGCTCAAAACCCAATCAAATCAATGAATTCTGCATTTTCTAAAGGAGAGGCTACTAGTCAGGCAAGAAACTCAAAAAATCTTTTGCAAAGAGGTCGGTAATACATCCTTTGAAGTCCAGGCGATATACTAAAGTAAGTTTTAACTTCTTATTGTAGATCTTATACAGCTACAAAGGGTTCTACACTTCCTGAAACAGATCAAAAAAAAAAAAAAACCTTGCCTATTGTTTTAACGAGTATTAACGATCTAAATGGTTTGAAGAAATTTTTGGTTGTCACTATGGATCCTTTTTTTGGATGCAACATAAAAATAAAAGTATACCTGATAATTATGCTTATAAATTCATTGGAGGATCTTAAATTAGTGGAGTGTTTGGCGAAGGCAGCAAACAGCTGCCTTGTAGCGCCCCAAGACAAAGTCACACTTTATCAGGGAAGTTCTGATGAGATTTTAGCAATGATTTTTGATAGCTTCATAGTCGTAACACTCGCACATATGGCTTTCGCTTCCTTAAACAGAATAATTTAGAAATATATATCATGGAGATTGAAACATGTAGATCTCTTGACGCTGAATATTATCAACGCAGCTCTACAATCTGGCTCTTAAGACACTATACGTTCTTTTGATACTCTATTGTCAGAGTAAAGGTATCAAAAGGCAGTAAAATTTTACTTCGAATCAAATATTTACTAACGAATATTGTTAGCTTAATACCGAACAAGCTAGTGGGTTCCTCAAAGCCACAGAGTGCTCCACTGCAGACGGCATTGCCGATTCCTTTATTAAGGTGAAAGATACACTTGACTAGGTTTGACATTGAGGATTATTTTGCTAACGTAAGGCAAGAGGCATTACGCAGGAGCGTAGGATAGGAATCCAGACTATTGACAATGCCAATTGAAGCTGAGAGCTGTTTTGCCTGGCAGCATCTAGGGTCCCATATCGTGGCAACCTTGAATCGCTGTTCACCCATTGGTGTCGAATATCTAAACTACACTCACTAGCTACACTCAGCCCTTTTCCAATTTGAGGTTGTTACAAGGAATACTTGAGGAGTGGGTAAGCTGTTGGAGCTTTTGTCGCATTAAGTCCAAAGGCTGGAAGTTCAGTTTCAAGGCCGATCTGAAGGTACTGAATTCATAAATAGAATATGGATGATGCGTCTAATGGTAAGTAGGCCTAGACTCTTCAGAGCAATCCGACAAATCAAATAACTGTCACACTGTTACTGTTACAAAAGCGGTTCCAAGCTTTCCTATGATTTGTATCTGGCCAAAGCATGTTGTAGTTATAGACTTTACGCCAAACAACCAAAATGGGCATCCAGTTTCCGTACTCCCTTTATACTTTCCAAAAAGTAGGGCCCAGTCATCCAGCGTACCAAAACGTTAGATGATTCAGATCTAAGCTTAGTAGATTTTTTTTATACCCTGTACCCGAAAGATAAGGGTATACTGGAAAGCTGTAGCTTTATGTAACACCCAGAAGGAGACGTCGTAGACCCCCCAAAGTTACCCACAATATGATCAGGGTGACTAGAGAAATCGATTGGGCCATGTCCGTCTGTCTGCAGGCTTCAGCGGTACAGGGTATTTTAATTTTGGGAAAGCCCGAATTTAGCCTAGGGATAGAAAAGTATTATAGAAAAACTGATTTCATCCAGTCCACAAATTTGCACACACTCCACTGGTGGTTGGATTACGAGCGAAGCGAGCAATCAGGGGGCAAAGCCCCCTAGTAAGTATATTTGCTTTTAGTCATTCCATTGTAATGTTCACTGAAATGTGCCTTAAGTTCCCTATCCAAGATGATACCTATTTATTTACAGTAAGACGCATGCTCCAGCATTGATTCTTAGTCTTATATTGGAGCGGATTCCCACTCTTATAGAGATGATATTGGCACATTTTCTGCCAGTACTCCAGTAGCATAAATGGGATATAAGGCGATGTCTTGAGGTATTTCAACAAGAAGGGTTTCTCATCCGGTAATCTGTTTACTAGCTGGTATGGAATTTCAGCATGTACTTAAGCTTCTATTAAAGAATTCAGCTTTAAGAGGACATTGATGAATTTACATATGTAAAAATGTTATATTTGGAACTATTGCTTCTTAATATAACAATGCATTTTTGTAAATTAATTAAATAATAAGAAAACATTGTTATCACAATCTTAAGTCGCCGCTTACACAGAGCGAGTTGTTATTTTGTATTTAACAAAAAATACTTGATATTTTTTGTAAGTTTCTTAGTCTTACTTAATCTAAGTTTTGCCTCACAGTTTTTTGATTTTGGGACCGACCATGCAGTTTTAATTCTCAGGGTACTTTAATTTATTATGACAACATATTCTTCAGCCTCTTTGGAGGGGTGCATTCGAGGCTCTTTGGTGAGGTCAGTGTACGTGTTGGGTTTGTCTTTCGAACTGTTGTCCTTGCTGGCACCTATGAGCATTTCCAAACTGCCAGTGATTTGCATAATTAGTTTGGACATCTCGATTTCTTTATCCATAATTTTGGACAGCTTCGCGAGGGCAGCGACCATTTCCTGGCTATAGCCACGAACATTCATTTCGAAAATGTCGAGGATCACATTGGCAGCCTTCATTAGGGTGGCCATAAAACGCATCACTGAAATGTTCTCGCTGAGAAAGTCTATGAACTTGATGAGTACCTTCTCTGGACGGTCCGTTAGGGCAATGCTCAAGGCATTACGATGAAGCAATTCAGTAACGACAGTTACAATCACTTCCGGATTAGACGTGATGTTGTTGGTGGTCAAGACTGCATCCAGGGCACGCTTGTAGTTATACCGGCGTAGATGTTTGTCGTAATCCTTGAGTTTCGGTTCGACTATTGTACTCTTGATTTCCTGATCGATTTCAAGGTGGGGAGGCGGTTCAGCAAATTCTTGCTTCTTCTGTTGTGATTTCTTGTAGTTGAAACGAATCTGTTTTAGGTCTTTGGGTGTGCTATCAACCAGCATGCGCTTCATGGAGACCACGCCATCTACCATGCCAACCACAACAGCTTGATCATCATTGGCCACGGCCATGCTCACAACTGCATTGGGATAGGTTAGAGTGTGGACTGCTTTGTAGGTGCTCACATCGTAGATTTTGACATGACGATCTAGACCACCACTGAAGAGACGGCGTCCACCGGATCCCAAACAGAGAGTGGTTACTGTTTTATGATGCTGGGACATCATTGTGAGCAAACGATTGCCATTGACCATATCCCAGACGCGTACTTGATTGCCGCCGGCGCTGATGAAAATCGAGCCACTGGGTAGAAACAATATGGATTCCACGGGATTGCCATGATCTACAGTGTGTGTGATAGAGTTATCGGAGCGTGTGTCATAAATATTAATTTTCCCGTCGTAGCCACCGGATACAAATATGTTCGATGATTGGGGATGCATGGCACCGGCCCGGACATAATCAGCATGGGCATCATCATAAGTCTTCACGCATTTCTCATTGCCCACATCCCAGATGCGCACTGATTTATCATCGGAAAAGCTCGTTATTTGGAGTTTATTTGCTGAGAACATAGTACGATGGACTGGAGCCTGGTGACCTTTGAAGAGGCGCAATATATTTCTGCTGGTGGTGTCAAACAACTTGACATAGCCTTCTTCATCACCAGCGGCCAGCAATCGTCCATCTTGACGGAAGGTGGCACCATAAGCGGTTTTCCTGAACCGTGATAAATTTTTAACTACTAGTTTCGTAACCAAATTATAGATTTGGACGCGTACGGAGCAAGTTACCACGAAGTTGTCCGGATCGCTGGGGCTGAAGTCTATGTAGTCGATGGTATTGTGCTCCTTGAGCAATTCAGGTTTCTATAACAATTATATTTTTAAATGAAAACTTATTTAATTTTTGGATCATGCTTACCGTCAATCGGTCCCAGTAAATAGTGTCAGGTGTGATCTCCTTAGCCTTGCTTTGGTATTTTCGCACATTGAGAGGTAGAAAAGCAGCCATTTCGAGCGGGTACGTTTAAGTTGGCTAGCACGTTGAAATAAAATGAACAAATGAACCAGCACGCTGTGAACCATTGAACCAGTTATAAATGTATGACACGGTAACAGAGCGTTTTGGTAAATTTCATTGACTTCAAAATTCTAAAATTTATGTTCAAAGATTAGGTAGTTAAATATATGATTTCATGTATGATATTGAACTATGATACCAAATATGAAGTATGTAATCGAAAATGTTTGCCAAAGAATTGCTTGAAATATATATGTATCGGAATAAGCAATTTCCAGAGTGCTTAATACATGTTATGCTGCATATAGCTTGAATAATTATTTATGCTTATATAAGCTAAAAACTAATTGCATGTGTATTCTTGCTTCATGTAATAAGCGTTTTTCAACAATTTCCTCTCAAAAATTAATTTCATTAAGAACTTAAGGCTAAAAATCGTAACAGGCCGCGGCGCTATCTTGACGCGCGTAACAAATTTGGCTTTGTTCTTTTACCACCTGCCCTCACCGACCGACCTCTTCCATAGACAAACACTTCAAGCTCCAGCGGCTATTTGCATTTGACTTTGTAGATCTTTTCGCCGCGTTCTAAATAATTCGTTTGTATTTTGGTTCTTCTCTTTTTTGGTACTGCTGAGCAGAGCTGCTGCTGATCTGGCATGATTGTCTGCGGCAAACGACCACGACAATAAGAAAAACAGTCGTGTGTTTTTATGTGAGGTTCTCACATGTTCTGTTGCATTTAAGTTCCTCATGATCTATTCTGAACTGGTGGAGCACAACAAAATGAATGGACGATCCATAAGAATCAATCGGGTACCGGCTACTATCACAGCTGTGCTCCTGACTGTTGTGTTGGTGTACTTTTTGAACTTCCATAAGGAGGAGCGACCTGCCATTTATGGGATGCTTCGTAGTGATAATCCCAATGAAGTTAATCTCCGGAAAATGCTTATTGCCGCCATTCAGGCCTCTCAACGCGGCGGCTTGGAAGTGCTTGACGTGGCACATACTCGTGAGCTTAAAGAACGCAGCAAGGGCAAGACAGATGAGGGTGTCAATGATCCTTACACGGAGGCTGATGCCCGCTCCCATTGTGTGATGAAGCAAGGCCTGAAACGCATCTTCCCACGAGTTGAAATATTTTCCGAGGAGGACAGTGAGCATTGCAAAAATGCCCATAGCATCGACTTGGACCCAACCGTGCTACATGAGACAGCCGTAGTCCCCGATTTGAAAGTCAATTCTCAAGACGTCACGGTCTGGGTAGATCCTCTTGATGCCACCAAAGAATTTACTGGTAAGTTTTAGAAACTTCAAACATCCAACTATTTTAATACCATTTCAAATCCTTTCCACAGAGGAGTTGTATGAATATGTGACCACCATGGTGTGCGTTGCAGTGGCCGGTCGTCCAATTATTGGCGTTATACACAGCCCTTTTATAGGCCAAACAGCCTGGGCCTGGGTAGGACATGCCATGTCCGAATATCTAGCTGGGTTGCATAGCCCAGATAAATCCGATAAGTCCCCCTCGATCTTTACAGTCTCCCGATCCCATACCGCGGGCGCCAAAGATCTCGTTCGCAACGTTTTTGGCAAAGATACAGAAATTCTAACAGCCGCTGGAGCTGGTTACAAGGTGCTACAGGTGGTAGCCAACAATGCCACTGCATATCTACACTCTTCCAAGATTAAGAAATGGGATATTTGCGCCGGTGATGCCATCCTGCGGGCTCTGGGTGGTACAATGACCACACTGAGCGGCTCCTCCATTAATTATGGTCCCCACGAATCCCCTGTAAATACCGAAGGCCTGCTGGCCTCCCTCCACAACCATGATGAGTACATTGACAAGATATCCAAATACCGCTCAACACACGGCGGCCACTTGCGGTAGTATTTGTTTCTCTCAAACTACCCCATTCGCCAAAAGAATCGAATCTCTTTGAGGCCATCAAACCTCTCGATTAAAAACCTGTTTTATTTCCAAATTTTATTTTTTTCTTACTCTTCTTTTGTCTTCAACGTCACAGCTGTGCTAAGAAAGAATGAAAGAAGAAGAAGAAGAAGTGATAGCGAGAGGAAAGTGGAAGAGGGGGTCATGAACTCAGTACGTGTGCGGGTCTTTGAGATGCGTGTATATGTTAGCCAAGTTCTTTTTTTTTCCTCTGCCCTTCTTGTAATGGGTAATTTAGGGAAAAAGTACGTCTATTGTCAGTTTGTATTTAGATTTGCTAAAGCTACAGAAATGTTTTAAACCAAGTTGAAAAACTAGTTAAGGTAAAAAAAATACTAGGACATTAAATTAACAAATTTTGTTTATATATATTAAATAAAGTCAAATTTGATAATCTAATTGTAAAAGTTTGCTGCTTTCTTATATGCATATGATCCTTAGGTCTCTACTGGGACTTGCCTTAGTAAAGCTTAGATACTGGTATTACGGGCTACTGTGTTTCTGACTTTGATCATAGCTGCAGCAATGTTGTTAGAATCGAATCAGTCCGGCATTTACGTATATCTTAGCATCTAATTTTTTGAAGATCTTAACAGAGTTTCAGGCACACTTAATCAACAGCTCCGTTCCCGTTAAAACTAGATAACATACGGACGTAACTCTAGTTTAACTCAATCGTCTATGGGAGGGCTTAAGGCTCCAATACAGAATTACAATAGATGACCTGTTCAGCCCAACATAGGATATCTCCCAAAGTTACCCATAATGTGATCAGGGTGACTAGAGGAATTGCCATGTCCGTCCGTCTGTCCCTGTGAAAGCCTAGATCTTAGAGACTTTAAGAGCTAGGATAACCAAGCCTAAGATTCGGACTCCTTATATGTGTACGCTGGTCAAGTATATTTTTTTTCTCCCAACGCCCTTTCTTCTTTTCAGAGTCAATATTTTAATTCCCCTTGTCTAACTGAAAAACGGTCGAATGAACAGTCCGATAGATGGCGTGCTTGGACAATGTATTGTTGAATTTAAAGGAATATTAGGACCAGAGGTTTTATGTGGATGCAGACGATCAGGGCTACCATCCGACTAGGGCTACCACCTTTTCGTTTTCAATTCCGTCTACTAGGTACAGAGTATACCAAGCTCGGTCGCAAGCGAGCTTAACGTTCGGCTTCATTTTTGTTCTATTTTCGCCATTGGGGCTATACCGTCTTGTTAAAGCTACCCAAAATTCTTAATACTTTTCAATCCTTTCACCTAATTCCTAAATTTGGCTTAAATATTTTAGGACATAAATAAAAAGCGTTGTTAAAACAATTTATGAACTAACGATTGACCCGATAAGAGCTATATGATATAGTCGTCCGATCCTGTTGTAACTAAACATTATTATTAGTTACAAAAAATAAAGAAAGCTATTATTTATGTAATGTTGAATTTCCTCGAAGTAGTTGAGGTTTTTACGATTTTCATTCCCAACCGATATCGAAAAGTGATAAAAGAAAAAGAATTCATATTAAAAAACGTCAGTTGAATATGTGTTAACAAATTTCTAGCTTTTAAAAACTCTGACAATGAGTTATTTGTAGTCACCTCGATCATATTGGAGTTAATATATCCTTGGTTCCCTTAGTTCGTCTCCCACAAATTAATCAGTTTTTTCCAGTCCTCGAAATCTGGAACAGTCTTCAAAGTACTTGGCAGTCCACTTTTAACGTCTTCGATGGACTTAAAACGGCTTCCGGGTAGCGATAATTTTGCGTTTTCGGAATAGACAAAAGTCCCACGGATCTAGATCAGGCTTATGCGGTGGTTTTGGGACGATATTGGGTGAATACCTAATGCAAACTCAGGAAGAACCAGTGCACTGTGGGGCGTTGCATTATAATGGGGCAAAAGCCTAGAGTTATCGGCCCCCAATTCTTTTTACGAAAATCTTGGTGCTTCGTAATCCTGCAACTAGTTAACTAATTATGTATAATAATATTGAATGAAATCAAACATATTTAAATAAGATTTATAGATTTTTAGAACAGCTATATAAATATAATGGTTCTTGTCGGTTACGGCAAGGCTCAAAAATTGTAAGACTGGACAGGCAGACACGTAAATAGATATATGAGATTTTATCCTTCTGAGTCAGTAATATATTCTGAGTAAATATAATTAAATTACATTCAATCAAATTTTATGAAAATTCTGTTTCTAATTTCTTATTTTTAAATGTATGGATTCTTCTGAAGACATTATAAAATGTTTGTCTGCATTCTCAAGCTGTATTAATAATTTATGTATCGAGTAATGAGCCAGCTTATCGATTTTATGGCAAGGAATTGTTTTTATTTTTATATTTTTTTCTCAGCATCTTTCTCTATCCTTTTGAAATAGAATAATTATGAATAGAAAAGTGGTGCTTTTGAATAAAAAATAGAAAATCTACGAACTTTATAAAGTTACAGGATCTTTTTTTTCGAATCATTGAAGAAAATCTGTGCAAGGGAACTTTTAGGGGGTCTGCTGAATATATCCTTTTTTCTTTAGTTCTTAGTCACAGTTAATTTTGCAGGGCGAAATATTAAAAATTGGATATATATATATATATAAATATATTGCATGACTAAAAATTGTTCAAGAATAGAATAAGAAAATTTAGATATTTTCAATTTTGTTATTTTTATTTTGTTTTGTTTGTTTTTGTTTTTGTTTTTTTTTTTTTTTTGTAATGTTAGAGAAACATCTAAACCTTTGTTTTAATATTGTTCAACAGGGTTAAAAAAAAAAAAAACAAAAAAACAAAAAAAAAATTTTAAATATATCTAGTAACGGCATATCATTTGATTTTATTTCATTTCAGTTTATTTTATTTTCTAGTTTATTTTACATAGAGCTCTGACAAACAGCTTAGGGAAAGTAAAAAATTTTAAATTATTTTTTTAATTCAAGTTTCCTTGAGGTTAATTCCTGATTGTTGACCGTAAGTAACTCTGCCCGTCGAATTTTATCGGCCGTGTACATAACTTATCGTGTTATCGCGCGAATTTATATGTTTGAGGCACAAGCGCAAGGTGTGTGGTAGATTTTGCAGAGCAAAATATACAAAGAAAAAGTATTAAATATATAATTAAAAGACGATTAAAAAGGTGAACAAAATGAGCCAGTGCATTCTGTGCCGCTCTGCTGTTGATGATGAAATGCGTCTGGGACAAATTTTTGATATTCCAAAGTACAAGACTCGGGTACATCAGAATTGTTTGGTAAGGAATATTGTTGAAAGATGAGATAATGGCAAAGTAGTCCGTCTGTTATTTTTTCTTCTGATTTTTTATTTTCTTTGTTTATGTGATTGTTGCAGTACCTGAGCTCCAATTTGGCTCAGCGCGGCACCAATAAAAAGGGAATTCAGAACTTCCTCGAACAAGACATACTTGAGGAGAGCGAGCGCTGCAGAAAACTGGTAAGAACAAATGTTTTGCCAAAGTGTGTTTGACGGATTTTGAATATTTATTCTGTTGCAGGTGTGCTGCTATTGCCGTAATCTGGGTGCCAATATTGGCTGTTGTAATAGGTTCTGTCTCAAAACATTCCATACTGGCTGCGGACGTGAGCACGGTGCTCAAAACCAATTCGTAGACACTTACAAGTCTTTCTGTGACAAACATGTGATCCCTCATGAATTTCGTCCGAAACCCAATGAGGAATGTGCCATTTGCTTTGAAAATTTGGTTGGTCCCGAAGACAAAGGTTTCAACATTGCCACTATGATCCATACACCATGCTGTCTAAATGGTTGGTTTCATCGCAACTGCTTGCAAAAATACGCAATTTCGGCTGGTTATTTTTTCAAATGTCCCTTGTGCAACAATACCGACGAATTTCAAGCAGTGAGTCTGCGAGGTATATTCATACCATACAGGTAAAAATTTGGTTACCAACAATAACAAAAATCATAAATTTATGAATTTTTCTACTTTTGGTTTCAGAGATGCTGCCTGGGAAATGGCACCGGATGCTTACAGGGAACAATCCGAACGCGAAACTGTTTGCGTGGCAATTAATTGCAAGGACCCGAAGGGTCGCCAAACTACAGAGTGCCAATTAATATATTGCCACTGCTGTGGATCGAATCCAATGCACCCATACTGTCTAGGTAGAGGTATTCGCGAGTATAATTGTGCCGATTGTGACATTGATGTACCAATGGCCGACGTACGCAGTCCTACACTTGACAAGCCAAGCCAGACTGGCTGGGTCGCCGAATTACCAAAAAATAATGAGTCTATTCATTCGGATGGCAGCAGCGATGATGACTTTGATCAGGTATTACGTAGATGTTTACGGTCTTCAAATAACAGAGGGCTCACTTTGAGCCCACACACACAAACACAAACCAATGATTCTGGGAATGAATCCAGCGATGATGACATTGATCCGGCATTTGAAAGATGTATGCGTATAGCACGCAACCAGCGGCAATCTGTGAACAACACCAGGCCCCAAAGCACCGTAACAAGTGGTACAGCTCATAATGTTTTTCAGGAGCGTATACCTCGTGTGTTGACTGAGAACTTGGCCCTTGTAGATCCGGCTAATTGGCCTACACCAACGAACAATAACCCTCGCCGTTCCTCAACCTTGACAAACCCTCCAGTAGTTCCAAGGGCACAAACCACAAATGACGAACGCCGCAGCGGAAGAAGCACACGAGTTTCAAATAATGAGGAACGCGGAAATTCCAGGCCACTCGCACTGGCTCCGGCCATCAGACGTAGCTATCGTTTGAGTGCACAGGGCTTATCCAGGGCTGCGCCCCAGGCTTTGTCTAGCAATCCCCGAACTTCTACCAGGCGCACAATTGCCGAAACTGCCTCAGCCAGGCCAGCCCGTGCTGGACAAAGAGAGCCGAACGAGGCTTCGGCTTTGGATGTTTCTTGTGTGGCAAATCGCACACGCAATCGACTGCCTAGATATTTAAATGCACACCGACCATAATCAATTCCATAGAAAACTCAAACTCATAAAACATACGCTTAGAGGCGTACAAGTGAACTGACTTAGGTGTTTATATATATAAATATGTATATAATTTGAAATTATTATTTTATATCTATTTTATTGTATATTATTATTTGAACGAATCTAAATTTGTGCTGTCCTATGTAAGCTGTAATAAGTGTTTAATAATTAACTCGTTTTAAGAATGAGCGCATCACTACAAATATAGAGCACAAATAACATAATTTTAACTTCCAGACAATTGCATTGGATTCCCAAGGCGGTTAAGTTCAAAATCAAATTTCGATAGGCGTTGACTATCGATGTCAAAGCAACCCCGGCTGAGGAACAACACTTGCATTGTTGTTGTTACACTTTGTTGTTGCTAGTTGCTATTATGCTTTGCGCACTGGTTTCGTTTCATTCAGTTTCAGTATTAAAATTGAACGGTATGTGCGTTAAAAAAGGAGAAGCACCAAGGAATTAATTCTTCTACGTCTTTAAGAACTTGGTTTTTTTTTTTTTTTTGATAATGCGAAAATGTGTGAAACTATAAAATGTAATAAAAATAAAAGAATTTGTATATAGACCAAATAAAAACTTGTGACCGTATTAAAAAAAAGGATCAGCTCAACCAGCTGTTGTATTTTTGTTTTTCCGCTATTTTCGCCTTCTTTTTATATCAAAACTGGAACGACATCCATACTAGACAATTCTGTGCATAATAAAAATCGAAAGTCTCTTAAAAAGGAAAAGTGTATGGAAACTTTTTATTGTTAATTATTTGCGCGTGGTAAGCAATCAAAATCAATATTTTTTCTTATTATTATTATTATTTTTTTATTTTGTATTTTGTATTGTTTGAGCTTGCCCATTTTTATTGTCTCTTTAATTAATTTAAATTAAAGATTCAGTGATAAATATATATAGATATATTTTTGTTGGCATAGGAGCGAATTCTCACTTTAATGGTGATTGGTTTGTGTGTTTCCCGTTTCGTTTCTTGGTGTTGTTGTTTATGATACCGCCTTCTTTGTATATGTATATGTGTTTTTTGTTCGGTTTATTGACCGCGCAAGTAAAATGTGTTGGTGTGTTGATGTGCTGGCGCTAGTGATAAGACAACAGCATAAGTGTGTCACACGTTAAAGTGCAGTGCTGTGAAACAAATGGATTTTACATATACATATACATATACATATATATATATATATATATATATATATATATATATATATATATATATATGTGTGTGTGTGTATGCTCGCCGGTCTTATATTCCGAATTAGAGCATACATTTACTAGGTGGTAGTGCATGTGTGTGTGTGTGTGTGATGTGATGTGATAGTGTTCTTTTTGTCAGTCTCTTTTGCCTCTCTCTGTAGCATACGTGAGTGTTTGCGCGTTTGTCAGGCACACACAGTGCCACTCATTGAGACAGGCAACGACGCCAGTTAACGGTACTTATTGCCATCATATTCCCTTGAATGTACAGTGGAGAAGCCTGTGTTTGGTTAATTATGCAAAACAGACCACTTTTGTTTCCTTTCTACTCTTGTTGCTTTTTTTTCTGCTAATTGTGCAGGCCATTTATAGTTAGTTGGCTTTAATTTTTTTTTTTTTTTTCTGAATCATTTAGATATCTTTTTTGTTCGACTAAAACAAAAGTGCCTGTTTTTAGGCTTTCTTTGACTGTATCTCACCACCTTCCTTATATATGTATATATATACATATATATAAACATATAAAATATCATGTAACCATATTCATTTTATTCAGTACCGGCGCCAGTTTGGGGCTTCCACCAATTATTTAAGAAGCAAGTCGCCATTCATTGGGATAGCATCACACTCAGCTCCGGATAGCTTGAGGTGATAAATTTGCGGTTAGATATATACTATATATACTATATAATGTGTCCAAATGAAATATACAAAAAGCAGTGTTGGCTTCATTTTACAGAAAGGAAAAAAAACCACAAACAAATTGAATGTAGTTCGGTTTTAGTGGTGCCAACAGAAACAACAAATTATAATCAAATGAACAGAAAATGTAAGTCACAGACCCAAATATAAAGGAGGGTAGGACGACGTGAAACTTACAAACAGATGGGCCCTAATGGCGCTTTGCATTGTCGCCGTTGATTGATTGCATTTCATTACTCAGACATTGCCGACATGGCTATACCCTGTAGACCCAACAAGACCAATCCATTGGACTCATTGAAAAGCTTTCGTAGGATGTTTCTGTTTATGAATAGATTGAATTTGTATTTAGCATTGAGATATGTGAGAATAAAATCAGGTTGATTATATCATATAAATTCTATGGAAAAGTTCGCTTTGAAAATTCAACATTTTATTGGAAGAATAATTAAAACAGTAAAATTAATGTTTCCTGCACTCTGAAGAGCCCATGTTATGCTTGTAATATTTAATTTATTACCTATTCCGAATTAGACAATAATCTATTCATTTTCCATCAACATTTGTAATCTCTCTATCTCTCTCTCTCTCTCTCTCTCTCTCTCTTTCACTCGTTTGCATTCAGTTGGCATAATGCATATGAAGCAGTCGTGGTCAGATCAAACTCATTTTCAAATGTTAATCAATTCTGTGCTGGGCGACCTGAATCGATCAGATCTATTATATTATATATATATATATATATATATATATATATATATATATATATATATATATATATATATATATATTTTTTTTTTTAGAACATGTCAAATGAATAATGAATAAAGCCCGATTTAATTCAAAAGAAAAACCATAAAAGATCCTTCCAAAGTCGACCAAACTAATTGTTGTTTTCTTTTTTTTTTTTTTTTGAATTATTAAAGAGACGAACGCTATTGATATCGAATTGGAAACGTTCTTTTAATTGTTGTTGTTGTTCTTGCGTTGCATGTTCTTTAATGTACTCAACAATCTGTTTATAAGCCCCGTAATATATATATTTATATATATATATATATTTATATCGAAATTAATCATCGGCTCATTGTGAAACCGATTGAGAAGGGGAGGGTGGAGCTTAGCTCAAATCCATCTGTCTTTTACAATTGGAAAAATAAAAATGAGTAATAAGCAACATTGACACATGTGTGCCTAATACACACACACACACACACACACACACACATGTATGTATGTGTTTAATAGACCGTTGCAATTGATTGCTTTCTCTTTCTCTTTTCTTTTGTTTTGATTTCTTCTTTATTGCGTTTTGCCTTTATGCAAATAAGAAAATACCATTCGCCTTTGCCACTCTTCTTCTTTCATGTCCAATTAATGTGTAAATATAAAACGCACATTTGCAATTCGATTATACACTTGTGAAGCCCTCAAGCCATTAATAATCCCAAGAGCTTTTCCTAGCTTCCACATAGTAAGTATTCCACATCTAAAAATCTGTAAATATTTCACCGATATTTTTTTTTATATTATAAAAAAATGTATTAAGTCAATCTGGCTTTACTACATTGTGGTATATACATATATACCACAATATCGTAGTATGAGGTCTTGACAAGCCCTTGCCACTTAATTGGCCTGTGCTACAACTGTATCCAGATTGAGGTCTCTTATAAGGACCAGATACCAGGAATCATAGGCTGTCTGGCGTCGTAGATGATTCTTTAGGATTTGAATACACGTTGTAGTTGTACTCACATCTTTCATCTCAAGGCGCTTCTTTTATTTATAATCCCTTGAATAACTTTAACTGAAGTGAACTTTTTAATTATTTCAGTGATTATTGAAAGAAATATTTCTTTCTGTAATTTCTAGGAAACCCAGACTGGTTTTGCTAGACTAGTCTATATTAGATATTTATGGGCTACCTCGATTCCTTCTTGTTGTTTACCTTAAAAAAAGAAGCCTTAAAAAGTATGCAATGAAAATTGTAAGAGCAAACATTCCCATGAGCAAGAAAAAATTTCTCAGATCAGGAATAAAAATATACATAAAAATAAAAAATGATTAACACTTCAGTTTAATGGTAAAGAATTAAGTATACATTAAAATCGAGACTCTCGAAGTTCTGAACCACACAAGAGAAAGCCTTGAGATTGCCTAGGTAAGTCCCATCGTAAGATATATGCATATGATAAGGAGAAACCCCTGAATCTCAAGGCAGATGATATAATTAACTGTGGATACATCTCTAAACTTCATGACTTATTTGGACCCTTATAGACAAGATAAAGCTTAAATAGTCAAGTCATTTAATCCATATTTTTTTGAGCTCTTCAGAATTGTCTCGTTCAGCTTGGAGGCTTCAAGACCCGAGTGTCAAGACAGATGATATAATTGATTTTTGATAAATCTCTAAATTTCATGACTTATTTGGGCCTATATAGACAAGATAAAGCTTAACTAATCAAGTGATTCTATCTGCAGAATTGTCTCATTCAGCTTGGAGGCTTCAAGAGCCGCAAGATAAGGAGAAAGACCCGAATGTCAAGACAGACCATATAGTTAATTGTTGATACTAAATTTCATGGCTTATTTGGACCCTCATAGACAAAATAAAGCTTAACTAGTTAAGTCGTTCTATCCATATTTTCTTGAGCTCTTCAGAATTGTCTCGCTTAGAAACCAAATTCCAAGTTTAATCGTTTAAGCTCTTAGGGTCTCCAAGATCTAGCCAGACATATAAGTCTATATGAATCGATGGGATCTCCGAACCCTTTCTCGAAAAGAGTATAATCTGCTCACTTTCCCTTTTTGTTGAGCTCAGCAAAAGTTTTGTCCGACATTTTTTCTTTATTGTATTTCTGTTCTCATTGCTGCTGTTGATGTTGTTGTCTGTCTTAGTATTTTGAATATAGCGTATTGTATTTATTGTCATTTGACTCGCAGGCACTGCAACACAAGGGCAGGGCAATATTAAATGGAAATTCCAACAAAATGAAATGAGAAAAAAAAAAAGAAAACCAACGATAATATGCAAATATGTGTGACATAGCAAACAAGAATAATAAGGATAACTAGAATAAGAATGACGATTGTGTCGGGCCTGAAATGAAGATTATTATTGTTATTATTATTATTATTATTGTTGCTGTTGTTGTTGTAATATATTGGAACAGTACTAGCCGGGCCTTAGCGTAGAGTTAAAGGGCATGAAAACTATTAATTTTTCTATTGGCAAGAACATACATAAAAGCAAAGGCATACCCGGTCCCCTTTCCCTTTTTGTCCGTTACAATATATCCTCCCGAACCGAAAAACTAAGCACTCGACTCTAATCGAATAGAATGAGTACGGACGGTGGTACAGACGGTGCTACGGTGGGCCTGGAATATTGATGAAGTGGTTGTCTGCTTGACTTGACTTGTCTTACTTGAATGACGATTACGACTTCGGTATGAGGGAGGATTCGGTATGAAAATGATGTTGGTCTTTATTTTATTTCGATGTCAAACAAACGACAAACAAATCGCTACCTGACGTGATAACAAATAACCGAAAACTGCTTTACTTTTCTAAAAACGAAAATATTCACATAATTTGTACAGTCAGACTGCAAGGCCTCACTCTCTCTCTGTCTCTATGCCTGTCTGTCCCTTTCTCTCGGGCCACAATTTGTGAAAATCTTTGGGGGCACTCAATCAATTTGTTTTAGTTGTCTACGGCATTTCAGCTAGTTCGGTTTATGTTAACTCGAGTTAATCAAATTGAAAATGTTGCCCAGCATTTATGTCAAGGGTCAGAGTTTGTGCCTCGGCGATAGGCATCCGCCCCGCCTGACTATGCGTCGGATTTTCAATACGAAATTCTTTCGTAGCGAACTCTATTGCCATGAGATAGCCAATCATTATCGGGACTTTAAAATGCAGCCACAATCACATCGCCAGATGCGTTCCTATCGGCATCGTAACCGCCAGCATCACCACCACCAGCAGCAGCGTCGACATGGCCAGAAGCGTTGCTTTTTATATCGTGGCCAGGATGCACATGCGGATGGTGAGGTGGCGTCCACTTCATTAGTGTCACAATATGCGCAGTTGCGTGGTATCCTGCCCACACATGTTCACTACTTTCCAAGGTACAAAAGCACACTCCGAGTATGTAATTTGAATGAAAGTGACACCCCTGACAGTAGTGAGGACCAGCAAGGCCAAGGCAAGAGAGAGATAGAGTCAAAGTAGTTTTTTCCTGGGGAGCGGGAGGAGTGAACTTGTGGTTGACTTAGTTGGTTGCTGGCTCCAAGGGAGGCTCTCGGAATTGACGGGTTACTTTGATGGGTCCTTTGCAGTTGACATGAAATTTCCGTTCGCACACACACACACACACACACACACACACACACACACACACACACACACATGGTCTCCTTAATTTATAGAGCCAGCTGACGTCATTGTTCTGGCTGTTGTAAAATGTAAACTAGAAACATGAAATTAACTTTTCTGATTTTGCCAACAATGAAAACACACAAAACATTTTCTACCATTGCCTCAAAAAGGACACATCAAAAATAGCTTTACCGAAGGGTAATTTCATCAGTTGAAAGGAGTAAAAGGACAAAAGGCCAACCAGCAAACAGAGAGACGAGACTGACATTTAATAATATTACATATTATTTCATAAACATTCCACTCTGTTTACCTTGAAAATTGTTTAACAAATTTCATTTAGCTGTTCAGATTGTCGAGTTTGAGGTTAAGTCGAGCATGCGATCAAAGTCTGACTGGATCAGTATTATACCACGAGTCTTCTTTTGTTTCGAAATACTCGAATCCTCAAATAAATGAGAGAAAATTAATCAGTTTAGCTATATAAAAAGACTCAATCTGATTGATGATGAGATTAGGTTGACCATACAATTCAACCGATCAAAGTCTGAAATAGTTTAAGGAATCACTGGATCTGTATTATACCACGAGTGTTCTTTTGTTTCAAAATACTCGAATCCTCAAATAAATGAGAGAAAATTAATCAGTTTAGCTATATAAAAAGGCTCAATCTGATTGATGATGAGATTAGGTTGACCATACAATTCAACCGATCAAAGTCTGAAATAGTTTAAGGAATCACTGGATCTGGATAATACTTCGAGTCTTCTTTTGTTTCGAAATATTCGAATCCTCAAATAAATGAGAGAAAATTAATTAGTTTAGCTATATGAAAAGGCTGATTGATGATGTATGTAGTATATGTCTTGAGCTGGGAAAAATTCTCGAATTTTTTCTGTTTTTTCTAATTTTTTTTTCTTGCTGTTTGCTGTAATTAATGGCCTAGTTTTTTTTTCTTTTTTGTTTGGCTTGTTTGTTTTGACCATATATATTAACTAATTACAGATTTGACGATACGTATGCGCCCCGTGGGCGGCAAACAATTTGCTCAGGTGAGCCACCGGACGAGACCTACAACGACGCCGTGAGACGCATAAGAAGCGCTCAAAGTTTGGCCCAATTGAGGGCTCTGGTGAATCGTCATTTCACCTGACAAACGTCCCTCGTTTTGGCGGCTAAAGATAGTAGGGCAACTGCAGCAATTAGCATATGTAGAGGACAGAGGCAAAAACAGCGTCAGCAAACGCAGCGTTTTAATAGGAAGAATACCCACTTTGGTGGCAGCGGCGGCGCCAGCGCCAGCGGCGGCGGCGGCGGTGGTGGTGGTGGTGGAGGCGATGACGACACCGACAGCAATAGCAACAGCAAAAGCAACACCAGCAGCAGCGACGCCAATGACAACCGCAGAAATAATAAACCACAACTTGACCATGGAGGTAGTTGCAAGAACCGAAGAAGAAACCAAAGCAACAACCCAACCAACACCAGCAATATTAGCAGCAGCAGCAAGAACAACAACAACAACAACAACAACAATAATAAAAACAATAACAGCAACAGCAGCAAGCCACACAATTGCGGTAATTATGAAAGCCAACTTAAGCTAAATATTCATACAGAAAAGGTGGAAAACATACAACTACCGACAACGACAACGACAACGGTGACGAAAGTCATCGACAATAACAATAAAAGGAAAAGCAGCAACCACAACCACAACCACAACCGCAACCGTAACTGTAACCGTAAACGTAACAAGAGTAAAAAGTTTTCGCAGCCCATTGACTTTTATACGTATTTGCAGTTGGCCAGCGGTTATTATGAACGAGGGTTGTTGGCCAATATCAAGTACTTGGAATCGATTGGTCATCGTAATGCCATAAGCCAAAGAGAACAATACGAAAAATACTTTCAACAGGAACAGCAACACGAGCGCTTGCCGGCACAATCGGAATTGTATCTGGATAAGGGGGACCTGATTTCACAGCAATTGGAATATTTGTATCAAGAGCAACAGGATTTGTTGCCGGAGCAGCAAAGGCAACATTCGTTGCTGGCATCACAGCAGCAGCAGCAGCAGCAGCAGCAACAAACGCTTGATAATCTTCCGGGCAGCTTAATTGCCTTACTGAAAGGCTTAACACACTCGACTAGGAGGTCACAGCAAAGCCAAGAAATAGAATCAGAATCCTGCAACAGAGGAAAACACCAAACGCACAACGGCAACGGCAACAGCAACAGCAACAACGAGCGCAGCCTCAGCAATTGTGTGAATAATCTGGAAAAATTCAAGCCAGACAAAGAGACAGATGCCATACGAGTCCAAATAAAGCCTTTGCAGCAGAACTTTGTCGGAGCAACGACAACAACAACAACAACAGGAAAAACAGAAATCGAAACAGCAGGACAATTGCAGGCAAAACAATTTCAATTAGTCGGAAACAATCAGTCAGCTCAGCATTTACAATTGGCAAATAGTATGTGTGAAAAATCTTCAAGCAACAACAAAAACAGCAACCAAAATAAAGAATATAAATATATAAGCAGCAGCAGCAACAACACCAACAACAACAACAAGTTGGGCAAATTCACAGCAATTGATGAGCCACAGCAACAGGAGCAGCAGCAGCAGCAACAACAATTTTATCGAATTATTGACAATCTGAGTCATTTAAATTTAAATGATGATTTTATTAATGATGGCCAATTGCCAAAAATTACTCTAACCGATTGCACACAGCAGGCCTGGGATTTTGGCTATAGTTTGAGCCAACAATTAGAGCATTCCATTACCAATGGTCGACAATTTATTGTTGTGGCCAGTAAATTGCAAATACCCCAAGTCTTGGATGGTTATCAAAGTGAAGCTAGACCACCGTAGACAAATTTGAATTACGCCAAATCGAATCAAACCAAATCAAACAAATAAAAAAAAAAAAAAAAGAATAGGCAAAGCTCACGTCAGCGGAAATCGTTTATATGCAAACGATTCACACAAACAAACAGCAAAGAACGAAAAAAAAATAATAATAATAAAAGCTCAGCGACAGAGTAGAGACTCATACGGACAACAAAAAAAAAGAGATAGAGAGAGAGAGAGAGAGAGCGAGAGAGAGAAAAAATAAAATACAAAAAAGACGACAAAACGATTTTGAAACTAACTGCGTATTTGGCAGTCGAACAATGGTTGTTGCCGTTGCCATTGAATGTTATAAAACAACAACACAGGCAACAGCAGCAACAGCAGAAGCAGCAGCAATCACAACGACAATATCGCCGACAACCGGGGCCAACGGAAATAGCTGTGTAAATTTTGCAACATTAAGCGAAGCTAGCCCACACGGTCCACAACAGGTCCAAATAGAAACGCCAAAGCAACAACAATTCCCAATCAGCAACATTGTTGTCAACTCCAGCTGCAACAGCAGTACCAACAGCAACATCGACTCCAGCAACAACAACAGCCAGAAAATGTCGGATATGGAAGATGAGAACAATGCAAATGTTGCCAATGCCACCGTTGCCGCCGCCACCACCACCACCACCACCACCACCACCACTAGCAATACCAGCACCACTACCACTACCACAACCACCTCCAGCACCACAAACAACAGTAGCAGCTCTCCCATAAGCAACACAGCAGCAAAGATACCAGCAACAAATACCGAAGCAACGGTAACTGGTCCAGTTATTTACGTGCCGACAAAGAGTGCCGTTAGTCAGCGTAATGTTGATATCAAAATCGAGAAAACAGCCAAAGTGGAAGCCACCTCACAGCAATTGGCCAAGAAGGTACTGAAACTAGATCTGGGCGGCAAGAATCTGGATGAAATTTCACTCAAATCGCCAAAGTCACCGATATCGGGTAAGTCCAAGTCAAAGTCAATAATAAAACAATCCGGTCGGCCGTCCGTCCGGGCCCATCGGTATTTGATATTTCCAATCTTTCGCTTAATTTCAATGTCAAGCTAGACTTAAAAAGAAGAACATGAAACTGATTCATTAGATTTTGTTTTTATTTGAAATTTGTTTGCTACTTTCTTGTTTCTACAAAGTTGATAATTTTTGTGTTCTTCTTTAGGTTATCAGGGTTCAAGCTTAAGTTTCAAATGGATTGATTAATATATTCATAAAATAAATACAATAATCTGAACACATACAATCACCCAAAAGTATCGAGCAATGAGAAAATTGAGTCCCAAATTAATCGGAACAGAAAAATTCCTATCTCAAAGGTTCTGGTATTCTTCCTCTGGTACAAATAATTTGAAACAATGACACTTCTGATTCTAAAGATACCAGCTCAAACTGCAACTAAGCTTTAGCTAAAAGTATTCTAGTTTAAAAATTTGCAAAGATTATATAGATCAAAGATACTGAAATTAAGTCTTTGATTCTAAGAATTCGAAGAATTTCGATTTTAATTTGAAGATACTAAAATTGTGCTCTAGAGATTATAATACAAGTATTCTATATATTTCAAGGATTTTGGTATAAATATTTCGATTAAAAGGGTTTAAGACTAAGGATTCCGGTAAAAAGTTTCTGTTACAAAGATTTCAGTTAAAAGTTTCAAATACCTAAATTTTTGGTACAGCAATTCTGATTGCAGGGATACAAGCTCAAAGTTTCTGGAACAAAGTAACAGTTCAATGATTCTGAAACTAAGACTTAGGTACAAATATACCAGATACAGATACTCTGTTACAGCGATGGCACAGCATTGATTTTCGTACTGGATTTCAAGTTTAAAGATTCTGAAACTAGTGTCAAGGCTGAAAGATTTTGGTACAAAAGTTCTGATGTAAAGATTCTGATACAAAGATTATAGTTGAAAGATACTGGAATAAATACTTTGGTACGAAGAATTTTGTGCAAATACTGAGGATAAAAAGATTCTGGTTGAAAGATTTTGTAACCAAGATTCAAGTTCAAGGATCGTAATATGCCTGGGAAAGTTTGAAAAGCTGCAGAGGATTCCTATTGCTTTGCAGGCATCGAGATGTCGTAAGGAAGTGGTAGATAGATATATACATATTTGGCATTATATCTACCACCAAAATAAGCTTGAGGTCTCTGAATAGGTCTCAAAATGTAATAAGCCAAAAATCATTGGGATTTTTATTTATATTACAAAAGATGGAATTATTTGGGTTTTATTTTCCCATAATTCTCCATATGTTGGCTGGCTTGACCGATAGATGGCAGCACTTGAAATATAAAATTTAAATAAAAATAAATATTTATGCTTCTCATTTTGTTTTTTTTTTTTTTTTGTTTTTTGATTTATTTAGCACGTTTGCCACATCAAACTTCGTTGACCTCATCGGTGGATGTGGAGGATCGGAAAACACTACGAGAGGCCTTATATCAGGGTATTTTTCATCGACATCGTCGCACCATTTTCGCCGTGGGCAGCTTTTTGCGTATGCTTCGAAGTCGCAACTCGCAATATAATACAATACGCAGCTCCTCCGAGGGTGATGACATCGACGAGGTTAGATAAGAATTAAATATATATAAAATAAATATAAAACTGAGCAGTAAATGTAATTCATTTTTAGCATAGTTTAGATCTTTTCATAATTCAAATATATATTATATATTATTCCTTTTTTTTTTTTGTTTGTATAGCCAAAAAGTAATTGCATAAAAAAAAAAGAAAAAAAAAATGTCAAATAAGAAAAACATTTCCGGATCAGCATTTGAAACAATCGAACAAAGGCTATCGATAATGTATTTAGAAAAATCGAATTAAACAATGATGATCATTTGTATGCCAGAGACAGAATTCATTGTAACAACAACAACAACAACGACAATCGTTGCACACACACATACACCCACACACAGGCAAACAAATTAGGCAGCCAAAATACAAAAAAAAAAAAAAAAACAAATAATTAATTGGCAGCTTGTTTTTTGACTGAACGTTTTATTGATAAGATCGTGTTGTAAAAATTGCTAAAATTTATAGGCTCTCACATAAACAATTCAGAATGAGAATAACGTCAGAGAGACAAAGAGAGAGAGATAGAGAGAGAGAGATAGAGAGAGAGAGAGAGAGAGAGAGAGAGAGCGAATGACAAGAGGAATAACTTGAAAAGCCCAATCGAGCTATCGTGAGATCTGAAAAGATTTCCGAAATATATTTCATCGTTACCCCTTACCCTAAGTCAGGATCTTAAAACCTCTGGGAAGAACAACGATATCGACTCATTCTTTTCTTTTCTTTTTATACTCTTTTTGCAGAAAAAAAAAATATATATATAGAATCACTAGAGGAGTCGATATAGCCATGTCCGTCTGTCTCTATGCGATTTACTCTGTCAGTTTTAAAGCTATTTTGCTGAAACTTGGTATATAGCCTTCTTGATTCTATTTGAACCGGCCGAATCGGACCAATATATCATATAGCTGTCATACGAACCTAAATCGGTTTAGGGGATAACTCGCACATTTATTGACTTATCTGAAACTCATATAGCTGTCATACGAACCTAAATCGGCCCTATTAACTGACCAACCCTGTTCATGTGATTTACGGCAGAAACAACTGCGAAAAGAGTCTGTAATCTTCGGCACCCCGAAGATAACGTTGGGATTTTTTTCTAGAAAACAAAGCCAAGTTGTGCAATCTAAAATTAAGTGAAAAGTCAAACCATAAGGCTAGCCTAGTTGTTTTAGAACTTAGAAAGGGCATATATATTTTAATTGTTTCTTTTTATTCAAGCATTCTTTTCTCATTCCTTGGAAATTTTAAAAATCTCACTTTTCTTCTTTTTTAAGGGACACTATTTTTTTTATGTTAGAATAAAACTTTAATTTTCGAAAAAAAAAATTAATAAAAATAATATTCTTTCTTATCGTCTTTGAAATAATCTTCTTTTATTTTATTCATATAAATTACTTGACTATAGCCAGGCATAAATATAATTTACTTTTTAAATTTTCCAATTAATTCTTGATTAGCTTATATAGAAATTCTTATTGTGCAATATTTTTGTTTGCTTATTTACTGCTATCAATTTAATAAAAATATATAAATCTATCAAATAATTAGTAAATAAATAATTAATCATATTCAATTGACATATTAATTGCTGTTATCAATATAAGAGAAATATATACATACATACATATACATATAAAGATATATATATATATATATGAATATATATGTATATATATCTGTATACATATAGAATAAGGTGTGCCACGCATACCACCTAGTATGAAATATTAATAGGCATATTCAAATATTTGTAATCAATATGAAAAGCACTCTTTTTGTTGTTAAATTGATAACGGTAAATACGCAAAATAAGCTAACTAGATTAATTATTTTTATTTCATTTTATTTTTCTATTTATTAATTTCATAAACACACCCCTTTTTTTCTTGTTATTCCTTTGTAAATGTAAGTGATTTGTTATAATATAATTTGATTTGGAGAAATATAAATGCTGCCTAAGTTTTTTTTTTTTATGTGTTGGCTTTTCTCGCTTTGACCCTAGCCCCCTAACGCCTAATTCTATATAACTAGGCCAGAACATAAAGAAATTGATAACACTTGACCTTTCAAACACTTTCCGTCATTCCTCTGAACTAGATTTATTCTTTATAGGTGATAAGGTCGGATCTAAGAAAATATAGAGCATCGGAAGTGACACAGGTTTGTCTTTCCTTCTGACTGTCAACAATCTGTCGACTAAAAGTTTGATCGATATATTCTAGAACTTCGTAGAGGACAGCCTCTCCAAAGTCGATCTTGTCTTAAATTTTGGTTCGTAGATAGGAAAATTATTATTGCCGAATCGACAATAATTGTGGTAGTTGTTGCATTGAGATAATTAGCTCGATCCATTCATTAAAATCAAAAAAAAAAAAACCGTTGACCGTTTTGTCTATATTTACTCTGGAATTTTCTTGATTGTTTCTTCTGAAACAAAGTTTCTTTATCTTATATTTAAATTTGGTTCTCTCTACATATTTATTTCAGGTCTCACTAAGTTAGGGTCTAAAGTGACTTATTAAAATTTGTTGCCTATAACTTTTTTGTTTGTCAAAAACAATATCGACATTCAATATTTGGGTATATTCCCTATAGCTATGGCTGTTCATTCCAGTTTGTCATTGTCTTTGGGGATCCAATTGCTTATCTATAAAGTTACTGAAACCATTGGTATGTTTTTTCCGAAAAAAAAACTTTAGTCACTATTTCTTTTGCCTTGAAAATATTTTATATTGATTGAGTAAACAGATAGTCTTAGATAGTCGAGTACTTGAGCCCTTAATTAGGAACAACTTATGAAAAGGCTATCTAGATTGGAATCTTTCCCTATAATGAGGTTAGTCTGACATGCTTGGACTTGGAAAGTTTTTCGTCTTTACCCTGACTTATATTTACTATATTCTTTTCAAAGAAAACGAGTGTAGCCATTGGGGTCTGACCACGCATCATACACCCCCAAAAGCTACCTAGAAATAGATAGGACTATATCCGAACTATATCATACGAGTCTCACTCGGCTTAAGGAATAATTTCTAAATGTGCTGTCTGATTTGAAATGCACATGTCTCATATAGAGTTACACATATGTGCCAAATTTCTTTAGACCTGAGTCGGTCCTAGGAATATTTGGGACTTTTAGTTTACATGTCTACTAAATTTCAATCCGATCGGGCTACTATATCGGATCTGGGAGTATCTGCAACGCTTACCGACCACAATCCCCTTGATATGATTTGCGACAGAAAAAGCTTCGAAATGGTCTTTAGGCTGAAAATAAGGTTGGGGTTTTTAAATTCGTGAAGTTTGTTTGTTCAAAAGCTTTCTGAATCACAAATGGCCTAGACAAGAGTTTCTTATCTTTGTCCATGATTCCAAGCTTTTTGTATTGAAATATCCAATTGTATGAAAGACAACCATTATATTCAGAGCCCAATGATGTGTAGTCTCTCTGTGTTTTGTCATTTTTCCACCAGCACAAAATGTTGCACTGCCAAATTCCTAGATTATAAATTCTCATAATATTTCAAATTCATTTCAAACTAAATCTTTTTCGCTCTGTGAACTAATTAGCCAAATTGAAATACTATATAAAAAAATAAATAAAAAATGTAAAAAATAAAAATAAAAAAAAACACGCCTTATACGTATAAACTGATTGTTGTTAATGCCTTCATTTTACCCAAGAACAAAAGAAACCGAAACTTACAAGTATCTATTGAACGCTTACACTAACAAATGCATATATGTATCTATGTATCTGTGTGTATCGTAAACTGTAATTTGTAATTGTATCTTTGTTATGCTAAAGCAAGTTATATTTATATGTATTTGAAAATTCTATAACTATTACATAAAATACAAATTTGTTATGATATATACCAAAAGAGAAGAGGAAGAAACTATTGCGTTGCATTTCAGATTTATCAATGTACGTATCTATCGACAAAGGCCAAGTGGTAGCTTAAATATATTTCATTTAAATTCTAAGATATTTGTTGTTGTTAATATATATATATATATATATATATATATATATATATATAAATATTTTTTTCATTATAAAAAGGGAACAAATATAAATAAAAGGACACATTTTTTTTAAATAAAAAAAAAAAAACAAAAATGATATATGGTAATTTTCGTAATTAGTTTCAATAAGTATTAATAAATAGAGCCGCATTATAATGAAGTTAAGCAAACATATTTACACCTAGTAAAGCTTGTTAAAAAAAAGAGAAAATTTTCAAGAAAAATAAACAAAAAACAAATCCTCACGTTTACGCTTGAAATTGCAACAAAATAAGAACAGAAAAATTAAATTATTTATATATAAAAAAAATATCAATATTGATGCAGAACACTGCTCTATTTTTTTTTGTTCGTTTTATAGAAATTTATTGCTAAAAACAAACAACAACCAAATTATATATACAACAACATTTTAGAGCCTTTTTTAATATATGTATATATATATATATATATGTATATATATATATATGTATATACATATATATATATGTATATATATATATATATATATATATATATATATATATATATACCTTGTAGAAAGCTAGAGATAATGTTTAGTAACTTAGGATAATTTTGTACAGCAAAAAAAAAAAAAAAAAAAAAGAAAGGAATTTACAACTGTTTCAACTGTAGTTAAAAAAAAATATATAAATATAAATAATTTTTTGTTTGATTTTCCTTAAGCTTGCAGTTTAATCTACAAATTTATTCGTTTCAAACAAATCAATTTTGTTTTCTTTTATTTTCATATTTATTTGCAGTTTTTCAAGGCGCGCAAGCTTATAAAATTGCCGCAACTGTTCAATCGCTAAAAAAGAAAAAAAAAACTAAATAAATAAGAAAAACTACAGCAAATTAAAAAAAAAGTTGAATTCAAATAGAAAAACCTAAATCACCCAAATGAAAAAGTGTAAATCAATAAAATAGAATTTATTTAAATAAATGAAATATATCTATATAGTATTTATATCTGACTTAGAAGGTTCTGGGAATGCACGATGAATGTCAAAATTTATTCTAGAAGATATGTCGAAAGGACTGAATAGAATAGATTCTACCAAATTAAAGTGCCATCAGATGACTTTATCATTTAGTTCAGACGATTCGTTACATTTGTGACTAGGCGGCAACATTCTCCCTCCCTTCCTCCTTTGGACCCGGAAATTCGGTGTATATACTTGTCAATGACTACAACAACATCTCCAACATTTATTGGGGGCCTTTTGCTGAACCCTATTCAGCGAAAACCTGGCATGTTGAGTGATATGTTGACTGATGCATCCGGGAAGACAAAAGGGAAAGTTCTCGACTTAAGTATTAACTCAGCTCGCCCGAGTGCGCTTGAGGATTTTATTGTTAAAGAGATAGCATAATGTACCTTCTTAATCGAAGAGCCGCTGGTGGGCAAAGCTGAAGACCATCCTCATGGATGTAACTTGCTCGAGGTTGTTGACGGTTTGCCAAAAAAGTTATCCTACTGTCGGTTGTCAGACCACATTTCCAAATGGCGTCAAGTCGAATGCATATTCAAAATTATATCCCTGGACTACACCATCCTATCACTTTCCTCCAGTGCGCACTTCTGACAATGATAAACTCCTATATTACTAATATTTTAGGTTGGATTCTAGTAAGTCATAGGCTATGTTCGACTAATGTTGCGCAGATTGTGTCGAAAACCGGGTCTATTTATTGATGGGCTTAAGAACCGAAGTCAAGTCGAATATTTTCACCGATTTGGCTTTAGTTTCCACATTTCATTTTAAAGAACTATTATGCCGATATTGGATCGCCAAGTAAATATCAAAAGCAACGCTTCGCCATTAAATATTGGCTTGACTTAACCCTATAAGGTAATTTGAATAGTTTTGGGTCTTGGCGAAAACACATGTACCTCTCGAACAACTGTTTTTCCATAGCAACTTTTTCAAAAGGGATACAAATTTTTAATTCTTCAAGAAATTGTAATATTAACATGAGTCTGTTGTTGCCTTGCAGAAGTTGGCTCGGGTGCCTAAATTGATGGTAAAATCTGTCTTTCCAACCATAAATGTTTCACCAGCTGCTTGAGAAAACTATTAAGTTTAACTACCACAAGAGCTTTCGATATTTCAGCTGTTTTAGTTAGTTGAAATTAGTTGTTAGTGATAATGGATTGGTCGCTGTCAAGGCTTTTGGTAGCCTTCCAAGATGACGAATAGTCCGAGCTTGCTGATTGCCTGTACTATACGGATCCGTTTCCTTCAAATCTAGATCCCGATTACCCAGATGTAGTTGCATCTGAGTACGACACGATGATGCTGGAATAGCCTTTTGTTTGAAGAGTAATGAATTAGCGTTGAGTTAAGACTCATGGGTTTCGTACCGTTGGATGTAGACTTTGCAGCCCTTCTGGGTTCCTTAACTGTTGACGTTCGTCTGGCCGCCTTAGGCATTTGTTATACCCTCTAGCTGAAAGTAAATCAGGGAAAGTGATCAGGGTGACTGGAGAAATCGATATAGCCATGTCCATCTATCTGTCCGTCCATGTGAACGCGTAGATCTTAGAGACTATAAGAGTTTCCAAATTAACGTTCCACTACATTTTTGCAAATATATACCAAGAATATAATACAAAAATTTCAGGCAATAAAAAAAAACTTTTTCATTGGTTTCGGCATTACTTTCAAGCTTATATCATCAGTTTACTTACCTGCAATTTACCTACATATTTGTATAAACCACATAATCGGTTAAATCTTCCCTTTGTCTCCCACATCTCGGGTTTCGGGTGACCTTCGATAGCGGCGATATTCTAAGCTCCGTCAAATATTGCTACTACTATTGCGAGACTCTGCCAACTGCTGCCTGTTAAACGGTGAAGGAGAGAAGCTCTCGCAAAACCCTACCAGTTGATCAAGACATATTTCGACAGAAAATAATAAAATATAATGCTGACTTCGTCGATGTAGAACTGGCGAGTCTGGCATGAAGTCCTAGAGCCAACTGCCTGCTCCCTTCTATCCCCTGCTTTGTCTATACTTGAACGGACGATAGCTTCAGGTAAAGGACTCACTACAGAGACTACCACTCCACACTAGGCAAAAACTGGAGTATCACAGGAAGTGTACGGGGTCATTTATTTCCTACACCTTATATGTTTAATTTCTTGGCTCGGCTCCTGCTTGAAGGCTGGACTAGCAGGTGGAATGATAAAGTCTTGAAATATCTGGGCGTCATCTGTGATAAGAGGCTTAACCTGAGCTCCAGCGGCCCTTAAGTGTAGATGTCCCGCCGAAACTGAATTATGTGTAACCGATCCAAATTTCCCCTAAGATGAAAGCCCTCTATGACGCCATTGTTTTGTCGACTTGGAGGTACGGAATCCAGATTTCGATGCTGAATTTAGGGACTGTAGAGCAGCAACTTTTTAGCTTAAACTGCTGGCCGATTCTTTGCTATATTCTTAGCGTTTCTTTTAGTATTTTTTTTTTTTTGTATAAAATAAAAGGATTGTCTTTATAATTAAATGAATGTATACTCAGATTCACTTAAATTGAATCGCAATATCTTAAGAGCACACTTGGTTTTAGAAATCTCTCCGGCATTTCTTGACCGAATGCTGTTTGAATTTGAAACCATAATTGCTATAACTTTATGTTATATTTTCTGAGTTTATTTATAGAATAGAAAAATAAAAGCGAAATTTAAAAATAAACTCGGGCGCGGCCGAGTTTGGGATACCCTGTACCTAGTGGACGGAATTAAAAAACAAAAAAGGTGGCAACCCTACTCGGGTGATAACCCTGGTCGCCTGCATTCACATAAAACCTCTGGTCTTAATATTCCTTTGAATGCAAAAACACATTGTTCACAATATTGCAAGCACGCCATCTATCGGACTGTTCATTCGGCAGTTTGCCAGTTAGGCAAGGGGAATTAAAATCTTGACCCTCAAAATTTGTTTTTTGTATATCTCGAGTAAATATGGTCCAATTTATCAATCGAAAAATTTTTAGATTCCTAACAACTTTTCAGAAGCAACTAATACTTAAATCCGAAAGGTTTAGACATTATATGGCTTTGAAAAAATGAGTGGGTGGAAGAGGGGGCGGGGGGAGAAAAAAAATAAACTTGACCAGCGTACACACATAAGGAGTCCGAATCCCAAGTTTGGTTATCCTAGCTCTTATAGTCTCTAAGATCTAGGCGTTCACACGGACGGACGGACAGACGGGCAGACGGACGGACATGGCTATATCAATTTCTCTAGTCACCCTGATCATATTGTGGGTAACTTTGGGGGGTCTCCGACGTCTCCTTCTCTATGTTACATACATTTGCACAAAATTAGTATACCCTTGTACCTTCTTAGGTACAGGATATAATTATATTAATTAGAATCAAAATCTTATAAGTTTTCTAATGATACAAAAATTGATCAGTCGCAATCTCATTTAACCGGCAAAGAGATTTGGCCAGACCGGCAGCACAGGCCAAGGTATTGAAGCGGGAAATGGGCCAGTTGGCATGGATAAGACTGGCAGGGACATTGCATTTAAGTAATTAATCACAGCCTTCAACTAAAAATTAAAAAAAAAAAAACGAATAATTTTGAATGAATTCGGTAAAAGTGAAACTCACTTGCTCCTCGCTGGCGCCGACTACAAAGTAGGAACCCTCGTCAATAGTTTTCTGTATGGAAGAGCGAATCTCGGCTGTCTCCTCCAGATTTTTCGGAGTCACCCGCACTTCCGTAGGGCCCAGATTTGGAATCTGAGGCTGTACCAGCCAAGTTGGCTGGACAATTTGACGCCGCCAACGCCAAACCTGCTCCGGTGTCAGAAACTTGAACACATGGCAACTGCTTTGGATGGGCTTGGGACCCAACCAAAGACATACACAAAACAAAATCCAAACCGCTCTAGTCATGTTCTTCCCTCGCCTAGAGTCACTGACCAAATGATTTGATCAAGCCAAGTAGAATCTTATAGCAGTCCAAATAGCTTTGAATGGTTTTTGTCAGCTCAGCAAAAAAATATTTAAAAGCAGCTCAAGTTGAGGGTCAGTTTAAAGAGACCATGACAAATTCAATGTCAAAATGGCTAGAGCTGATTTATTTATTTACTTCTTTTTTTTAATTTAACAATTCAAGATGATTGGGGAAATGGCTTAGCAATTTTGAGTTCATTTACAATTTTCTTTTTAATGAGCAAAAAATTAAGAGTTTTTCATAAATTTAACTCGATTTACAAATCATTTTTAAGACTTAAAATGTTTTTTACTATATAAAAAGATAGAAAGAGAGAGAGAGAAAAAAAAATTGGTTCCCTATTTGGTATGCCTTATTTTAATAATAAAATGGAAAATCGGTTTACGGCACATCGACAACTTCATCTTTGATACGCACATCATCATCTTCTTGGTCTTCCTTGCTGTTCTCGTGCAGCAGGACATATTCTCGGGAACTGAACCCAAACTTGATGACATCTTTTTCTATGAGTTCATAGTATTTGCGTCCATCGATACGCTTGTTATTAAGAAATGTGCCGTTGGCGGATTCCAAGTCTATAAGATAGAGGCGGACACGTTTGCCTGTGGTGCCGTCCTCCCGTTCAAAGGGCACAAGACGGTATTGAAGAGCGGCGTGTTGTTTGGAGCAACTAGGATGGTCCACGGCTAGGTCAACAACTTTGCGATCTCGTCCCACCAGGAAGCAACTTTGTCGGTGAATGTGTAATGTGGGCAGGGCAGTCTCGCCTTTGAAGGGATAGAGTCGCCAACGTCGCTTTGGCTTGCGTGCTTCGGGGGGTTCGGAGTATTTTATTACAACTCCATTGACTTTGTTGGTGTCTTCAGTCAAAGCACCACTCAAACCGAAATTGGGTTTCTCTTTTTCCACGGGCTCTTTGGGCGGTGGTGCATCCTTCTCTGTTTGCTTGCCCCAGTCGTAGCGCTCCTCCGAATTACGGTTTCTGCGATCTGGACGCCGGTCTTGGTGACGGCGTTGATGACGCTGTCGGTCGTGTGGGCTGCGACTTCGACTCCGACTGCGTCTGTAAGTTAACGAAAAAAGCGTTATGAACATTCATTTATAGCGTTCAAACTTACCGTTGGGTTTTGCGTTCATTGTCGCGGTCCCTGCGGTCGCGTCCACGGCGTTCATTGCTGCGAGAACGGGCAGGCGAACGCGGTTGTCTTTCTCTGCTACGATCCCTGGCATAGCGGGAGTGGCGTTCTCGGCGATCCCGTTCTCTGTCTCTTTCTCGTTCGTGATGCCTTTCTTGACTGCGCCGGGGACTGCGACTATTTCGACGCTGTTTCGTACTTTTATTATTGCTGGAATTGTGGCGTTGGCCGCCGTTACCATTGCCACGTTCGGGACTATCCCACTTGGAGCGCTGTTTTTCTACTTTTGGGGGACTCGGTGATTGCCGTTGTATTGGTTTCTTTGACCGTTTGGTTTCGTGGTCAGGGGATCGTTCTCGCTTGGTGGCCACCTGTTTTTTGCTCGATTTCTTTTTGTCAGAGCTAGATGAACCAGAAGATGCAGATGAATCACTACTGCTACCACTACTGCTGCTGTTGCTAGATGAGCTGCTTGAAGATGAAGAAGAGGAACTTCCCCGGGTAGCAACTTTTCGTTTACTCGATTTCTGATCGGGTTTGTCCTGGCCGGCATCTTCTTTTTGTTTGGTCAAATTTTTGCACTTTTCATTTTTTCTGATGTCAGCTTCGTCTGCGATGTCGTCCCCACGTTCTGTATGCCGTGATTTTTGTGTTTTCACCATTCTCACAAAGAAAATTTCAATTTAAAAAACCCCAAGCGAATAATTTTGTATCTTTGCTTCTCTCCTCTTAGCGATGACACTTTCGTTGTTTGTGGTCAATCAGCTGTTTGGCAAATCAATAACCATAGTTGATGGCTTTGAACTTGCATAGAGGAAGAGAAAAGCCCTGGTGAAATTATGGGCAAGATAGGTACAGAATCTAGTCCTTGGTATAGATTACGACTGGAAACTGATTTAAATATTTTAAAAAATTACCATGCCACTAACTCGATCATTGTTCCGAATGGGAACTAAAGAGAACATGTTATCGGAACATCGCTATCGGCGATAGGAGGAATTTGCAAACAAAAACTCAAAATAGAACAAATTTCCAAAAGACAAAGGGAAACTTAATATTGTTTTGTGCCATGTTAACTTATAAATTTCTTATAATGCTCACAAATTGTGTGCCCGTGGGTGTGTGAGCAGCAGCGGCAGCTATTCAGGCTAATAAAAGCGCAGTAGCGAATTCAGGTGCTATTGCAGTCGCAAGGGCAAGGCCAAACGAAAAAAATAATCAAATTGGAGTGCCCAAAAATTGAAAAGGAGAAGCACACAAAGTTGTGTAGAGGTCTAAAAGCTTTACTTCTGGCCACAGAATGACACCATTTGATGATTTCGTCTATTTGATTAATCATGTGCTGCTCGGCGAGGAACCGGTAAGCATTAAAAAAATCCCTAGAGACGGTGGCTGAGGCGCAAACACTAAACACACACACACACACACAAAACCCACAAACATTGACATTGATTTTGTTCGGCAGACAATTGAGGATTTCATATTGCTGGTGGGCACTCTGGTGGCCTTCATAGCATTCATTTTATGGTGTTGCTTTCCGATACAACCAAAGGTAATGAACCAACAAATGTAAATATTTTTGTTACATTACTAAGCTATTTGTCTTTTCCATGTCGGTGTTGGCGTGTATTTGTAGGAGGCAGGTGCCGGTCAGCATCGTCAATTCTCCTGCAAAATTATCCCGAATAACAATAAATCATTTGATGCAGCCACCAGCACCGATGGCAATCTCTCTGCCACCCCACCAACTCATCCAGGCGGAACCTCACCGACCAACAGTACCCTATATCATGGAGCCAGCAGCTATAGCAAAAACGGTCCTGCGGCCATGCATAATTATTATGTTAAAAACGGGCACCATTGCTGCACTTAATGATCGAAAACCTCCGGCATTCCCCTGCACTGACTTTTCGTTGGCGTTTACTTTTCGAATGCCTGCTCATATGCTTCAATTGTAGTGCATATTTCTGGTTTTGCTATTGCTATTGTATGTGTGTGTATGTTACTCTATCCCAATGAGCTCCTCCCTGCTCTTAATGTACAGCTGTTTTTGCTCGGTGTCAAGTTATCGTTCGGTATTGTGCCAATTAGGTCATCGTTACGGATTTCGCATGAGCTTCTCTTCATTTTCGTATTAAATTCATTGACAGAAAAAAAAAATCTGTTTATCTGTAAATTAAGTTAAATAGACAAAAAAAAAAAAAAAAAAAACAAGAAGGAAGAAAGAAAGAAAGGAAAATCAACACACACAAAATGTGAACATGATTCGCAAGTAAAATAGACTTGCAAAAAATGCTCAGACTGATTTGTTCATAAACAATTATGAAAGTTAAAAATGAGAAAATTTAAACAAAGAATATGGAATGGTAAATGCGGCGCAAGTTTCTAAAACTTCATTTCAAAACGTATTACATTTGTGGATATATTTAAATAATAATAAATGTATTTAAAAATTATTTAAAAAAGTTTATTGTATAATAAGACAAATTTTTCTGTAAAAAAAAGAAAAACAATTGCTTATTCATCTGGCTGTCTCTATAAAAAAAAAAAAAAAAACATCAAAAACATTTCCCCCATTTTCAAAGAAAATAGAGCAATTCCCACATTATCTTTAAGATACAACAAAAATTATATTTTTTTTTAAATAATTCTAAATATTTATTATTTAATTTAATAAATTGCTTAAAGTTCTGATCTCATTTATTGATTTCGTAGATTTTTTGTTTTGTTAATTTATTTATTTTATTTCATTATTATTATTTTTTTTTTGTATTGATTAAGAAAACACAACCAGATACAAAATAGTAATATAAATTCAAAAATCTTCTATGCGAAGGGTTATAAAATCCCTTTTAAAATAAAATAAATTCATACAAAAAAAAAAAAAAAAAAATGTAGATTGCATTGCGTTTTATTTGTTTAAAAGAAGAGCAATAAGAATTCTTTTTAATTATAAATTGTGTATCGGTTTTATTTCAAAATTTATAACAAAATACAGATTAGATAGAACAACTAACTTAAATCTCAATGTATATACATATTTAATTGTTATTATGATAATGGAATATCAACAAGCTAAAAAAAAAATGATCATGTACAACTGTTTCTTTTCTTTTTTTTTGCATTAAAAGAAAACATTGAGCTTGTCCCAAAAAGGTCAATAAAACGACAGACAAGGACTGTAAATATCGCTGGGCTTCAATCACACACACACACACACTCTGATGCATACACACACATATATATATATATATGTTTGAATATCTTATCTATTTGATTTAAATACATAAGAGCATTTGGCTTGGTTGGGCTGGCCGAGTTTTCTATAATTCTTCTTTTGGCTTAAGGGGAAAAAAGAGAACCGAGCTCAGCGCTTTGGCACCGCTTAAATAACAAAATCAATAACAATTGCTAATAAGGGAGTGACTTAATATTATAAGAAATATACATTTTTTTTTGTTTGCCTAAAATTACAGTCAGTCTTAATCACAACACGCACAACATTTAACAGCTAAAAGAACAAATGGTCTTGAACCATTTCGGCTAGGCTTTTTGGGCTCAATTAGTTTTCTTATTATTTTTTATGCAATATTAAAGGAACATTTGAACTTCTTTGCTTAGAGCTGAGAAGAAGTTTTATCTTCGACTTGCCGAAGAATTTGGAAAATGCAAAAGTTATTAAATTGAGTTGTTTTTCTTTTTAATTTTGTTTTTTTTTTTTCATCAGTTCCCTTGGCTTTCTTTTCTCGCTAGGCCAAAAAGAGTCTTTGTAGTTGGTTTGTATAAAAGATGGTTTCAGCTGCTGCAGTCCAAAGGGAAAAACACATTCATCTCGATGAGAATCTGTATGACAATCAGGACGGCATAAACAGTGAAGAGGGCAATGCCCACACGCTTGGTCAGACGATAGCCACTAAAGCTGAGTATTATGAACAGGGCAATTGTAGAAATAATTAAAATCAAAATGTTGTATTCGATGCCCTGAGTGCCCACTTGTTGCATCTCCCCACTGCCATAGTTAATGCAATTTTTAATAAACCACGGCACACCCAGAGACAAAAGGATGGCCAAAGAGTTGGCGCCCAACGAGTTGGAGACACCAATGCCACTTTCACCTGCGAATATACAATTAAATAAATAAATCAAAATTTTATTCAAATTCAAAAGTGTGTGGAATTGCTTACCATTTCTCAATGAGATCAAACTAGAGACCGCTTCCGGCATGGTGGAACCAGCAGCCAAGAATGTCAGACCCATCACTATGGTAGGCACATGGATGGCCACACCAAAGGCTGTCAACATCCAGACAATCATATAGGCATTCACGCCAATACACAGAATACACATGATGAAAGAAACTGGATACATTTTACGGAATTTCATGGGGTTCGGTATCAGTAAGGCTAACACAATTTTAATCGGTCTTGTAAAAATCCACCAGAATTTCATAAAGTTTGAAGCCTCATGGGGATATGTGAACAGACCATCTTGTTTCTTTTCTTCTCCATCATGTTCGTCGTTCCCTGGAAAAAACAATTAATATGAATAATAAAACAAACATTTAACAGAAATAATAAATAACATAAATACTCTTTTATGCATTTAACATGCATATTTCATTTCATATGTATGGACTATGGAAGTGAAAGTGATTCCAATAAAGCAAAACCGATTTCTAGTTCATTTACCACATTGAGAGGACAAGTAGCACTAAATGACCTGCTTTTACTTTTCTTTAGCATGCAAAAAAAAAGAGCAAAAGCGAGATAGCTAAATAATACCACATAAGTAAATATTCTACTCATTTTCGCATACGCCGTGCCTAAGCGTCTCCGGTGAGCTTAGCGTGCACGCATATGTATATGTATGTGTGCATCAACGTAAAATTGGTACTGCAGCAAAGCAGCAAAGTAAGAGTAAAGGAGAAGGACAGAGTTAACCGTTATTCGGCTGTTAATTCTTTCAAACAAGCTGCCCAGTTTAATGCTTCACAAAATTTGGGAGAAATATGAATTAATTTGGTGGTGATGATTTTTAAAAATAATTCTTTATGAAAAAAAGTATATAAAAATGTGGGATCAGTCTTAATTACTTACAACTCTTGGAATGGGTTAGATTGGCCGTGGACGACATGGAGGAAGTATTTTCGGGCAGGTTTACCACAAACAAGCCATTGCCAGTCAAATGCTCGTTTTTCAACGGTAGCTTAGCCTTGGCACTATTCTCTGGGGGCTCGGTAAGATCTGCGGCATAGATAATATAAATGTTAGGCAATTTCAGAGATAATATTAGGATACCAAGACTTGCCGTAGCGCGTTGAGAAGCAACAATTCATTTTATCTTCAATGAAAACCCGAATCGCTGGCATAAATTTGTTGTTATTGAATGTTATCAGGTAGTAAATAACCAGGAAACCCATCATAATGCATGATTCGACAAAACTGATATTGCCACCCCAAGAAAGTACGAGTAAAATAATAGTATTGAGACCATAGATGACACAATCTCGGGCAATTGGCCACCAGTCAAGTTGAATTGGCTAAAAATCAAAAAAAAAAAAAATTTACGTTTAATTTATAGAGATTTATTTCAGTCGCCTTCAATTTACCTTATCAATGGCCAAAGCAGCCAAGCCAGCCACTCCAAGAGTATTGAACATCAGTGATCCGATTATGGTGCCCAGGCCCATATCAGAGGTTAGAATCAAGGTACTGATGGTATTGGTAAAGAACTCCGGCATCGAAGTGGCCGTGGCCATAAAGGTGGCTGCGGCCACATCCTTGGATAAATGCAGATCCTCACAGATGCACTCCACCGTGGGCAGGAAATAATCATTGCAAATTATGGCCAATAAAATGAAAAAGTAAATAGCAGCAAAAACATGCAACGCAACCCAGCCCTGGCGTAATTCATCCTCTAGAAAAATAAATTATAAAAACAATCGGTAAAGTAAAGAGAACATTTTGTTTTTTTTTTTTTATTGCCTTAAACATTTAAACATTTCACTGACAATTTATAAATTATTAAGTCACTGGTATATTTTTAGCAATTCAAGTGCCAATTGAAAATAAAATAATCAAATCTAAGAACCTAGAAAACTTAAACCAAAATGATTAACAAGCACACTTTTTGGTTGACAATCACAAAATAGAGGTTTTTTTTTTCTATCTTGGCCCTCCTTCAAAAAATTATTTAAAAAAAAAACCTAACAAATTTTCACTAAATCACAGGAGATATACGAAAAATATAATCTAGCAATCTAGCTCCTTTCCCAAGAGACAAATAAGTGTGCCCTTATGTGATCAGCCCAATAGATGGCGCTCTTCCATTTTGGTGAACAATTCCTTTTGATTAAAAGGCAAGCGGTCATATGAGTAGTCCTATAGATGGCGTGCATGCATTACTGCAAACTATTCATGTGTGTAAAGTGTTATACTGCATATACTATGTAGCAAAGGCTTTCTTAATATTTAACAAATTCAAATGACAAATCTAATCTAATACTTTCATTCCAAATTGTTTGGGCCGCTCTGATCTGTTTATTAAATCGATATCAGATGTTAATTTTTCAAAAGCTTTATTCAAGTAAATGTTAAAATATATATGTATATACAGCCAGGTATGCATGTATGTATGTGTGATCTTGGAGTTTTTCCCACTTGCGATAATAATGAAATAGACAATTTTTTTTTGTTATTTGTTTTATTTTAAAATGTTTTACACGATTTATACATATGTTTGAGCACTGCAGGTATAAAATAGATAAGCTCTATTAATTTATTGGTCATTGAATTTTTTTTTTTTATTATCAGCAGCACTTCAGTCTTCCTATGGGTGTGATAAGGTAAAAAATATAATTAACTTCCCCATGGAGTATCTATTTTATATATTGTATATATTGTAAGCAAGTTCAAGATTAAATCACACTCAAACTAAAAGTGTTAGGTTTTGTGGTTTCTGAGACTTTTGTCCTCTTTGGGGAAATTCGAAAATTTTAATTAGTTTTCTATTATTGGTAAATCTGGTTTCGAAATATCATCAACTTTAGAATGTGCAATTACGTTATCAGAAATTATAAATACAAAATGTTTAATATTTATTATTGATAGTAACTTAGTTTGTATATTTTAGTTATATATTTAATCAAGTTGTATTTCTGGTATTACCTAGTATGTCTGCTAGCTGATATTGTGAAAAGTGCTTAATATTAATTTGTAAATAGCCCATACGAACCTGTGAACAATTCAGGGAAATCCTCAAGTGGCGAAGCTTCATCTTCACCAGGGCATGTGGCACGTGGCGAAATATCAAAGCTAATCAATTGCTCATCGATGTATTTCAATGATGACTCCAGAAAATTGCTACCATTGTAATCTGAAAAGCAAAAAAAAAAAAAAATAGAATTTAAAAAATTTAGTAAGTATCGATACTGATCATGGCGTGCCTGAGTAACCAGATAATATCTCTGAAATTTTCATAAGTGGCTCAAGGGATCAAGCAAATCTTCTCAATGGCCTAGGGAATACCTTGATCGTATTACCTTTATTATTTTTTTCTCCAAAAGATCAGAACCGGACATTATAGACTCCCAGACTCTAGATTCAAATACAAATCGAATGAGATTCTGTCTCTTTCTAAAACTAGATTTACGGTCTTCTTGCTTAAATAGACTAAACATATATCACATAACATATATCAGAACCACCTTGATCGGACCACTTTATCGTTTTTCTCTCAAACGAACTTAAGTCGTTCTTTGGAATACCTTTGGAATTTATTAAACAATCTTTTTAGAAATAAGATCATCTATGATGTAAAATCATAAGAACCCAGGAATATCCGAACAATCTCATTCATTGACAGCCCGAAAATGTAGATACCATTGGAATTTATTCTTGGTAAATTAATGCATTTATGGTATTTACAGAGTCCATAAATGTTTAACGGCTTTTCTAGCTCAACATTTTGTTTTTCGTAAGCTAAAAAAAAAATGTGAGTCAATGTCAACAGGCCTAGAGTTTTTTTTTATTGAAAGAGCCTTAATAGGGCCAGTAAATATTGATTTAATATGAAATCATTTAATACTAAATAAATATTTGCTGAGCATATAAATTAAGCCTTTAATTGAATGCAGTATTTAAGTTGTAAATAAATAACAAATATAATTTTAGCATTGAAATAGAAAAATATATGCAAATCGTTTTGGGATTTGTTAGTCGTAATTCTCGATAATTTTTGTCAATTTCTCCAGTTCCAGTTATTGTTTTGTCTTATCAATTTACTGCAGGAATTATTGTACTAAGAAGAGATTATTGGTCTAGTCTAGCGTTTTCAATTGGTTTATTATTTTACGTATCCGTATTGCTCTGATTGGGTTTCCAACTTAATTTCTTAATGATTTTGACAAAACAGTCGATACGAGTTGGAAAATTACAAATGCTTTATATACGAATTGGTAATGATTTGATAGACCAAAAATATATAAGACAGTCATGAAAAACAAGGTATAAACAACTGTTTATAACTGTTCCTTTTAATTGCTTGAGACAAAAAAAAAAAGAAAAAAAAAATAGGTCTGAATTATAGATCATAAATTTGCTATCTGGGCTATAATAAATGCGATAAAATGTGAGCCAACTGTTGGGAGATTCCTGGTAAGAATAATCACGAATCACAGCAGAGCACAACAGTCAGATGGTCTGGCCCATTATCTCAGTTTGCTCAGACAAATTCACTTTTAGTCAAGCTAATTAAATTTATTGAGCCCCATTTTTGTTTGTCTATGAGTTTCTGATTAAATATTCAGAGACTTCAGAGTTCTTGGGCTTTATTGTTCAAGCCTATTCATAATTTATGGAATTGACCTTTTTAGTTTTTTTTGAGCGGTGGAAAATTCTTTTAGCACGTGCGATACGCTCGGTAGCTTTTCATAGTTTTTCCCAATGCTATTTTTGTTGTTGGAGTTGCGTGTGTCTTGCACCTGGCTCGTCTTTGTTGTGCCACCCAATTATTACAACAATAACAGCAACAACAACGACCTAGCCGCTTGTAATTTTTTTTTTTTTTTAATTAGTTAAACATTGCAATCTTGAAATTGAAACATGGCATTGCAAAATGAAAAATTAAAAAAAAAAAATGAAATAAACAAAAACAAAATAAGCAAAGAAAAATGTTCAATATTTCATTTATTGTCTTTTATGTTTTCTTTCTCAGGAGGAGTTGAAATTTGTTTCACAAAAAATACACGACAAGCTGTTTGCCAATTGAATTATTCAATTTATACAAAACAAATGACTATTTAAATACTTAACTCCCCAGCTATAAATTCTAAAATTGTAAATCTTTGTTGTACTATTTAAAAAATAGAATAATAATTTACATAAATGCAACCGCAATAATAATGCAGGCGACCGTTAGACTCGAACTTGGCCGAACTTGGGATACCCTAGAAGCCAATACAATTTCGATATAAAAAAAACAACATGAATTGGTCAGACGAAGCCAAGTGCGCCACCTATCGAATTGTTTATACGACAGCACGCTTGCGCGCCTCTTAGGCAAAGAAAATTGTTCACGCAAGTACGCCATCTATCGGACTGTTCACAATATAGCATGCTTGCTGGCTTTTTAAGCAAGGAGAATAATATCATAATTTATTTATTTATTTTTACAATCCTATGTGGGTATGGTCTGATTTGGTTTGTGTTTGATAACACTCACCTAATATTTTGAAGTCTTTTTTTTAACAGTTAATATAAAATTGGTAAAAAAAAACAAACAGAAACCACCATGAAGAAGAAAGCAGTGTGAAGGAAGAAAAACGAAATAAACAAACGGCTGGACAGGGCTATATCGCTGTATACAGTTTGACTATAGCTACTAGGTTACACAACTTTATACAAGCTTAATATAACCTTTACTTGTAGGGTATAAGAACAATAACAGCAAGAGTTGCCTAGAAACAAGTTTATTGAACTTGTCCGTCATGCGGGGTGGGCGGCTTTGCAGTACATAAAAAAAATATGAAAAATCCCAATTTAAAGACCAAGCCAAGCCCTTGTAAATCACAGCCGGAAATTGAAAAAATATAAAAAAATCAATCTAAAGAAAATTTCAGGTACTTTTTCCCCTTTTCCTTATAAAGATAAACCAATTGGAAATCCCACGCCACCCTCTTGAAAAATGTACAAATTCAGCCTTTGATCATTGATGCTTATCATTGATTGTATTCGTCATTAATATACATTAAGACTTAATTATTTGAAAATACTTTTTGATTGATAATAAACCGGGAAATATTCCTGTTTCAGTGTAATTCCTGGTAAGACTGTTATTTTTTGTGTTAAAAAAATAATTTACACGACTGAGATATTAAAATGGCAAAATACTTGTAATTGTTTTGTTGCCATTGAGTGATGATTGAAAAAAAATCTGTTCTTAAATCTATGTTCACTACGACGAAGATAACATACACTTCTTTGGATGACTTTTTTTTTTTTTTTTTTTTTTGCAAATTACGAAACGAGTACAGCAAGAGCTAAATGAACCACACAGTGGGATATTTGGAACAAAAGAACTAGAGCGCATGAGCGCAGAGTTGCATTGATAGTGGCAGCTCAGATTTAAATTATTTTCAACAATTACTTTTCAGTGGTTAGATTGATGGATAAATAATTGGAATATAAATGGTAGAGTATACAAAATGCCAGAACAACAGTCGTAGATAAATTGGCAACTCATTCAGAGGCAACCTGCCAACAAGATGTGATGAAGATTGTGATGTTGATGATGACAACCAACTGGCCTACTCTTGAACTTTGTGTAAGTAGATTGTGGAGGGAGATTGTGGGGACACGGAGAAATCAAAATATAAGTATTAATACACCGGTCAGTCGAGTAAGTTTGTTTACGTTTTGTTTGTTTGCTTTGATAAATAATACATACAATATATAAAAATTTGTATAAACTGTAAGCAATGTTGAAACTAAAAATATTATCATTAATAAATAAACAATTTTATTGCTATTATTTTTATTATAAATGACAACTGGTATGTTTGAGCGTCGGGGCAATTGTGGGAAAATACTTTTGAATATTTCGTTGTTGTTCTCATTATTATTTGTGTTATTTTTTTTTTTTTTTTAATGAGCTTTGGTACTTCAGATTCATGTAATTAAATTACATTTAATTGAGTTTACTCAAAAGAAATTTTAACAATTTAACATAAACAGTCTTTGGCCTTGTTGCTTGTTCAATCGAAATTCTGAAGAAAAAAGATAAATAATAAATTTATATGATCAAAAAAAAAAAAAAAAAAAAATGCTTACCAACTTTAATGAAAATATTAAAAAAAAAAAAAATTGCTTATAAATTTCTTAGAACACCTCACAATTATTCCAGTGAAAAACAAGCTAAGATTTCTATTTATAAAAAATGTTTGCCAATTTTGGCATCTCACATTAATAATCCAAAGGGAATCACCCAAATATTAAGAATTTATTGCAATTAAGCTTTTATGTTTCAATATTTTGTTTGCTTAATTACAAAAGTTCTTTTCAAAATTTAAAGAAAAAAAAAAAAAAACAAAAACCATTGAAAATTACAAATTTACCAAGAATTCCAAATGATCAGAACCCTCTCCCTCTCTTTTGTCTAATTTTTTTTTTTTTTTTTTTTTTTTTTGTCTGCCATTTGGTGTGAGTTTTGTATGTTTCGTCATGAATGCCTAATTAGGTACTTGTTTAGAATCTAGAGGCTTAAGCATATTATGGTATTTACTTTGTTAAGTATTGTATTTTTTTTTTGCCAAGTCTCTTATCTCACGCGACATCGAAGTAGCAACTAAAACACTAACAACTACGACATCTTATCGGCCGAGGCAATAAAATTGAAACAAAAAAGCAAAAAAGGCAACAACAAAAAAGTGTATGAAGATTTTGGCAATTCATCATTAAAATTGCTCTCCATAAAATCATAAAAATCTTTTTTAATTTTCCCCAAGGATTAACCAAAAACAAATTCAATTGAAGTAGGTCAATAAAACTAAAACAGTCTATGAATCATAGAAAATATACAACATGTTTTGATTTGTTAAGATTCCCTAGGGGAGTCGGGGAATCGGAATCAGAATCACCTGTGTACGTCATGTGGCAATAAAAGGATCTTTCAGTTTTGAGATCTTTTGGTCATATCTTTATCTGCCAAGGCATAAATAATGGCTTACTTATCGGTCTGACAGCTCAAATCACTTTCATAAATAATATGAAAATATAGAAAATAAATCCAGGTTTTTTTTTTATCATCTTGAGCAGGGTTAATCATGTTTTGTTTATGATACATTTCGTTGGGATCTTGACAGGTGAAATCCGAAAAAGCTTAAATTCACTGATTGAACATTTCAGCTTTTTTCGGATAAAATACTCTAAAAATTATCAATATTAGATTAAGAATAAAATGTTTAAAAAGATTAAAAATAATTTCAAAAAGAAACTTTAATTATTTATCTCAAGTGTTAAAATCTGTGGGATTTTTTGTTTCGCCCTTCAAGTTCAAAAGGGCAAGCAACTTTTGATGGATCATGACAAAAAAGCTAACGATTTGACAGAATATTGAAGAGTCTAATGAATTATCTGACACATAAAGCAAAATAGTTTTTTTTTTCAGGCAATATCTGTAGGGCCCTCTGATTATATAAAAATCAAAGCAAAAAAAAAAAAAAAAAATTAAATTAATCATGATAATCGAAAAGTGTAGTGAGAAATCTTGTAAGACTTTCGATAGACTGGATTGAGCCCGTTAACTCTGTGAATATTGAAACGTTTATCAGCTTTAATTATTTGATCAGCTAAAACATTTTTTAATTATAGTATATCAATTGAATTTAATACATTTCAGTTCCGATTTGACAGTATAATAACTGTTAATTTTTTTGTCAAAAATTGATTATTATAATTAATTGAATCGTATAATTCCAAGTGGCCTGGTGATATCTGATAATCTATATAGAAATTCCCTTTCCCTTTCTTTCGAATTCTCGGAGAATTTTAGCCCAAGCAAAATAGAAGAATCGTAGAATTTCATTTTAGAATGGGAAAACCCCATTTAAAAATTCTTTTGAGTTTTGAATTATTTCAAGAAGAAGAAGAAGAAGACGAAGAAAAATGCTATGCAAATTCTTTAGACTTTTATTCTGGCAAATCAATCAATTTCCGTGCTTTATTTTACCAAAGTGAGACAAGACAGTTGAGAACTGATAAGCCAATCTTGGAATTTGAAAAGCATTGTTTTTTTTGTTTTCCTTTTTTTTAATTTGCATTTGTTTGTCTTCGTCTTCTTCGTCTTCTTCTTTATTGGTTTGGTGCCTTTTTTGAACTTACCCGCCGAATGTGTATCCGCTATGCAAATAACAAAGAGAACCAAAATACCAGCAAACAAATGGCTGGCCTTATGCAACATTATCAATTTCGTAAATAATTGATTAAATATAAATAGTAAAATAAATTTTGATTTAATTGATTTTTATTTGTTTTTATTTTTTTTTTTTTTTTGTATTTTTTTAGATTTTTTTGGTTAGATTTTCCAAATTTTCGCCAACGCGTCGATTATAAATTAAACGTTCATCGTTTTCGCTTAATTACATTTAAAATCATTTAAGCACAAAAAACAAAACGAAAAAAAAATGATTTACAAAAAAAACAAAAACAAAAATAACAACACGTGCACAAGCGATTTGATTATTTTCGTGATTGTTTATTTTTATTTATTTTTTTATGATTATTTATTTATTAATTTTTTTTTAATTTTTTTTTTTTTTTTTTTTTTTTTGTGTAGGCGGTTCGAACGTTTTCGATTTATAGAGCAAGATTGTAAAGATAATAAAACAGCAACTAGAGCAACAGCAAAACAAAATAGCTTCAAAATCTTTTCACACACGTCGTATACGCAATAAGTTAAGTGATTTAATTTTTTTTTTTAAGGCAAAAAAAAAGGCAATGAGCTTTAGCAATTTGGTAAGAAAAAGTAGAAGAATTGGTCCTATTCTCTTTATTTTAATTGTTTTATTATTATTTTCTTTTTTTTTTTTTTTTTGATTTGAAAAGATCTTTTCAATTCGCTCGGACACCAACCGCTTGGCTAGAATTGTATTGCTCAACTAATTAAGTGCGACCAGTGCGCGCCCGTCTTAATAATAAACCTCGGGTAGGTTCGCGTCGTCGCTTCGCTGCCTTTAAAGCAACCGGCTAACTGGGGGAAACAAAAAAAAAACGCCACGCCGACGCCTGCTTGATTTCCGATATTTCGGTTGCTGCTGCTGCGACTATCATAGCCGCAGAGTCGTAAAGCTCTGCTGTAAATAGTGAAAACTTTTACAAAGATATCATTCAAATCGACTCGAATGACAGTTGGTGTGACAGTCGGCTGGCTTAGTCATTTGGCAACTGCCCTGAGATAAATCCATTTTGGCTTAACGTACCCACAAACATCGAGACATCTTCAAATATGTCAGCGATAGTAGAGAAATACGAAGTACAGACGGGCCAGACAATCAAAAAGGGCCGCAGATAGAGTCAGTCAAAATATCCATTAACCAGGCTGATACCGATATTAAGGGAGGTAGGTTGGGTTGGGTATATTGATTTTCATAGAAGCTCTGAACCACTGAACTGAAAATGATAATTCCTTTCCTTGCAATCAGATCCCACTAACTCTAGGCTGTTATACTCAAATTCTCAGGGCGCCATCTAGTGGTCTGTTCAGAGTTTCCGCTCTTGTATACTCAAGGCGCCATCTAGTGGTCTGGAGAAGAGTTTCCTTAACGTTTTTATTGATAGCTCCTGCATTTATGAACCGATCTTGTTTATGTTGATGCCAATCGAAAGATTTTGGAATTCTGCACTGGAACGACTTCACTAGTCGTCTTGGCTATAGCTTTTGGGCTTCTCTGGATATTATTTATAGGTTAATAGATTATTTGTTATCAAACTACATAGGGCACTTCAAAGGCGACGAGACTTAACAATTTGTGAAAGCTCTTAAAACGATACTCAAATTGTCTGGCATTGAAGTCTCTGTCATTGGATTAGATCCAAACTATATTCTAAGCGATTTTCAACTCTCATCATCATTACTCTCTCTCTCTCTCTCTCTCTCTCTCTCTCTCTCTTTGTCTGTCTCTCTTTGCCTGTCTGTCTGTCTTTGTCTTTTTCTGTCAATCTCTTATTTGTAGTCATTAATTTAGCAGTTTCTTGATAAGCAAGTCAAATAATTTTTTCCTGACATTTTATCAACCAATTGCCGGTAGTCACTAAAAGTTCACACTACTCTCCAAATACCTTTGCCTATGTGTGTGCGTATGTGTGTGTGTGTGTGTGCATATGTAAAGGGGGTGTGATTGAAGGTTAGCATTCGATAAGAGATTCTACCTAGTGACCAGTTGTGTTTTTTTTTTTTTTTTTTTTGAATTATCATTATCAGGAAACTGCGGCATTGAAAACTTCCAATAGAAAATGGAAAAAATGGAAAAATGATTTGAGAGAAAAAATGAAAGCTAATTAATCATAATTAGCTTAGTGTAGTATGCTTTAAAGCTAAAAGAACTAATGAGGCCTTTTCGTTTCCATTTTCAGGGCAAACAATCAGATACTAATTATTTGTTTGCAAGCAAATAAGCAAATTTTCCAATATAAAAAGCAAAAAAAAAAAAACAAAAACACTTGTCAAGGGAAAGTATCCCTCGCAATAAATGATAATAAATTTTCTGTATTTAATGTTGACATTTTTATGGCTTACGTATCAATCAATTAATTAATTCCAATTCAATGTGATTTTTTTTTTTTCGGACCTTTTGGTATTGGTATGGGTTAACCTAAAACATGTCTTCTGTATTTATTTTTATAACCTTATCGAAATTCTGTATAAACGATTTAACAACAAAGCAAATCAACACGTACTCATCGAACTTACCTCTCTCTTCTGGAGTAGTAGAAAAATTATTATATAAAACTAAAAAGGAAAATAAATGTATATCAAATATCTTTTGCGATCGTTTTCGATTATTTTGGATTGTTTGCGCGTCATATGGCCTCTAATGACGTCATACTGTCGATAGGTGGAAAAGAGAAAATGTCGTCAAATCAATTTGAAGGTGGTAAATCGACCAATCACATATTGATATTGATAAGCCTCCGAGTGGCATCAATACTACCAACAGATATCACTTACTTTGATAGATGGAAAGTTTGAAAGCCTAAAAGCTGTCTGAAAAAGTGCTGCCCGCCGGCAGTTTGGGGCTGGGACTAAGTACTCAAATCATTTTATTTTAATTAATCGATGTCTTTATACAGTCCAAAGGACAATTAAGAAATTAATAATGGTCTTATCATTGGACTGGATCGGTCCAAACAACAATCAGTCAGGGATTACAGACTCTTTGAAACGTTTAGGTCCATTCCTAAACCGATTTGGATAGGCATAATGGCAATCTGATCCAACTGAAATCTGATACACTCATCTCACCTTATATAGGAATTTTAAGTGCCTATTCTGAATGAGATTGATTAATCAATGGAGATGTAAGTTTAAGTAAATTTAAATAATATCTAAGTACTAAATTTCAAGAGCATCATTCATAAATGTGAAAGTTGTTTCTAGACGCAAGGTGGATGGGTTTGACAGCTATAAATGGTCCGACTGAGGAAGAAGAAGAAGACTGAGGGACTAGTGGGTATTGTCTGAGGTTCCATACCTTGCCCGTTTCTGAGTTAAAAAGTCTAAGTCACCAGCTCCAAAGTCCGGCTATCTGAAAGTTTCAAAGTCGAGAAGTAGAAATTCCCATTTTTCGGAAATTCCAATTTTTCTTTCTTCTTGGATATATTTTTAGAATATCGAAATAATGTATTAATCTTTGATTATTGTCCATTTTGGTGATTCGAAAAAAAAAATCCTCAAGACTATGACAAACTGATTTATCATAGAGATACTCACTAAGATTTAAAAACACATTGAAATTTTTCTATTCAATTTTAAGTGCAAGTCATAAAATATATTATATTTTAAATGTCTCGTCGTGACGCTACTGATTAAGGTAATTTTTTGTTTGTTCAGTTTTGCGGTGTGCTTTTTCTATACCCTCCATGATTCTACCCAAGCGATATGTTCAGATTGTGTAAGTGTTTGTAATATAGAGGAAAAAAAAAACAGATATTAAGTCATTCAAAGTGCTGGTAGAGGGTATTTTTAAGTCGATGCGAATTACTTAATAGGATTTTCGGAATTTAAAAAAAAAAAAAAAAAAAAAAAACTATCTTACTCGGAGTTAATTTGGTAAATTTCACGTTAATTTTTGTTTGGTTCGAGATTCGTTGAACTTTAAACATTTTTCAACAAATAATCGAAGAAATAAATATTTATAAGCTTTTTAAATTAATTTAACCACCCACCACTCACATTGTGAGATTATATATGTACTTTTATTAAGCACTTCTAATCATAGTCCAGGCCGCCCGCACAATATCAATTAAAAACAAAGAAAACACTTGAATGGCTTGAGGCTAAAATGATTATCAGAGAAACACACGTCTAAAGTGAGAGTCCAGGCAGGCGCTCATAAATATTAAATCAATTTATTTATATAGCATCACCCACACTGGCAATTTGAGATAGGTAATCATAAGTTGAGGGTAGATTAACCTTAGACTTTTTAAACACTGTCCAGCTGTGTCCTATTGAAACCGATAGAGATATCTAATCAAGGTCTTTCAAAATTTCGTTAATTTTTTTTTTTTTTCTATTAAAATTAAACAAAATTTGACAAATTCTGTCTTTGATTGTTGGGTTTTTTAGACTCCATAAATCAGGACCTGCAGATTTGTATTCTATTCTATATTAAATCAATTCCAGAGCCCAACGAAAAACCCTTTCGATTGACGTCAATATGAATAGAATCGAGTCACAAATACAGAAGCTATTAGCAAAAACATAATGGATCCTCTTTCTCAATTGGTTTAACGGGCCGCTAGATGGCGCACTATTGGCTTTTCTTAACTCTTCATGTCTTGGCTTCTGTTTTCAGAGCTAGGCTGGTGGGATCCCATTTGATATGTTGAGTTATTCACTTCAATAATTTGATTATATAGTAAGGTTAAAAGTTTAGGCACATAGCCTTTTCTGCTTAGATGGTACATAAGAATGGTATTATTAAATTTTTATAAGGAACAGAATAAAGAAGGGAAAATAGAGGAAAACCCATGAATATAAATGTCTTAAATCTATTTCTTAAATGCTACAAGTTAATTTTATACAAAAATATTTTTAATGTGTGTATGGCTTGATTTTATGCATTTGTCTTTAAAACTATTGTGTAGTCGGTTGATCCTATCTGTTACCAGCTCGGTATTGGGTATACTGTGCAGATCTAAGGGGGAATGATCCCAAGGCAGTTTATGAATCATTTTCAGTATCTTGTTCTGGGCTATTTGCAATTTTTTTATATGACACTTTGCAATTTGTATTTAATTTTATATGACTAGTAGGAATGTTGATGGACTTTCGTTTCTTTGTAAAAAATATCGCTTGTGTTTTGTCAGTATTTACCATAATTATACCCTGTACCTTACAAGGTACAAGGGTATATTAGGTTTGTCAAATGTATGTAACATAGAGAAGGAGACGTCGGAGACCCCCCAAAGTTACCTAAAGTATGACCAGGGTGTCTAGAGAAATCGATATAGCCATGTCCGTCTGTCTGTCTGTCCGTCTGTATGAACACCTCGTTCTCAGAGATGGTTGGGCCTAGAAAGTTCCGGTTTGTTTTCCATTTGGAAAAATAAAAAATCAAAATATCAAAAGCAACTTGGAGCTTGTTCGTAATATCTGAGGCATTTTGACCCGTACAAAGAATGGCGGTGTCATCCGCAAAAATAGATATTTTACAATCTCCAAGCGGGGGGGTATCCGCGGTGAATATGTTGTATAGAATGGGTGAAAGGCAGGACCCTTGGGGGCAGCCAGTCTTTAAGGTGTGATTGTGCGATTTACTATCCCCAATATGTACTGCAAATGAACGACTAGTCAGGAAACTTCTAACAATTTTTGTAAGTTCTAACGGAAGGCCAAAGAGATTCATTTTAAAGATAAGAGCATCATGCCATACCGCGTCAAATGCTGCTTTGATGTCCAAAGGAATCATACCGGTGGACTTTGAACTAGCAAAATTCAATTTAAAAAGATTTTTTATTTTCATTAAAGGGTGAATGGTGTTGTGACCTTGACGAAATCCAAATTGATGAGGGGGAAGCACGTTTTGGTCATTAGCATAATCGGAGATCCTATTTTTGATTATCTTTTCTAAAATCTTGCTTACCGAGGAAACTAAGCTTATTGGGCGGTAAGAAGAAATTAATTCAGCTGGCTTCTTCGGTTTTTGTATGGGAATCACTTTGGAAACCTTCCATACTTCAGGAAAAAAGGATAGGCGCAAGCATGCATTAAATATCTTTACTAGAAAATCGACGCCTTTGCGAGGAATATTTTTTAAAATCGTATTCTGGATGTTGTCCAAGTCAGGTGATTTCTTGATCTTTAACTCTTTTATAATAGCTGAGACTTCAGCCAAATCTGTAAAATAGAATGTATCAATTGTGGAATTTGTTGTTTCCAACGATTCAATAAATTCAGTGACCATCGCGCTGGTGTGCGGGTCGCTAAGATTGCTAGAAACCGAATTATTTTTGATAAAAGTATTGGCTAGAATACATGCTTTCTGTTCTGCCGTGAAGTAGGAATTTGATGCCTCGTTTAGGGTTGGAATGTCAGCCTCCTTCTTTTTTATAACTTAAGCTAACTTCCAAAAGGGCGAAGAGTTTTTGTCCAATGAAAGACCCGCGCATAATCGGGTCATCAGTAAAGCCCTCTTATTCCTAGCTAATAATAAAGCTTGTTCAATCCAGGACCTACTCAAACTCTAAACCTTTACTTCTTATGTTAAGAAATCTTTCGATTGATAGCAATATGAATAAACTCAAATCATAAATATAAAAGTTATTAGTTAAAACACTATGGATCCTCTTTCAATTGGTTGAGGTTAATTGGAAACATGAATGTCAGAGCAAGACTGATGGGATCCCATTTGATATGTTGAGTTATTAGATTTATCTTTCTGAAAGACCCGGACTTAATCGGGTAATCGGTGAAGCCCTCTTATTCCTAGCTAATAATAAAGCTTGTTCAATCCAGGTTCTACTCAAAGTCTAGACCTTTACTTCTTATGTTAAGAAATCTTTCGATTGATAGCAATATGAATAGCTTCAAATCATAAATATAAAAGTTATTAGTTGAAACGTTATGGATCCTCTTTCAATTGGTTGAGGTTAATTGGAAACATGAATGTCAGAGCAAGACTGATGGGATCCCATTTGAAGTGGTGCGCTTATGCATTTATCTTTCTGAAAGACTCGGACTTAATCGGGTGATCGGTGAAGCCCTCTTATTCCTAGCTAATAATAAAGCTTGTTCAATCCAGGTTCTACTCAAAGTCTAGACCTTTACTTCTTATGTTAAGAAATCTTTCGATTGATAGCAATATGAATAGCTTCAAATCATAAATATAAAAGTTATTAGTTGAAACATTACGGATCCTTTTTCAATTGCTTGAGGTTAATTGGAAGCATGAATGTCAGAGCAAGACTGATGGGATCCTTATGCATTTATCTTTCTGAAAGACTCGGACTTAATCGGTGAAGCCCTCTTACTTAAACTCTAGATCTTTACTTCTTATATTAAAGGTCTGCTGTCACGTGACTCTGGATTTACACCCCAAAAAAAATATATATATAAATAAATAAATATCATTCTTATCAAACCACTTTTTTTTTAAGTTTAAAAAATAAATATGCATGACAATGGTTTTTAGATAAGAAGTAATTTTTTTTTTTTTTTTTTTAAGTGGAATTGACGTTCCTAATTGACGTCATTAAATAGAGTAGGAATGATATGGCTGGACATGAGGCTCTAAATTGACGGCCATATTGATTAAGTCTTACGTGTAAAAGAAATCACTTTAATTATGGTCTTATTATTATTATTATATTATTATTAATTTCAATTAATTTTGCAATGAAAATTTTTCACAGGAATTTTGATAATATAAGCCAAGTAAAAATTTATATACGAATGGGTTAATCGATTGAACAATTTATACAAAACTATAATTTTGAATAATTTGGCCTCAAGAACAAAAAAAAAAAATATGTATATATTTATATATATCGAAATGTATCGAAAAATGATGCAATATTGATGGTACTTATTTATTCAGAAATGCATACTCGGGTGATTCAATATCACAGGTTTTCTCAAGCAGAATCAGTTCAACGGCCACGGAGAATATCAGAAAGAATATATAGATAATTAAACTGGCCCATCCAACAAATTTGCCCAAGACGAACTTAGTTATCAGGAAGCACAAGTAGACTGCCACGGCGCTCACACCCAACATGGCAGTGGTGATGACCAGACCAGAAGAGTTAAGTACGATGTCTTCCTTTGAAATCAAGCTCTTAAGAATCCATGGTAGACCCAGGCATATAAATATATCAAAGGTATTTGAGCCAATTGCATTGCACATAGCCATGGAGCCATAACCTAATGGGTAAATTATAATGATAATATTAATTTATATATAGAATGTAGAATATATAGTAAGAGCTAGGATCTATCGGACTGGAGAGATCAACTGGAGAGAGGAATGAAAGTTTGGAAGTACCTTTCTTGGTGACAATGTAGGAGGAGACAGCCTCGGGTACACTAGTGCCGGCAGCTAATACAGTCAAGCCCATTATAGAATCGGGTATACCAATATTATATCCCACAACGGTGAGAAACCAGGCAAGCAAATACGAAATAAGACTGATCCAAACAACGGCGAAGAGCATGGTGAGCATGTAAACGGTTCGTACACTCGGTGTGGTACAGGCCAAAAATACAGTAGCTGGATATTTAACGGCCCACCAGATTTTTTCCACTATATTACCCTCTTTGGGATATGAGCAAACGTGATCTTTGAATGACATAAGTGGCTCCTCCTCGCGAAACAAGGGATTGTCACTCATTACATCGGCATTTAAGTCCACAGCTAAAGAATTATTTAAGTTTTTTTTTTTATATATATATTCTTAAATCATGATTTCTTTTTATTTGTACTCACTGCGGCAGATATTCTGGATCCTACGATCAAAGATTAAAGTTATCAAATATAATAGTTGAAAGAATATCATTAGTCCGGCTTCGATGGGATTCACTTTGGAATCGTAGAGAACCACAAATAATACCACTATCGATATACCATACCAAGTTGTGTCCCTTGTCACGGGCCACCAATCCATTTCAGCTGACTGTAAAAAATTTGAATTTAAATATTTCAAAAATAAAATATTTATGATTGCATAAGGATTCCTTCTATTAACACACAAGATGCAAACACTGACCTCTCAGATCACATTACAACAATGACCAAAGCTTTTGGAAAATTAAAAATAATATCTGATATCTTTTGAATAAATAGAATGAGAGGCCCAAGCCATTTTAAATGAAAGAATCAGATTAGATGAAGCCTTTTCCATTAAAAATTATAAAAGTATAACACTTGACACACAAATTCTTCACAGCTACGTTAGCGCGCCCTCTATTGCACTGTGCACACAACAACGCGCTTGGTTGCCTCTGAGGCAAGAGTTGTTCTTAACAATAATAAGCGCGCCACCTATCAAACAGTTCACACTACAGAAGCAAGAGTGCTTGCCTTTTAGGCAAGGCGAATAATATATTTTTTTTTTTGCATATTTCCTATAACTATAAAGCAATTTGGTTCGTGTTTGGTATTAATCGAAATGTTTTTGTATTGCACACATTTTGTTGGAACTAAACAGTATGAAATTTTCAAGCTGGTTAATCTACAGGGCTTTGAAAAAGTGTGGACAAAACAACGTTTGTTTGTTGTATCTTTTATAGAACATAATTAAATAAATATATTTATTTACAACATACCACGCCACTCAAGATGCCGCAAACTGAAGCTATTCCCAGCACGTTGAATACAGATGAGCCGACAATTGTGCCAATACCAATATCACCTTCGGTAATGAAAGTACCCACAAAGGCCACAAACAATTCTGGAGCCGAAGTGGCAGCTGCCAAAAAGGTGGCTCCAGCCACATCATAAGTCATACGCAAACCTTTGGAAACAATATATAAATTGATTTTCTTAAAATAAATGTTGTTTTTTTTTTTGCCTTACGGTAACACAAGCGCTCCACGGCAGGCACCAAATAGTCATCACACACAATGGCCAGGACAATAAACAGATACATGCTCAACAGAGCGCAAATGACACAATTTAATATAGTTCTCTCTCGCATTATATTTGGAAATTCCAAGATGGCCGGTATAGAGCAATTAAGCTCATCTTCCGGTATCGAGCGCAAATCCATGCTATCTAATTATTCATTTTATTTTTTTTTATGTTGATTTCGATGATGATGAAAAATATAAATACATATAGATTTGGTTATAGATATGGGACTTACCGAAGCCATATTGTCTTAGAACACGTTGAAGGTTATTTCCGGAACTTGCATACATATTATTATATTATATATAAATCACTCAAAAAATACATTCACAAAAAATTTAATTAAGGATAAGAGATGAAAAAAATCTAATATTGAAAAATCGAAATATGAATGGGAATGCTAGAGACTAATGACAAATAAGTCTTGGCAAGTACAAATAAATTTATGAACAGAATAAAAGTTTTTTTTTTTTTGAAAAACCCCAAATTTCTTTTTAATAAAGTAGGCGAGCATTAATTTTAATCGGGAAACCTGGAACAGTGAATCTTTGGGCTCTCCCTTTTCAATTTCAAGATCCCTTTTATTCCACTAGGAAACTTGGGCGTCGACAAAGCTTTCCAGTCTGCCTTGGTGTGCGGAACAGTTCCTAGAGTGCTGTGCCCCGCTAGGTTGGGTTCCACTCAAGAGGAATTCTCATTCCCTAAGACAGACCTAGCATCCCATTGTCCAAATCGTGTCCTTTTAGTTAACCCTGGCATGGGCGTAAATATGTGTTCTCAGTCTATTGAAGTGGGTTCTTGTTATGGAAATAACTTGGTACAGCAAGCCCAAAACTCTTGGGTAGGAGTAATAAGAAAAATTATAATAAACCATTTGACCAGTAAGCCATTAAACCAATTTACCACTGGGGTCTTTTCATATTCGCGTTCGAAAACGACTTATCTTTGCTCAGTATTCTTAGGCTTGCATTGAATTTCGAGCCCAACACATTTAATACAGATGATTATAGTGCCTTGTGCCAGTGCCCACTTTAATGACTTTTACAAAAAAACCCATTTGTTATGTTCCCCGAAACTGAGGCCTCTAGATTTCAGAATCGGAGTGGAAAGTAATATTGAGCATTCGATACCCTAAACTATTGACATTGGCAACTACTAAAAAACCTTGGCAGGACTACAAATTCAATGCTATCTCAAGAAGACCAAATTTGGTACATATAATTTAGCTTTTAGTTCATATTGATGATGTATCCGACTCGAATTTATACGCACATGTAAGCTTTCATACATTAACTTAAGGAATTTCCAAATTTGATTACAATCGTTCTATAAATGTGGGAGATATTCCCAAGACTGATTAAAGTTCGTATAACAGCTATTCGATAAAGTGGTCCGATACAGTGAGCTCGAACTAATCTGCTGCATATAGCTTTAAGACTGATACAGTAATACAGACTATATTTAACTTTTGGGGATCTACGATGAGAGGCTCTGTGCAAAAAATTTTAACCAAATATATTAGTCCAATCGCTTATAAAAATTTGTATTCTAAAAGCCAGAATCTTGGACTTGAACTTGGGCGTTGTAACAGAGAAAAAGTGACGGATGCGTTCAGTTATAATTTGTAATTTCCTCGGCTTGTAACTTCATGTTTGTTTAGATATTAATGGGGCATCCCTGGTACAAATGTGAGGTGGCATCCTTGATATGAATGACGAGGTGGTAGTCCTCTGTTGGCAGACTGGTCACACTGGAGGAACGAAGCTCAGGTAGCAGTTGAATGAGAAGAGTCATAGAGTCAGCGCATGCAGTTTAAGTTAAATAAAAGTCAGCGCGTTTAATTTAAGATGCTTGTCTAATTATTAAATACCAAACCAATAAACTTTACTTTAAATTTAAGTAGATTTCAATTTTTACCTGGTATTATAAAGGGGCAAATTCCATTCTTTTTATACGTTATGCAAGTGCTTAGTATGACCTGTGCCAATTTTTTCCGTTTTTAAAAAGGATTGACAACTTATGTAACTTACTTGAATGTAAATTCTACCATTCTACTGTTCCTGTTTTTTTTTTTTTTATCAGGGGTTTTATACTATTTAAAAAAATCTATTTGCGTCTGCTTTTTCCAAACTGTTTGGAGTTTCTTGAAAGTAATATTTATTATTTTTATTATTTTAGCTTTAATCTGGAAGAAGTTCACAATAAAGCTTCCGAAGATATTGTACTGTTTCATAGACACAAATTTTGAGAACTAACAAAAAATGAATACTGGATTCTGGATTATGGATTCCCGACCAGAAAGTCTTCAAAAGGCCTCGATCGCCATTGCGAATTATAGATTCATGCATACCGTCAACAACATGGAGGCGATTCGTTGCTGCCATCAAAAATAATCAAGCTTAAGACTCCAGTATAACTTCTTCTTTTCTATTTTTTCAATTTCAGATATTATGATCAGGATAGAACTATCATGTGAATCTTGAACAAAATTGACTTATAACACAGTCCGTCACAGCTGGAAATGAAACAAGACCAAAAATCCCATCCCATTCCCCTGCTAATAACGTAGACTAATCTGATTTGAGACTTAGAGATTGCTCCCAATTTGGCAGCAACAGATATTATGGTCGGGAGGGTTCAGAGCCGTTCCCTCAGTCCTCTTTTGGGACTTGAACCATGACAGATCACAGAATAGCTTGAACATTTAACTCAAACAATTCAGTAATAAATCTGTCCACCAGATTCTTTGATTAAACAAATACTAAGGGTGAGGTGATGTTTCAAGCTAAATTGAAAATGCCAATCTGTGCTGAAATTATTAAAATAATAATTAATGATTACAGATATTCCTAGAACCGATTAATCTCTCAGACTGAGTACATAATTAATCTTCCATACATGAATCCCAAATACAAAATGCGTTTTGTGATCGGCCAATGAATGCAGAAGCTATTCCGATTAGGGCTTGTACATGATATAGTGATTCGATCTTTAGCAAATTTTTAGCAAATATGTTTATATAGAAAAATTCGTGCCTTTTTTATTTGGGATGCCAAAAGTTACAGACTCTTTTCGAAGTTTGCCGATATCATAAGACCGATTTAGAAGTTAAAGTCCCTCACACAATTTCAATGGGGTTGAGTTCGGTAGGAGTCACAAATATGTACTTGCTTTCAAAATGCTGATGTCTTCTTGCTTTTTTCCGCATAAAGATAAGTAAGTTGCTCTCTATTCACATTGAGGGGTAGAGACACTATGTCTATGACTCCGATTGCCTCATCACTTATGACTTATATTATAGCCTTGCTTATTATAGGCAATATTCTACCCTATCTCTAATTAAATTACAATGGGTCCTTATCATACTTTAAATATGATTGGTTAGCAAAAAATCTTTTGGAAAGGTGACGTATCAATATGTAACACTAGCCTAAACACGCCTATATCTATGTTAAGGTATCCTTAACCTAAAACTAAACAAGTCATGCATACAGCTTTAAGTTTATATTGAACATAATCATTAACAAAAGTATTTCAATATTAGAGCTTTGGCAGATGGTTCAAATAAAACTCCATAGGTGGCGTATCCCAATGAAACTGACTGTAATGCTCCGACTCGACTCAAAATTTAATGCACAAGTAAACTTTCATACAAATGTGAAACCGATATTCCAAAATAAATGTTGGAGACATTGCTTAGACCGATTTAGGTTCGTATAAAAGCTTTTCGATATGGCGGTCCGTTCCGACGAGCTCCGACTAATGTGCTAGTGACTGAGACGGACGGAGAGATGGACATTTCTCAAACGATTTAGACTTAACTATCCGAGCAATACCTGAATACTGAAGACTATGGACTCGCACTCCTCGGGTAGTCATTTAAGTTTCTTACTTAACCTTATAATAGGATAAACTTACCTCAATGTTTACAGAGTAAACAGTAAGAGTAGAGTAATAAAATAATACTTTTCGTCGCAATAGAATACAAATTTTTCATGGATATCGGAACAGATGCAAGAGCTAGTAAAATAGTGAAAGTGATTCTCCTTGAATCCGTAAAAAGAAAAAACGGTCTGATGATTGACAATGTAAGATAAAATACCGCATGTTCTGCAGGAGGAGTAAAAGTAAAGCTTGAAATTTTTACCGGTGATTAACTTAGGCAAACAAGACTACTTTCCGGAGATTCAGGGCTAGCTAGTCTACTCGCTCTTGCTCTCTCGTTCGTTCTCTCTCTCCCTCTGTTTCATTGCTCGTAAGAGCAGACCAAATTATCTAAATCATTCTGCTCGATTTTTTTATTGCTTATCAACTGGGAATCGGCTCTCAAAATGGGTTCAGAACATAGCTTATGTGAGCCTGACTCATCCTGTTCTTATTCGTAGGGTCTCTGCTAGGCCCACCAAATGAAATTTAAAAATTAGATCTTATCCACCGTCAATAAAACGTAAGCAAGTTTTTGAACCTTGCACGGCTGAGATTTGAAATAAAAAACTCTCACTCTGTGGGTTGAATTGGGCTCAGAAACTGAGACTATATTATACCCGGAATTGATCAAACTTATTTATTTTTTCAGTTTCTTGTAAATCTCCAAGTCACATCCTTCCTCTGAAAATCTTTCAAAAGGTAGTATACCATATCATATCATATTGGTTCTATAGTAATTCAAAGAAAGATCCAATTAGTATATTATGCTGCCTTTCGTCCGTCCGAGTAGTTAGCTCTCCGTCTGAGATTGCATATATCGACTACAACAAAAAAAATAAAAAAGAATAAAGGTTAAAAATAAATTAAAGGTTTGAGCAATTATCCTCAGGCTTACCCAATACTTTAATTGCTATAAAAAAAAAAATGCATTTAATATTTTTTCTCATAATTTTTTTTTTTTTTTTTTCATTTTGTTCTTTTGTTTTTAATCTCATATAATAAACATATGAATACAGTATTAAATTTATAATTGCTTGTTGTTATCCACTTTTTTAGTTGTCTTCAGATTAATCCACCTCACTCCTAACTCGTTCGTACATTGAGAATGCAACGGTCAAAGAAATTATATTGAAAAAAGTCTCTACTTTAATAATAGTAATAATTATTATAATAATCATAATAATAATAATAAAAAAAAAATTGTATTATTACAATAACAGCATAACGTTAAAACTCAACTATCAAGGTAGATAGAATAGAATAGAACAGAAAAAAAAATACATATTAATAATTAATTAATTTGCACAGACTGCACACTCCAGAGAAGTCCACACGCAACATCCAGACTCCACGATGACACGACAAGAACTCGAGAATATTGCCAATCAAATCAAATCAAAATCGATTTACAAAAAATATAAACCAAAAAAAAAAATATATATATATACGTAAAAGTAAATGTTCTTCCCTTGAATTTGTTGTTGTTATTTGTTGTATGTTTTTGTGTGGGGAGGGGGCAGAGGGGGGAGGGGGTAGAGGAATGGGGGAAACGGTTTCTCCATTTTGAATGGAAGCCCGAACTCATGACCGTCCGCAGGTCGGTAAATTCACACGGAAGAACACATTGAGTTCGATAAGTGAGGCAAAGACCATGAAGACCAAATACATGACCAGACAGGCGGTGCCGACCTTCTTGTCCAGCTTGAACTTGTTTGTTGAGAATGTCAGATAGAGTAGAAACAGGGTAGAGAGCAGTGTAATGGCCGAATATTCCAGACCAGCCGAATTGATGGCCACATAATTCTGGCCCGGTTGTATTGGAAAGAAGACGGCCTTGATGAGCCACGGCACGCCCAGGCACAATAGAATATCAAACGTATTCGATCCAATTGAATTGCATATGCCCATTGAGCCATGTCCTATCGAAAAAAAAAACACAGAAAAATTATATAAAAAAAACAAAACCAAAGAAAAGCTCACCTCTTTTGGCCACAATGACGCTGGAGACAGCCTCGGGTACACTGGTGCCAGCGGCCAGGAATGTTATGCCCATCACCGAATCGGGTATCTTAAGTGTGTCACCTTTGTGATAGAGTGAGATAGTACAGAATATAGAAAAGAGACAAAGAGAGAGAGAGAGAGAGAGAGAGACGCACCTATAATGGTAATCATCCAGGCGACCACATAGGAGAGCGAACCAATCCACACAATGCACATGATAAAGGTCAAGGGGAAGATTTTGTTATTCTTGGCCTTCTTGCAGTCCGGTATGGCTATGCGGAAGAGCAAGTGTATGGGCCAGATAATGATCCAGGTGAATTGGGCAAAGCAGCTCTTGTCTTTGGGATAGGTCAGCAGCTTATAGCCTTCTTCGATCTCTTCGCCCTCAGCAGCTGTGACCGCCGGTTGAGCCTCCAATTCGGCATTATCCATAACTGTGACCGAAGAACTCACGGGACCCTGACCAGACCCACCACCACCACCAGCAGCACTCCCAGCTCCCGGTCCAGCAGCACCGGCTATGGCAGGCAGTGCCGATACCGTGGCTGTATTCCCTCCGACAGTTGTTATCGTGGTGGTGGTGGTAATTGTGGTTGTGGCGGTCACCGTCTTTGCCTGATCATTGTTGAGGCCCCCGTTCAATTGTATTGTGCCCACATTCTGGCAAATTCGATTCTCCACAATTTCTGCACAAAATCACCAATCAAAAAACAAAGAAAACGATAAAAACAAAATTAGAAAATGCCAATTTCAGAGAGGCAATCAAATTGAAAAGGTGTCTGTCAGTTTCGGTTGATGTGTTTTTTGGTTCACCTGGTTCCTTTTCATTGCTATTCTTTGTGTGTATGCTGCAATTGGAGGAGCGACTGCGCGATCGAGCCTGCTTCACGCCACCTGTGTGTGTGTATAAGAAATTTGCATATGTGTTGTACAAGTGTGTGGCTGTAGTTGTTTTGTGCACTACTGTACCCCGTCTCAGGCATTGAGTGGCTTACCTTTGGCGCACTTTTGAAACGTCTTATCGAAATACATGACAGCCAAATAGACTGCATAGAGTGAAACCAAAATGAGAGCCTCATACCACTCGACCCGCTCGTCATGCATCACGCAAATCAATATGGCCACTGTCACACCATAGGCAATGCTATCTCTCGTCAATGGCCACCAATCCAGTGGTATGGTCTATAACGAAAGACAAAGACAAAATGCAATTGGAATTGGAATTGGAATTGGAATTGGAATTGGAGGAGAAACCCTTCGAAATGCTTACCATTCCAGCTCCGATGCCGCAACAGGCAGCCACTGCCAATATGTTGAACACTGCTGAGCCCACAATTGTGCCCACACCAAGATCGCCCTCCGTAATGAATGTGCCTATCACATTGACAAAGAGCTCTGGCGCCGAGGTGGCGGCTGCCATAAATGTTGCCCCCGCCACATCATTGGACATGTTCAGTGCTAATCAAAGACCAACAACTTAACTATATAGATCCACATCCAAATCCAGAGATATTCTCTGATATATATATTTTTGGGTTTTTTTTTTTTTTTTTTTTTTTGCTTACCAGCACATATTTTCTCAACTGCTGGCACAAAGTACTCATCACATACTACGGCTAATGCTACAAATAAATATAAACTTGCTATAACATGAAGTACAACAGCACCGGACTGTCTTTGCGCCTCCGTGAATAAATCTCTGGGGAAATCATCAATGGCGGGTTGCGTGCAATTAATATCTAAAAAAAAAAAAAATGTTTATATATAAATATAAATACAAAACAGAATTAAATAAATTAAAAGAATTCCTAAATAAAAATGTTTACACTCTTTTTTTTTTTTGGCTTGGACAAATTTTTATTGCCTACTTTTGAGCTGATCGAAGTAGTTTTCACCTGAAGCAGTCGAGTCCCTGGTAAATCTTATTATAAGCTATAAATAGATTCTGATCTGCAAAGTTCCCCAGATAATTCGAGACAGTCGAGTCCCTGGTACATCTTTTTATTCTGATTAGCGATCGATGAGCTTTGAAAGCTATCCAGATAATTCGAGGCAGTCGAGTCCCTGACAGATCCTATTTTAAACTTTAAATAGATTCGGATCACCGATCGATGAGCCATATAATTCGAGGCAACCCGGGGTAATTATAATTCTTTTCAACTAGCTGGGCAAAAAACTTTTGTATTTTCAATATTTAAGCTCATTATCTGGCAAATACTATCTTAATTAGAGTTTAATTAGGCCCCTATGGAAAATATAATTATTGCTCAAGATCAAAGGAAAATGTTCTTCAAAAATTATGATGATAATTTTTTTTTTTTTTTTTTGTGGTGAAAATTTTTTATTTTTTTTTTCAATTTAACGGTAAAAATAGAATTTGATCATCTATAATTTTTTTTTTTTTTTTTTCATTACAAATTTCGGTTGACATTTTTGTTATTTTGGGTCAGCACGTTCAATATCAATTAATTAGCTCTGTTTTTAATTTGTTTATTTCGTGGTATATATTTTTTTTTTTTTTTTTGGGTGCCAAAGGTTAAGACACACACACACAGGCACACAAACACATACGCACATTTCATGACTCTCTGGCGTATAAATGATTTGACAAATTTATTATTGTTTACTTATTTCTTTTTTATAACTAAGTTTCGGTTTTTTCTTTTTTTTTATCCCCGAACTAACGACAGTCTCAGCCAACGGCGATGGAGAACTAAAACAACGTAGACCAAAGAATGACCACCAAACTTAAAGAACTTTTGAAAACAAATAAAAAATAAAACAAACAAAAGAAAAGGAAAAAAAACTATGATTACAACAACAATTACAATTACAAGAACAAATATAATACAATTGTCTGGGTAACAGTAAAAACGATTGAAGACAGCGCGAGATGTCGTTGTCGACGACGAAGACGATGACGACAACGCCAACGTCGACGTCGACGTCGACTGCCAATCACCACCAACGGCCGGTGTGACAAATCGACCAATCGACCATTTCGCCTATTTTATTTATTTATTTTTTTTTTTTTTATTATTATTGAGCTGCTCTGTTCTGTTCTTGATCATCGATATAGACTATAGAATAAATGCAGAAGCGCTTGACACTTGTCTTACTCGTTGTTGTTGGTCTGTTTTTAATTTTTGCAACGGAAACAATAAATAGTTTTTTTTTATTATTATTTTTTTTTTTGCCAAGTCATTAAATTCAATGAGAAAGAAGCTAAACAGAAAAACAAACAAATGCCGGTGGTGATCGGAAAAACAGGCCCGCACCATACCCTACCCCCTACTCCCAACCCTACCCCCCTTATCAGTCATGCAACTCCTTCTCTTTTTAGTTGAGGCCCGAAAATTAAAGCTATTTGGGAAATTTTTGGAAATTTGCATAAATCTTGATAAGCAATTGAAGACAATTCTTGTTGTTGTTGTTGTTGTTGTTGTATCAAGTCTATTTATGATCGAAACAACAAGTGGTAGGGAAAAGCGAGAAACTCTCAAGAACGAAGGTGTGAAATATTTGAGGAGACGAGTGGAGCCATGAAAAGGAATGACGGGTCAATTGATGCACACGCATTTTGTAACTTCAGCCCGCATAATGCAATAATACTTAATAGACAATCACAGAATCACACACACACACACAAACACACAGACAGAGAGAACGAGTGAGACAGAATGATGAAATATAGGAATGTGTAGGATGGACGGGGATTGGGGTAAACTGAGTTGAAGTCCAAGCAAGTAGAGTGTGAAATGTGTTGGGCTTGGCAATGTGGGGGAAGTGGGGGTGGGGCGAATTGTTGGATGTTAAAAAGGTTGCTTGGTTAATGATAATACATTTAACATGGATAACAATCAGAAAAACATTCAATCACTGTAAATTAAGTTCACTTAAGTTGAATAAGAGGCGCATACAACGGCACAACAAAAACAACACCAGCAACACCAGCAACAACAACAACAAGATCAACAAGGCGTCAACAACGAAGGCAGGCAATCACTGCTCTAATGAAGCACTAAGTAAAACCGTTATGTTTGCTTTGTCTGCTTTAAAGCGAGCATAACAGTGCCTCATAGGGTGGCTGCGTGTACCAGAGCGAGCCAGACAGACAGATAGACAGACAGAGACAGGTCAGGACAGAGAGTGGGTGAGAGTTACCCATTTGAACTTTCCAAAGTGAGTTTGTCACTATCTCTGTCTCACTCTCTCTCTCTCTCTCTCTCTTTGGTTTTTATTCCTTGCATTTGTTTTTACACTGTCAAGCAAAATATTAAGAAATTCACATCATTCAAAAGCATCGTTCAAAAACAATTGAAACAAAAAAGAACAACAACAATTAGTCACATCAATTAAAATTTATTTTTTATCACCTGTCATATTTTGATGTTTCCAAACTTCCGATTATAATGAAATACAACCAAAAATAACAACACACAAACAGATAAAAATCTATGGCAATGATCGTCGGCTCTCTACATAAAACTAAATCTTCAACTTGTGTATACACTCCACACAACTACTATGAATCTGGAATATATATATATATATACATAACAGTAGATCTATATAGGTATGTAAGCATATATATATATATATATATATGTATTGATGTGAGTCTTGCGTAGTAAATAAATAAAAGGCAAAAAATCAAAACGACAATGCGTTTTAATATGACTTTTGTATACCGTTTAAGTAACATTTTCTTGGTTTTGCTGCCAGTGGCGAGCAAAAAAAGAAAAGAAAAGATAAATAAATAAATGTGTTTACATGTATGTGTACATATTTAGTTGCTGCTGCTGCTTCTTCTTCTTCTCTTTCTTATTTTAAGTATATTTAAATAGAAAAATTTAGTGGAAAGCAAAAAAAAAATAAAATAAAATAAAATAAAAGAACTTTTTGTTATGCACTTGGAAATATTTTTACAAAAATTCAAATTATCAGCATGATTTGCAAAATAAATATATACAGTCCGTTTCATAATGATACGCCACCTATGCAATTTTATTTTAAACGTCTGCCAAATCTAGAGTTTTGGAAATATTTTCAATATATTTTTTTTTATGATTAGTTGGAATATTAACTAAAAGAGATTGTGAGTTTGACCGTATGTCACCCTTGCTAAATTTTAAGAAACAATACCTTAACCTCACATGCCTCGATTTAGGCTTGTGTTCAAGTGTTTCATATTGATACGCCACCCCCCAAAAATAATTTTAAGCGTAATGAAACCAATTTTTTTTTTAGTGTTTCTTTAATTTAATATTAATTTGAACCACCTAGTGAATTTTTAGCTTAAAAAATATTTTTTTTTGGGGAAAAAACTATTTTTTTTAAATATTGGGGTCCTAAAGTATCCCATTCACTAATTACAGCGTATCCCAGCTTAGGAACTTTTTCGCATTTGATGAAATTCGCTTAAATCTAATTCTCCACAGTGTCCCAAACATTTTCAATTGGGTTGAGATCAGGGGTACAAGCTGGCCAATCCAAAAACTTGTCTCACTTGTGTGCACCCTTGTGTTATCTTGCATAAAAATAAGCGCCTGCTCTCTGTTATCATCGAGGAAAGGTGGAAGACGTCTGTCTTAGGCATCAGTATACTCATAGCTGTTCTATTTTGTGCTAAAAATTCGTATGTCCAGCGTATCGGCATTCAGAACGGCTCCCCATACTATTGACAAACCTTCGTAAAAATGTCATTTCGAATATGTAAGGGGCTCACTTCAGATGTCCGTCCAATAATATTTAAATTCATCTGGTCTATCTAAATTTAGCTTTTCTCATCGAAAAAACTAACTTGTGATCAAATTTTCATACATTGGTATTTGTTTTTGGACTTAACAAAATTATCTCCCTGAAGATCCAGTTCCATCTTGTTTTTCTTGCAAGGTGAAGCCTTGAAACTTTTTTGTTAATGGTAAAGGTAGTTTTTTCGTAAAGAAGATTGTCAGTAATGAGTATACTGATGCCTAAGACAGACGTCTTCCACCTTTCCTCGATGATAACAGAGAGCAGGCGCTTATTTTTATGCAAGATAACACAAGGGTGCACACAAGTGAGACAAGTTTTTGGATTGGCCAGCTTGTACCCCTGATCTCAACCCAATTGAAAATGTTTGGGACACTGTGGAGAATTAGATTTAAGCGAATTTCATCAAATGCGAAAAAGTTCCTAAGCTGGGATACGCTGTAATTAGTGAATGGGATACTTTAGGACCCCAATATTTAAAAAAAATAGTTTTTTCCCCAAAAAAAAATATTTTTTAAGCTAAAAATTCACTAGGTGGTCCAAATTAATATTAAATTAAAGAAACACTAAAAAAAAAATTGGTTTCATTACGCTTAAAATTATTTTTGGGGGGTGGCGTATCAATATGAAACACTTGAACACAAGCCTAAATCGAGGCATGTGAGTTTAAGGTATTGTTTCTTAAAATTTAGCAAGGGTGACATACGGTCAAACTCACAATCTCTTTTAGTTAATATTCCAACTAATCATAAAAAAAAATATATTGAAAATATTTCCAAAACTCTAGATTTGGCAGACGTTTAAAATAAAATTGCATAGGTGGCGTATCATTATGAAACGGACTGTATATATATATTTTTTTTTTGACCAGCCTCATTGAATTAGTTTTTTACGCTTCATTGAAGATTTCAAAAAAAAATAAAAAAATTAAAATTTAAATTTGATTAGCATTAAAATTTTTGTTTTGAAATAATTTTCCAAAATTTGTTCTAAAGTTATGGGATAAAGTTATTTTCTCAAAAAAAAAAAAAAAAAACAACAAAAACAATAAACACACGCCGCATTGTTCAATCAAAGAAAAACTAAAAAAAAAAAGTATCGAAATTCTGATCAAAAACAATAAAAATGAAGTCATCTATGAAAATTAAATTTTTCCAAATCATACACAAGTCGCGCACTAAGTTTTCCTATTTGTTTATTTAGATTTTGTTTCATTTCATTTTAGTGTTTTTTTTTAGTTTTAGTTTTTGTTATAGCAAATGTCATTAAGTTTCACTTAATGAGCCAATTTAGACAATTGATCCATGCTTTACCCACACACACACACAACAGACACGGACACATGCACCCGTAAGTTAGAGAGAGAGTGAGAAAGAGAGAGAGAGAGTGCGAGTAAAAGAGGGAGCAAGAGAGTTAGAGGGGCACACCCACACACTCACTCACACACACACATATGTATACAACGCATCATTGCTTAATGTGCAGAAAAATCATTTCATTTCTAACCGACAACAACAACAACAACAACGGTCAAAGTGATGATGCTTTTTTTGGGGGTGCGGGGAGGGGGGGTTGAATTTTTGCTCAGCATTTTTGACATACATACATACATACGTCTATGTATTTAGTCAATGACGTCATGACGTCTATGTCAATTCACACACACACACACGACCACACACAAAAATGAACTTTGCTAATTGCGTTGCATTTGATGTGTTTTTGAAAGTTAGATTTTCGTTTAATTTGTTTTTGATCAGGCAATTTTGAGAAGTATCAAAATATAAATTCTTTTTTTTTAATGTTATTTTTTTTTTTTTTAAGTTGATTTATTAAAAGCACTGATTAATTAAATTGGGTGAGGAGACGTCAACTCATTTGATCACCTTTCACCCCAGCCCACCCCACCCCTTTTTGACATAAAAAAAAAAAAAAAATTAAAAAAAAAAAATAACGACAGCACTGTTGGTGTGCATAGACGTGAGGAGGGCGTTTGGGGGTCTAAGGGTGATATATATATATATTTGATTTTCTTTTTAATTTTATTTTATTAATTGTTTTTGTTATTTTTATTTATTTTTTTTTTTTTGTAATTTGAGAATCTCTATCATTTTTAGTTGAGTTAATTATTTTTTTTTTTTTTGGATTTTTAGTACCCGTAGTGCTGCGGAGACCCCAGGGCTCCATTGCTATACGGTGTTGTAGTGGTGATGGACACTCGTAAACTGCGCTGCGACGCTTCTATTCAAAGCAATCTCAATCTCAATCTCGGTCTCCAGAAATTGTCACTGGTCCGTTACTTTTACTCTTAATATTGCTATTGCTATTGTTGTTGTGGCTGTTGCTTTTCAGTGTTTTATTTTTATTTTTTTTTTTTTTTAGTTGTTGGCGATGTGTTGGCAATGTTCCCGTTATGTTGATTTAGTTTTGGTGATGCGCGCGCGACGCTCAGCGCTCAGCGGCTCAAGAAACTGCTTACTACTCACGTACTTGGTGTGCTGGTCACCGGGCGACACACACATCCATACACATACAAATACGAACACACGCACACGCACGCACACAGAGACATAGGCGCACACCTACAACGTCCGCGTCTTGGGTTCGTTGTTTTCTCGTGTTCCTACAAGACGCGTTATTTCAATTGTCGCGCATACCGAGCGTGCTGGAGACGGGCGGCAATTGAGTAGGCGCACACACAACGGTACCGGTAACGGGCCACCAGCAAAAAAAAAAAAAAAACTAATAATAATAATAAACCAAATGTCTTAATGCATTTCGCGGCTGCGGCGTCGTCGTCGTCGGCTACTTTAAGGCATAAATCAAGGGGCAACCAAAACGACCGTTCCCGTTCGGGTTCGCGTTCCCTGGCTACGTTTCGGTTCGTCTTACCATTCGTCTCCAGATCGTTTGTATAAAAATGTATTATTATTATTTTTTATTTTTTCTCACTTGTTTATCACACACACTCGCACAGGAAAACAAAAACAACGGCAAGGAGAAGAGGAAGACAAAAATTTAAATCAAAAGCAACTGTCTGCCTATTTTTGTCCGCAGATCGTATGAGTTTGGTACTTTTTTTTTTTTTTTTTTTTTTTTTGGTTCAGGTATAAATTGTTTAAAACTTAAAACATAATTTAAGCATTTTATTTGGAGCTTGAACTAAACTATTCTGATCTGTGATCTGGTAGCTGAAAGCGTTTTTTCTTGATTTTTATTTTTTTTTTTTGTTTGTTTTTCTGTTGATTTTGATTTCGATTTGGTTCCGAGGTTTGGTTTTTACAATAAAATTCTTTATTTTTATTTATTGTTATTGTTTGTATTCTATATATACATGTATATAACTTATATGTATATATATATATATATATATATATATATATATATATATATATATATATATGTATATTGTGTTGATACCGCCGACGTCGACGTTAAACTGATTCGATGTTTTGAGCGCTTTAGTCGAAACTGAGCGCAGAAAATGCCGAGCTTCATTTTTCTATACCTTTTCATGTATTGTTATGTATTGCACACACACAAACAAACAGACAAACACACACACACACATCTATATTTTCGTTTTATCTAATTTCTAACTAACCAAAGGCGCACAATGGTAAATACAGTTGAACTCGCCTTAAATTGAAATTCCATCAAACTTTGTATTAAATAAGGAAAACAAAGCGAGGCGATTCTCTTGATCCCTTTGCTAGTTCCCCGAGCTACCGCTGTGCAGCACTAGCATAAGTAGTTTTAAACTGCCTGCAGGGGGCGCTTCTGCTTATAATCCTTACTTTGTTTGAGGCACGGCACTAACACAAGGTACTGCAGAGGGCGCTTCGGCTTTACCTTACTTTATTTGTTGCGCGGCATTAGCATGAGAAGCTTTCAATTGTCTATAGGGGGCGCTTTTGCTTTTAATCCTTACTTTGTTTGCCTTGTTTACATTTTTCTTTTCCATTTTCTAATTATTGTGAGCTTACTGTAATTGAAAAAAAAAAAAACAAAACAAAAAACATTTGCATTGCAAGCCAGACAGACACACTCACACAGAGAAATATCAGTTTGCTGTTTATTTTGAATTATATTGCCACCGCTGCCGCCGCCACGGCCACCGCTAGGCGTTTTGGTCAGTTCTGATGGGCACATTCGGCTAGTCGGGCACTTTTTATACTCTTTTCGCAGAAAAAAGAGTACATACATTTTGCTCTGAGGTTTGTAACGCACAGAACCAAACATCGTAGACCCACAAAAGTTACATCTAAAATACTTAGAATTACCAGAGGAGTCGATATAGCCATGTCATAGAAATCGAAATCGGCCCTATTAATTGACCAACCGCAGAAACAACTGCGAAAAGAGTCTGTAATCTTCGACACCCCGAAGATAACGTTGGGATTTTTTAATTTTATTTTATTTCATTTTTGTTTTTGGGTTTTTTTTTTCATTTCTATGGCAAAAATTATAGAGGCAGCAAAGGTCAAGTCATGGTAGAGCAAACAACTAATCAACCACGAAAAATTTGACGGTTTTAATTTCGATTTGATACGAATAAACAAAAAAGAAAAAGGTCCAGACCATTAGGCACAAATAATTTAATCAAATCAATTGTCAAACATTTTTAATTGTTGACATTCCCAACCCAAAAAAAAAGAAAAATAAAAATAAAAAAATACTTGCTAATTGTTGCTCTTTTTATCTAGCGAAATGATAACGCCAAATCCTTGGCTATTCTAAATTTCCGTTACAAGCTCAAGTGCACGGGTTCTATATCTGTGTGATGGTGTGTGTTTGTGTGTGTGTGCGATGGTGTGCCTCTGCTTTAGTGTGCGTGTCCATTAGTGTCTAATTGAATAAGTCCGTACTTAATTAAACACAAAAATAAGTTAAGCCGCCGCATAAGCGGCATGAAGTATGCCGACAAACAATAAAATGAAAGAAAGAAAACGAAAATTTAGTTAGATAATAATACAATACATATCAAAAAATAGACAGCCACACACACACACACACACATACAGACAGATTGAGATACAAAAATCCACAAAGGTCGCAACAACGGATACAAATACAAACAAATAGATTTTAAATTGGACACGCGTTCTATTCAACACACACACACACACACACACACACACACGCACATCCAAATATGTATGTAAGTATGTATGCTCAAAGATATATCAACCGATCTAGAAAAATATAAAATCATAATTAATTATAAGACGAACGCATTTCAAAACTATCACATCTCCCGATTTTTTCGGAATATTTTCGGAAGATCGTTAAGTAAGAATTCAACGTTTTCGAGATTATGTTGACTGAGTGGAAGGTTTCAATAATCTGAAGATTTTCTTCCCCCTTTGAATGGATCTAAAAATCTTCAGAAATATAGGCAACATTTCAGGCTTTAGGTGAAGTTTCAGCTCGTTCGGTGGAACTAAAATATTTCAATTTTATTCGGCAACATTAAATTTAAGGAAAATCCATGGGCTTTATAAAAGCAGTGATCAACCCAAGGCAGTCAAAAAAAATGGTTCAATTCTAACAATCAAAAAACTAGAAGGCTTCTGTCTCTGAGGCATAAAACCAGTTTCTCTATCATAAATTTACTTTTTCAAAATACCAATAACCCAAAATTTTACTCTTAATTATTGGAAATGAGTATCTATGAGTATCTATGAATATCTATGCAGTATCTGTATGGAGGCTAAGCTCAGCCGCTCCCAAATTCAAGGGAGACGGAAAGATTAGTCGAATAGCTTAGAACATTCGACTTATCATCGGGGTCCTGATCTACTATTGTCATATAACAACTCATATATTTACCAATAACAACAATCATATGAATGGTTAAATGAAAATAATACTCGAGAACGGGATCTATATTGATCATTTTACACAGGAATAATCTTATGAAAGTTCAGGAATCTAATTGTACTAAGCTTAGAGGGGCGAGGTAATTTCCACCAAAAAAAAAAAAATAATAATAATAATAATAATTACAGACTTTCTCTTTTTCATATCTTGGTAATTCTCCTAGCCAAATTTGAGTACTCTAGTGTTATTAGTTTCGGAAATCCTTCTATTCATACAGACGGATTTCCGAGTCACCCTGACTTGGCTTACTTTAGGGAGGTCCGTGACATCGCCTCCTCTAAATTATATACTTTTGCATAAGCGGAATCTACTCTAAGAAGAGATTTGGTAGTCGCTACTTTTTGCCGATACAAAAAGCCTAAAACGATGAACCGACTAACCGACTAACCGACCCTTTCTCTCCCTTTCAATCGGCGAAGCAACCAATATATGACCGATGTATTATACAGATACCGTTATATCCAACAGCACTGCAGAGAAACTCTAACTTAAAAGCAATCGTTACACATCCAAAATATATAAATTATATCTGAAAATTTATCGGATCTCGATAGAGATAAGCAAGTTATTAAACCATAATCTTAAAGTCCAACAAACCTTATAAAATTCTTACTTTTTAAATAAATAAAAGTGTCGGACCTTGGTACATTATTTGCATATAGAGAAAATATTTTTAAGAGCTGAGAAATTATCGAATTTATCATAACTTATATAGTTTTTTTGATTGTTTGAATAAAAATTTAAACAAAGTTGAATAAGAATATCGGATATTTTGATAAATCAGACCCTCCCTTATCCGAAATTGTAGTCCATTCAAATGTGTCGAAAAACTTACGTTGCATACTTTTTCCGAGCTGTGAATTTCGGGTCATTTGCTTAAAATTAAACTGTTTAGTAAAAGATTTGCCCAATTTTAATAATTCCAAATACAAATACAAAATTCGAACAAAATTGGCTCACAAGTAAGGAAGATATGGATTTATGGACGCCTAAGCTGGCCGAGGTATTTCAAATTATATAGCCCTATACCATTTTTTAAATAAATTTTTTTTTCAAAAATAGACTAAATGATAAAGAGGGTGACAGCCCTGGACTGATCCACTCACATGAAATCTCTGATTCTGTTATTAATTTTTAAGGCCACGAATATTCAATGATTTGTTGAAAAGACAAGCAAGCGCGCCATCTAGCGGACTGTAAGCATGCCTGCTTACATTTTAAGTAAAAGGAAATGTATGCAAAAAAAAACGCGTCATCTATCGGACTGATCACAGCACGCTTGCTTTCCTCACTGGCAAGTAAAATCATAATCTTGACTTTTGACATTTTTGATTTCGCATATCTCCGAAAGAAATAGCCCGATTTTGTTCATGTTTGGTATCAATCGAAAGTATTTTTTATTTGGAACATTTTTTTGGAAATAACTTAGGGCTTTATTTGAAGCTGTGGAAATCGTATGGGAGTTTGAGAAATCCTACAAAATCTTGGTAGACGGACGGACGCACATATCATATTCTGGTTAATGTCGGCAGGTCCCCCTCTCCCTCAGCCTTTCGTTCTTTTTTTTATTAAAATAAAGACAATCATTTTTTTTGTCAACAAAATTTTATTTGGGTTTTGTTTATCATTGAACCAACAAAATGTTCTCTTTATGAAATTGCTGAAATAACCATGTTTTGTTTAAATTATTTTGTATTTGTGTAATTTTTAGTTAATTAATTAATTAATTAAAGCTAGCGAACTTCAAAACTGCCTATTTACACAAAGAACTAAGCAAACGCAACGGTGGAAAAGAATTAAATTTGTTTCTTATTTTTTGCTTTTCATTTCATTGTTTGTATATGTAATTACTTAAACCTAATTAAATGGTATAAGGATTTGGAAAGAGAAAATTAAATAGCTAGTTCGATGGGAAAAAATTGGTCTACTTTTCGAATGGGGGGGGGGGGGGGAGAGAGAGGAGCAAAGGAAATTAAACAATTCACAAAAGGTCAAGAAAAAGACAACAAACAGAAACAAATGAAAACTGTCTTTTTCCTTGTTGTTGGTGGAAAGGCCCGGCAACAGGGTCAAGTCAAGAATAAATCAGGTCGACAATCAATTGGGCATGCCCACGCCTTGCTGGAAACCCAGAGTCTCCTGTTGTTTCTTCACCTCATCTTGCATTTCCAAGGCCAATTTTTTGTACTTTTCAGCCTCCTTTTCGTTCTTTTCGATGCCATCGCCACGGGCGTACATCTGACTTAGATTGGCACAGGCATACATGTTACCCAAATCGCAGGCCTTGTAGGCAAATTGAAAGGCCTTCTTCATGTCCTTCATCACAATATATTCAGAGTCTTTGGCCTGTTTGTTATTGTTGCTCTTCTTATTGTTGGTGGTGGTGGTGGTGGAGGTGGTGGTGCTGCTGCTGTTGCTGCTAGTTGTTTCTGATGGTTGATCTTCGGGCTTCTTCTGTACGCCCGAAATGTGCATGCCGGAGAGGTAAAAGCAGGCGGTAGCATTGTTCATGTCACAGCTCTTTGTCAAGAATTCCAGACCCTACGAATTTCAGTGAATGATTACTCCAACTGTTCGATTGCTTTTCTTGAAATTCAACAACTCACCTTGGGCACATTACGATCTATTTCCTTGGGCATTGATCGTGAGACCAGCAAGAGACCAGAATGTAAGCAGGCATCGGAATCATTTAAATTACAGCCCTTTTCGTAATATTGATAAGCCACACGTGGTTCGCCCTTGCTGCCTGATTTGCCTTTACCCAGAAAACTGTAATTACCATATTTGTAGCAGGACTTTGCATAACCGTAGTCGTCACATGTCGATTTGTATACTTTGGATGCCTTCTCGAAGTCTTTCTTTATGCCTTCCAGATAGTCGCCCAGCAAATGGCAAACTACATAAATAATATTCAATTAGGATTTCCAAATCATAGCATTTCGCAATTTCTATAGCATACACAACAGATTCGCCAAGAAAACCTAGGTTATAGAGCGAAAAAGCCCGCCTGGTCTTGTTATTGGTGTTCCGTGTGGTATTGCCTCATATTATAGATATATATTATATTTGTTATTACCTTCTGGTTTCTTTTCTGAATAGCAACCGAAACGGTATTCGATTCCTAGCTTTTCAATATATTCCTTGACATCAGACTCTTTCTTTAAGTCGTAGGCCATTATTTAAGTTATTTAACACCTGATTTTGTCCAAAAAATTTGTTCTTATGTTATTGTTGTTGTTTCTTGTCGGTGTCGGTCTTTTCTCTACCAGAGTTGCATGCAGTCACGCAGGCATGCTTTGAGTAAAACAATCGATAGCGTCTTCAAAAAAGAGCGGGTGCTTTCATCAATTTAAAAAAAAAAATATAATAATAATATATTATTTTTTATCTTTCAAAAAATATATTTTTAAATATTGAAATTAAAATATAGTTTTGAGTATTATTTTATTTACTTTAAAAGTATTATTAAATCACAAATTGTTAGCTTTTTTTGTTTTTGCACCTTTAAACATTTTTAAAACATTAATTCAATGAACTATTTTTATTAATTTTTCTAATGATCTACATATTTTACAGCAAGTAAAATTAATTATTTTAAGAGACAGCTGCCTTGCGGTAATTGAATAATTTTGGTATCACATCACCACACTTAGCTGAAACTTTGATATCGGCCAAATGATCGGCTCGTGTCTCGCCTATATTCACAATAGCCACGGGTAACTTAAGATCCTTGGTTTGTAGGACAATTCTATAGCCGGAGAAGACTAGCAGACTCGAGCCCAATACCAATAATCCATCGCTGTTGTAAACCATTTCGGCAATTTTGTCCACACGTGACTTTGGCACCGAATCGCCAAAGAAAACTATTTCTGGTTTCAGATTTCCATCGCATTGGGGACAAGCGGGTATATGAAAGTTATCAATATATTGCTGAGGTATTTCCACATCGCCATCCGGACGTATCATATCGGGAGCATCTTTGAAGGCTGGATTCAGTGAGGCCAGTATGCTCTGAAATTCATGCCGATCGATACGGTAGTCGCAGCTTAAGCATTTTACCACGTAGCCACTGCCATGGAGCTCGATGATGTTCTTAGTGCCTGCCTTGGTGTGCAGTCGATCTACATTTTGGGTGACCACGGCCTGGACTCGCTCCTCCCGCTCGAAACGAGCCAGAGCATGATGTGAGCTATTGGGTTGAGTTGCAGAGAAGTTGGGCCAGCCCACAAAATTTCTAGCCCAATAACGCTTACGCACGCCTGAAGACTTGACAAACTCCATATGCTGTATGGGCTTGTGGTTGGTGCGGGCATAGAGACCCACACCTGCAGAGCGGTAGTCGGGAATTCCTATAGAGAAAAGAGTAAACAGTTAAGCTTTGGAATGGCACAAACTATTATTTTGCATATATACCCGATTCTGTGGAGATACCAGCTCCAGTTAGAACCAATATATTCGGTTTGGACAAGAGAAATTCTTCGAGACGCTTGATGTCATTATCGAGAGCTGGCTCATGTTGGGGCACATATTGTTGTTTTACACTATGCCTTGTTAAAGGGCTTTGACGGAATCTAAGCAATTGGCTTATACGCATGTTTTGATGTATTCGATAAAAATGTTTCGCTTATTTTCGTCGAAAGCTTCTAGTCACATAACAACTTTTATTTTCTGTTTACTAGAATTCCCACTAAAGACTGGCAACCAACCGTGCATAAATATATATAAAAAATTTGCAAAACTGAATTCGAAACTGTAATCAAAGTAGCCCGGTGTCTTTTGGGTTAAAGATAAATATTTTTCTTTAATTTGCAAAAATATTTTTGTAAACGGTACGCCAGCTGACCGGAACTATGCAGTTCACTTGCTGAACTAGACAAGAATTGAACATTTCCAACCGTCAGCTGTTTTAGCGGGTACTGCAAATCTGCTTTAAAAATAGATGGACAGCTTCCAATTGCATTGACAGGGGATTGGCAAAAAGCCTCGACCCTGCTCTCGTTCACAGTTCCGGCTTGTTCGTTCTTTGCGAGAACAACCGAATTGTGTGTGCCGCAGAGTCGAGAAAATAAAAGTTTGCCGTCTTTACGTGGGATTTGTACGTTTCACACGTATAATATTTCAATTAAAGACCAGCATTGCCATTCATACACAACATCAGCAACATTTTAACGCATATTGCAGCACATCTCAACCACTGAAAATATCTATAAAAAAAAAAAAAGAAAAACGTTTGGCTCCGTGTGGTTGTGTAGTGTTTGTTTGTGCATGTGTGCGTGTACGCGCATTTATAACCGTGTATGTTCGATAGTGCGGGTGTGTGTTCATGTCGGCTTTAATTTCGCACGCGCAGGCCAACCAAAAACTAAATCAAAATTTATTCAATAAACAAACTTTAAACTATATTATTAACAAGCCAATATTTAAATAAATTTAAATAAAACTAACCAAAATGTCATATCCACCGCGTGCACCCATGCCGCCCTATATGAATCCACCGCCCCATGTAAGTATTTCAGATTAAATTGAGATAAAAAAAAAAAAAACAGCCAAACCAAAAATAAATCTTTCCACCTCCTCTCAAATAGATGATGCAGCCTCCTCGAAGTTTTCGTAACTCGGCTACGATCAGCTCACAGCCAACAGTCTACCACCGTCCGCCAGAACCGCAGCCACAATTCCGTGGACCTGTTATAACGGTATTTGTGGGTAAGCCTGTACAAAATTACTCGATCCAAGCTTTCTCTCACACTTCTTCCCCACACTTATCCAGGTAACATAAGCGAACGTGTACCGGAAGCCTTGCTCAAGCGCATTTTAGCCGCCTGCGGTGTGGTTATCAATTGGAAGCGTGTCTCCACCTTTGGTTTCTGTGAATTCGAGTAAGTTGAGCCAGGGCAAATTCGAAATAAACAAATAATAATAATAAAATGTTGCCAAACGCTCCTCATCTTTTAGTGGCCCCTTAGCCGCCATGCGTGCCGTTCGTTTGCTGAGCGAAATGGAAATCGATAGCAAGAAATTAGTGGCCAAGGTGGATGCCAAAAACAAAGTGCTCATCGAGGATTACAAAGAGAAGGAGGGTAAAAATGGTAACAACGACAACTCTGTGGATGAAAAGACTGAAGACGAATACGCCCTAACCCAAATGCAAGAGCTGCTCGAAGAGCATAAGCATGAATTTGAGGGCTTCGATAGCACCACTCGTGGCGACATTTACGGCACCAGCCGGAACAAAAAAGTACGCCGCGAAGATGACATCAAAATCAAGGTCCTCAACGACAATGCCCTCGAGGAGGAGAAACGCAACTTGATCAGCAGCGAAATTGGTAAATTTCGTAAGCGAGCCGAGGCCGATGAACATCGCAAAGAGCTGGAAAAGGAGAAGGAAAAGTTGGCGGCAATTAAGGAAAAAGAGCGTGAGCGTGGCGAGAAGGAACGTAAGAAGCAAAGGGAAGAGCGCAGAGAGCGCACCAACAGTGGCAGCAGTAAGCCAAACAATCCGAACGCTGGCCTCGAATCGGATGAAGTGGTGGAGATCGATGACAAGGAGGTGACAATCACAGGAGCCACGGCACCCAGCCGAACCGGGCCAGTTGGTGGGCCTCGGAAAGAGGCCATTGTCACCATTGATGTCTCACCCGTGCGCAAGGAGCGTTCCTTCGATATTAAAGAGGGCCGACGCCGGCGCTCCAAGTCACGCTCCAAAGACCGTGAACGCGATCGTGAGCGTGAAATGCAGAGAGAGCGTGAAATCCGTGAGCTGCGTGACAAAGAGCGTGAAAGAGAACGCGAAAGGGAGCGCGAGCGTGAGCGTGAGCGCGAACGTGAACGTGAGCGTCTCGAGCTACGCGAACGGGAGAGGGAAAGGTAAATCAATTTACACAAAATAAAAATATGTTCCTTTTGCTGAGTATTTGTCTTTTCTTTTTTTTAGAGAACGAGAGGAGAAAACTGTGAAGCCCATACGGGATGCCCGCCGTGAAAAAGAAATGGAAGAGGAGCTGCGTGATCGCAAGAAGGCCGAGAAGAAAGCCCGTGAAAAGGAGGCCGCCTACCAGGAGCGTCTCACCAACTGGGAGCTACGAGAGAAACGAAAGGCCAAGGAAAATGAAAAGGTTACCCCCCCCCCCCCCCTTCCCATCCCTATTAAACCCTGGCCAACCTAAACCTATTCTTTTGTATGTATTTTTAGTATCGTCATAAGGAGCAAATGCGTCAGGAGGAACGGGAGAAGGATGCCCAACGTCTGAAAGAATTTGTCGAGGACTATGACGATGAACGTGATGATGCCCTGTATTATCGGGGTCGTGAGCTGCAGCAGCGGTTGGCCGAGCGTGTACGTGAGGCCGATTCGGATTCCAAGGATCGTGAAAAGGAAGCCGAGGAACTGGCCGAGCTGAAAAACAAAATCTTTAGCGGTGAATTTGAGAATCCCTCGCAGGTCTATGAAAAGGCACGCAAAGAGCTGGAAAAATTATATGTGCCGCGCATACTCATTCAGGTTAGTCAGGAAATGGGCCATCAACGAATTGCCGGCTCTGGCTCTGGTTCCGGCTCCTCCGAAAAGGCAACACTGCCCGATTTAGCCAATGACAAGCGTCGCAAAAAATTAGACTTACATGGAAACGATAACGAATTGGATAGCCTAGCCAATAAGTCCATTTCGGATGATTCCAATTCCAATGATGATCATGCCTCTTTGGCTGAAACTGCCTCCAATATTAGCGGCAATGGCAGTGCCATTAATTTACCCAAACACAACAACAACGATAAATCAGCCTCAATCAGTCGCCACAATTCGGAATCACGAGATTCTCTATCACAAATTCAAACGCCCTCGGATAGACATAGTTTTAATCTTCTGGCCGAATCGATGATTGCCAATACTGCCAGTGGAATCAATGAATTGACCTCAGCCACACCGCCCATACCCATGCCGCTCATCTCGATGACCCTGGGCAATAATCTCAAGAAGAAGAAAATCGAGGTGACCGGCGTCTTTGTCAATGATGATGACAACGATGAGAACATAAATCCCAAAAAACGCAAATTGGTGCCCTTGGGTAAGTCCAAATAAAATTATTTCTTTCACCCCTCCTCCTCCACTTACTCCCTCTCTCTCTCTCTCTCTCTCTCTCTCTCTCTCTCTCTCTCTCTGTTTGTCTCTTTCATTTCTATGTTTAGATTATGATGATAATCTGGGCACAGGCACAGGAGGTACGGGCATGTCTTTGGGCGCAGCACCCACATCGGCAGCTGAGCGTCAGAGTTCCGCTGTATCAGCGGCAGCAGCAGCTGCTGCTGCTGTTAGCCAGAAAATTTCCGGAATTACAACAAGCAATAATGGCAGCGGTGGTGGCTCCTCCGGCTCCACCTCCTCGAGCAGTGGTGGCAAGAGTTCCAAGCATGGCAAATCCGATCATGGAAAGAATGAATCATCGAATGCCTCAACAGTGGGCGGCGGCAGTAATTCGGAAACCGGCGGTGGGGCTAATAGCAAAAAGGATGAGAACGGCTCCAAGGTGCACGATGAGAAGCGACGTCACATCAAGAGCATCATCGATCGTATACCCACCCAAAAGGATGAGCTCTTCAACTATAAGCTCGATCGCAATGAGATCGACAATGGCCTCATGGAGCGCAAGATACGCCCTTGGATAAATAAGAAGATTATCGAATATATTGGCGAGCCGGAGCCCACTCTGGTCGACTTTATATGCTCCAAGGTCTTGGCCGGCAGTCCACCCCAAAGTATTCTGGATGATGTGCAAATGGTAAAAAAAAAATTGAATTTTTTAAAGGAAATTTGAAATTGAATTTTTTATATTTCAGGTTCTTGATGAGGAGGCTGAGGTGTTTGTGGTGAAAATGTGGCGATTATTAATCTATGAATTGGATGCTAAAAAGAGTGGCATTGCTAGTAAATAATAGTTGGCTTTTATCCCCCACAAACTAAAAAAGAAGAAAATCTATATTTTTAATTATTAAGTTTTTTTTTTAATTTTAAATTCTAGCTTATCCTACTATAAATCTAATTATCATAAAATGTATATAACTGGAAAGGGGGTACGCGAGGGGGGTCGCAAAAAGTAAAGGAATTTTATTTGCCACAAAAAAGAAAAGAAAAAAGAAAAGCAGCCTCCAATTAATTCATATTTAAATTGTAAATACACACACACACACACATATGCATACTTTTGTCATAGAAAAAGAAGAGAAAATGGGGGAAAAACAATATTTACAACAACAAAAAGTAAATGCAAAAAAATTTAATTGCTTAAGCTAGTTTCAAAATAAGAACAAGTCTATAAAAAAAAAATTAAAAAAAAAAAACAACAACAAATGTGTTAATCTAAGTTTGTAGAAAATAAAAGAAAAAACAACAAAAAAAAATTTATACAAATTTATTTTTTTTAGAATTTACAATTAATATTTCTCTTACCATTTTTAGTCAGGAAAATGCAATCCAATCCAAAATTGATATGTGAAGATTTTTAATTTTTATTTCTTTCACTTTTTTTTTAATCTTATTTGTATGATTCTTTTTGTTTTAAATAAAATATACACTTTTTTTTTTAAATATGAACGACAAGCGATTAGTAAATATCAATAATAATTATTTATAGATTTATATAAAAAAAAAAAAAACAAGGAAAATTAAACAGAATCAGCAAGAACAAAGATTTGAATTATTTTGATTGCCTTCGGCCACGTTGAGATTACCCGTTGCACTGGCAGCCAAATGAAAGTATTCTGAAGACACAATCTATAAAGAAAGATTCAGCAAAATTAGTTGAGGAAATTTTTAGGCTTGGAAAAGTGAACTTACTTTTTCCACAATATCCCGAAAGGCGTCGCTAACAAATTGATCACACTTGGCAGAGGTTTCAATGAAAAGTGCTCGATGTTTGCGTGCAAATTTACGGCCCTCTTCGCGCTCGACACAACGTTCGGACATATCTATTTTATTGCCTACCACAATGATGGCTATGTTGGGATTGTCGCTATAACTGTCCAGTTCGGCCAGCCAGGCCTCGAGTTTGACAAGGGAATCGCGATCTGTTATGTCGTAGACTAAAATGGCACCGTGTGCTTTTCTATAGAAGCTGGGGGTTAGGCTGCGAAATTTCTCGGCACCGGCTGTGTCCCAGAGTCCGATTTTATAGTTAATACCATCGATTTGCATCACTTGACTTTTGAAGTCCATGCCAATTGTGACGTCATGGTTTTCATCAAATTTGTTGTCCACGAAGCGACGTATTAAACTATGGAATGACGAAATGACGCAAACTATAAATACTTATTCATAAACAAATGGAGCGGCCCCCACACCCCACCTGAATCGGTTTGGGGTGTGTGTGTGTGTGTGTGTGTGTGTGTGTGTGTGTGTGTGTATTTATATCAAATACGCATCAGTTTAAGATGAAATACTTGCCTGGATTTGCCAACTCCACTCTCGCCAATTACCAGTAGTTTTATAGCCTTGTCAGCCATGGTTTTTTGTGTTTTAAAGCTTATGTGTAAGTGTCCAGTTTTATAGGAATTCCTCTATGTTTATTAAAAACCAAAAAATTTTATAAATGCTTAAATATACGATTTCGCAGTAATTCGCAAGGTTGCTTTGAGGGCGATAGGCAGACATAACAGCTGTGCTAAAGTGCTGCCAATTCGAGTATTATTTGTGTAGATTTATAAATTTTACATATTTAGTTTATAATTTAGAGCTTAATTATTATTCCTTTATCTTATATGCTTTGATTGATCGAGCTCTAACCCGTTGCTTAGGATTTTCCAATGCTAGATGGCGCTTTACTATGACATTAACAATCCAAACAAAACTTGATTCAGTATTATATATTAATATAAAATTAAATACCCATTTAGGAATTTGTATTTTCACTTAAAAATTGGCTTACTAAAAAATAAAAATAGCGAAATGAACTTGGATAGATAGTTCAAAACTGGCGCGTGCTTGGCAGCACTGGCCAGTGGCAGATTTGACAACTGTCAAAGCGATTGTTTGTTCTTTTTTGACGTGACCAGCGAGAAAAATGGTTGGTACAAAGATTTTGTGAAATTTAATTTATGAATATAAAACACATCCGTTTATAAAACTAAATCGAAATAAGTGAAATCTTGTATGAATCGTGCATTTTTTGTGTTTTCATCAATATTTTCATACAAAGCATTCGCAAATGACTTTACTAATATATATCCATATCATTTTGTTTATTTGCATTTACCCAGGTAAAGGTTAAGTGCTCCGAGTTGAGAACCAAGGACAAGAAGGAGCTCACCAAGCAATTGGATGAGCTCAAGAATGAGCTCCTCAGCTTGCGCGTGGCCAAAGTCACCGGCGGTGCACCATCAAAGCTGTCAAAAATGTAAATATACCCCATCAAACCAAACCAAATCAAAAATCCAATTCTAAATCCTTTTTGTATTTTGTCAATTACAGTCGCGTAGTCCGCAAGGCCATTGCTCGCGTCTACATCGTCATGCACCAGAAGCAGAAGGAAAATCTGCGCAAGGTATTCAAGAACAAGAAATACAAGCCTTTGGATTTGCGCAAAAAGAAGACTCGTGCCATGCGTAAGGCCCTGTCACCCCGCGATGCCAACAGAAAAACACTGAAGGAAATCCGCAAACGTTCCATCTATCCTCAGCGCAAATATGCCCTCAAGGAATAAATAATCTGAATTGGTGTTCTTGTTGGATTAGTATCTCTAGTGTGCGTTCCTTCGCGGTTCAACAAAAAAAATAAAGCCTATTTTTTTTTTCTAAAATGTGAAAAGATATTTTTTTTTCGTTTGTTTGTGATGCCTCCCCACGCGAGTGTCTAGGAAAAGTATTTTTTTCTTTTTTTTTTCATATATATTTATTTGTCTTTGTTGTTTGTTCTAAAGATAAAAGATTCGACCAACAAATATCGTCATCAGTTATAAATTAAAAAAAAAAAAATAGATTAATAGTTATTCGAATGAATTCTAATACCGAGAAGAGAAAAAAATAATGTAAGACTCTCGTCATACTGAATATGTTTGGCACATTTGGTTGATGCTATTCTTCTGGACAGCATGAAACAGTGGCGTGCTGCGTATGACGCCGGATAATTCCTTTGAGTTTTTGCTTTGGTGATAGTTTCTACTTGGCATCGGCGACAATGGTTCACCCCAAAATTTCAGCATTGCGAATATATTATAATAGGCAACTCTGTCAACGTAGAAAAGAAAAAGTCGATGAGGTCTCAGGATTAAAATTAAATAGATTTGATTTTGAGTTTACCTGTAATTTCGATTACTGGCCGCATATATAATTGGATTGATGACACTGGAGGCCCAGGCCATCACCGAGGCTATGATATGTAGCCAGGGATATGAGGTTCTTCTCTCATCATCCACCACATTGGCAAGCATCAGGGGCAGAAAGCATAGGAGGAAGCATGAGAATATTGTGACCATCATGACGGTCAAGCGATTATCCTCACGAGCTTTCCGAGTGCTCGTCGTGTTCACATATGAACCAGAAGCTGAACTCTTCGCCCCGCCCCCACCGGCATGATGACCAATTTGGAAATTATCATGACTCTTGATTTTCTTTCGCTGATGCAAAACGGTTATGTAAATGCAGGAATATGAAATGATAATGACCAGACAGGGCAGCAGGAATCCAATCAGGAAGAGGGTCTTCTTGATCGATTTGCCATTCTTCTTGAGTATTGTGCACGAAAAGGTGGCCTCATCCAGGCCCATCTCGCCCCATATACCCAAAATCGGTGGCAACTGAAAAAAAGTAGACACAAATTTTTCTTTTCATTTCTGTTTTTTTAGTTGGAGAATTTCGCTTTCAACTTACCAGCAAGAGGAATGATACCGTCCAAACGCACACCAATTGCAGTGTGATCAATTTGGGCTTATAAATCTGAGAATATCGGCTATGGCAAGCTATGAGTATATATCTGAGTTATAGAAGAAATTGAAATTATTTTGCTTTAAAATCTTTCGCTCATTCTCACCTATTCAGGGTAATGCCCACCATACTGAGCAATGAGACGGCCACATTGCCATAAAATATAACTGGGAATATTTTGCATAGGGTGGTACCAAAATTCCAACTCTAGAAATGAAAATATTTTTAGTCCAAAGATTATTCCAATTAGATTTTTTACTTACCTCCTGGAAATATCGAACAGCCGTTAAAGGTAAACTAAACGAACAGAATAATAAATCCGATATACTCAGCGATATGACAAAGGCTGTGGTGGCATGTTCTCTTATCGTGGGACTCTTAAGTAAAGCCAATAATGTTATAAGATTACCTGGAATATATATTTTTGTTAATTTAATAAAAAAATAAAAGGGATCGGAAACTTACCAGCAACGCCGATCACCACAAATACGCAGGCGGAAATGGCAGCGAAAAGAGTTGCGGAATGCGGATAAATCGAATTGGTTGGAGCATCCATACTGAAAACAAATAAACAAAAATTCATGGAATCAAGGAAAACAAAGAATATATACACTTTATGCTAGAAAAGAGAAGGATATATCGGATGGATTCGTAGACCAGAGAAACCGATCCAAGACTCTCCCAAAGAACCCTGAGAGGTGGCTCTGGTACAGTCAGATCAAGTTCATATGTCGGAAGGGTTCGTAGTCCAGAGAAACCGATCCAAGACTGTCCATAAGAACCCTGAGAGATGGCTCTGGTACACTCAGATCAAGCTTAGTCATAATTGGATTTGGTTTGGGAATTAAAAAACAGAAAACTAAAAAAAACTTGAAACTTTTCAAATTTGGTTTCTATAATTTTTTATGAGAACTGCTGGGATATGCAAAGAGTCGAAAAAGTCTTAATCGTTTGTGATATTTCAGATCAAAAATTAAACAGAAAAAGTCTTAAAAAGAAATTCTAAATAAACTTAAAACTAATTTCCATGAATTTGGAATTTCTTCGGAAAAAAAATTTTAAAATATTTTAACCCTCATTTCGATTGACGATGAATTTTGATTTCTTCGAAAAAAGACTAAAACCTTCTTTGAATATCTTTAAATATTTTAGCCCTCAAAATAATTTTTTTTTTTTTAATCGGAATTATTTGGTATATCGAAAAAGTCTTTCAGGAAAGTTATTTGTTTTTCCTTTTTGTTTCCTGTTGCTTTCATTATCTGCCTGATATTTCCGATTTTATGGGTTTCTTGTAAGTCTCTCAATGTCTGTTTTATTGTCTTTTCTTCTTGTTCTTCTTCTTATTTTATTATTTGGAATACATACATTAAGACTGATAAATCAGAAAGTGCCTTTAGTGGGTCATTTGTTTGGAAATATATAAATTATTATTTTTTTTTTTTTGGTCGAACGTTGCCGCCGGAGGGTTCGGTTTGGTACTCTGATTTTCGAAACTGAAACTGATGTTTGAAAATATCCACTGTCCAATGAAGCTGGCTGCTCCCCCACATAAAAAAAAAAATTATAATGAAAACGAAAACAGAAAAAAAATAAGAGAAAAAAAATTGTTACACCAAATAAATTGAAATAATTGAATTGGCTGCATTTTTTTCATACACTTTTCCAATCCAAAAAAGTATGCCTAATTTTTCGGAATTTTCATCCTAAACTAACAAAGAGCACTAAAAAAGAGTATGTGTAGGTGTCGGCATGCCCAAGATGTTTGGCTCTATGGTTTATTATTATTTTCTCTTTCCCTTTTTTTTTTTGAGTGCTTGTGACATTTTTTTTTTTTTGTATCCAAACAACAACAATGATAACAACAATAACAACAAAAAGCATTCAACTCTTTTGCATACACAATTTCATTTATTGAATGCTTTTTATTTGGTTCGGTTAAATTAAAAAGCGCCCTGTTACGCATTTAAGGCTGTTTCCGGTGCGTTTATGCTTCTCTTCTTCTTCTTTTTCTTGTTTTTGTTGCTGTTGTTTCATTTTCGAAAAGCCGAAAGCAGCGCAGCTGAAATGCGTCGAGGGGGTTTTGTTGATCTTCTTTGTGTGTTGCATGTGTGTGTGAGTGTGTGGGAGTTTGGTTAGCTGCCTGCAGGCACAGTGGGACAAACATGCATATTTGCCAATCAAATTGATTTGAGGCAATTTTAAATAAAATAAATATTTTTCCATATATAATTTTTGTTAGGGTTTCTTTTTACTATTTTTTATAATTATTTTTTTTTTTTAGTATTTTTTTATATATATATATTTTTTTAATATCACTATTTTTTAAATCTAAAAAACCGGGTTGTCTTTTTGTATTGAAATAAATTTTATATATATTTAATTATATTTCAGAGGCCAAAATCTTGTGATAAAGAAGTCCGATCTGGATATAAATAATATAATTCAATTCTCTTTTGAAATTCATCGTTTTTTATTTTTATTTTTTTTTTCAGATCTAAAAAACAGGGTTTTCTTTTTATATGGAAATAAATTTGATACATTCGATTATATTCCACAGGTCAAAGAGTCTTGATAAAGATGTCCGATCTGGATATAAACGAGAAGTATATATGCCTGAAATATATATTGACCTGCTCATAGCTTTAGGTTCCAATCAGATCTTCTATTAATATGTTCCTACTTTTGCTTGTTTTCAAATCGCTCTGAAAATATCGCCAGGTCACGAAAAAGATTCTCGAACAAATCGCTTTGCTACCCACTGTGCACCCCCCCCGAAAAAAAAAGAAATGAGAGAAACTCTTATCGCTTTCAAAGAATATTTTTGTTGCTGTTCATGCAAATGGATTCCAAACTTTTTGAGCTAGGGTGGAATTTTTAAGGTTTCCGTTAGTTCCCACACTATCCACGTTATCCGAGATTCCATTTGGACTAAGTCAAATAAATAATCAATTAAAGTATTTCAAGTCCAATGACTTTTCACTCCTTCGATAAGAATTACGTAAAATGGCAAAAAAAAAAATTAATATTCAAAATTAAGTCAATGACACAGAAATTCTCAAAAAAAAAAAAAAAAAAAATTAATAATAACGGGAAAATTCACAGGGCATTTATGATTCATTAACAGTTGTTCTGATGTCCCGAGCTGACGAGGGGCGTTTGGGGCAGAGAATGATGAAAAGAGTCAATTTTCAAATTAAACTGCTCAGCATTAAGAATCGAAGAAAACAAAAGGAATGAACACAAAAAAAAAAAAAAGATGCCAAACTTTAAGCTCGAGCTTAGCCGAGCTTGAGATACCCTACAAAATTTCCGATCGTCTTAATACTCCTTAAAATATCCGACTGGCAAGATCAGTAAGAATATATCTAAAAACCCGTGAGTGAGGTACAGGATATAGTCAACCGATTCCATACGAATTTGGAATCCGAACTTTTGACCGATTAGCCCTATAGAAGAGTTATATTATAGAGCTAACCCGTTGAATGAAAATTTTCAACTAACTCCTGAATAGGGGAAAACTCACTCTCAATATGAATACATTACAAAGTTAAAGCAATCCGATCGGTCATATTGGAGCTATACTATATAGTAGCCCGATCTTGTTGAGGTGACTCATAATTTGGTTGTAAAGCTATTCAACTTTTTTCGAGTTTCTTATGGTCTTATAATTTTCATTCCGAACCTAAATCGAAAATAAAAAAAAATGTAAAAATCTTGATCTAACCTTTAGAATATATCCAGCTCTTCCTTCTCTGACAGACAGACTACTAGATAACGGCACTGGCTATATCTTAGGTAACTTAGGGGGTCCATGAGATTCCATATATTTGCACAATTCTAATATACTCTTTGTACTCTGGGGTAGAGGGTATAAATATGAGGGGGAATTCCGCCACAGAGAGTGCAGTTTGGAGTATGAGTTTGTGTGTGTGTGTGTGTGTGTGTGTGTGTGTGTGTGTGTGTGTGTGTGTGAGTGATTGTTGTTGTTGTATTAGCTGTGTTTTCATACGGCCCGGTGCAGCCTTCTTCTGCTGATCTTGAGCAGAGCAAAGAGAGGGTGGAATTCGAATGCGATTGCATTTCGTAAGACAAACAGCGGCGGCAGCCGTCTTTGTCACTAAGCCATATGCACACACACACACACACGCTCGCATGCACATTTATAGTATATAAGAGCACGCTGGCTTGTGTAGCCACAATGATGACAACAATGGCAACAAATGTTCTTTATCCATATAGAGGAGGAGAACATGGGCCGGCTTACGGTCGAAAGAAATTTATAGACTTTTTTCTTTTTTTTATTGTTTACAATAATTTTGATTAATTAGGAAAGAAAAAAATCAAACAAACGTAATTTAAGAAAATCGTTTCGATTTCCCCCCAACCACCACCACCACTTCCAGAAAGTAGCACCTGTTTCAAGAAATACCAATTAATCGAGTCTGACTGAGCCAAATTCAATATTTCCGTTTCTTCATAAATGAAATCTTCACTATGTTTGCCTATTGACTATTTTGCTTTGAAAATTGTATTCGAAAAAACAAAAAAAAATCGTGTTTCAAATTATTTGAGCTTGCTTTTTATTCATCAAGACCCACACATCTATACATTTTACCACTCACACACTTGCAAAAACTCAATCCGCCTCTGACGCCGCCACAGCCGCTCTTGTTCATTGAGTTTATAAATATTTTATTGAGTGTCCAGAATGATAGAAATTTGTTAACAACTCGTATAAATAAAGAAAACCTATGACGGTTATTGGTTTGGTTAACTTACCCGATGCGCTGACTCAAAGATTGAGCTGCCTTTTTGAGAGGTTGTTTTATTTATTTTTAGCGTAACGTTAATATAAAATTAACATAAAATAATATTTTATTGTGCGCGTTTATTTAATTGCACAAATCATTTTTCTTCTTATTTCTTTTCGTTATAAACACTTTTTTTTACAATGCATAACTGTAAATTACCAAGAGCAATTCAAAAAATTGAAAAGAAAAATACTTAAGAGAAAAAGAATAACAACAAAACAACAGAATATATCAAATAGGCTTAAGTTGCGCATTGGTAAATGTTTAATCATCAGTTTGATCACTTTTTAAAGAAGGCGGACTAACTAAAGGCATTGTGTTGATATTGATGCGCAAGCAGAAAAAAACAGCCAACAAAAACAGTAGAAGACACAAGAACAACAACAGGCTGTCGGAGCCACTTTCGATCAACGCAACGATTGTGGGGAGTGAGAGAGTGAGAGCTGGTGAGCCGAGTTTAATTTTGATTGCGCTCGCTGTTGTTGGTCGCCAACGATGTTATCGATGCACGCTAGCAAGCAACCTTGCTATTGAAGTAGCGCTCTATTATATGTATTGTCTTTAGCTCTTCTTCTGTAGAATTACTAAAGCAATTTTAGAACTTTTCGTCATAAATTTTTATTTGTATTTGTATTTGTTGCTTAAAAAATATGAAGAAGAAAATCTGCAGGCATTGACTGAGATATTCAAATAAATCTGGCTATAAAAAATGGTCAATATAACAGTTTAGAACATCTTAGGGCAGAATTCACGAAATCGTGGTGCAGCGTTGCAAAAGCGCGATATCGATTCACAGCAACCCTTAGTCTTTTTTTATTTATGTATTTTGTAAACAAAAAGAGCGCGATTTTGTGCAGAAATCGTCGTTTATTCCAATAAAATGCACATTAAGCAGGTAAATACGAATGTTGGAAATATTTGCGAGTTTTTAGCTATCATAAAATTATGTTTTCAGATTATTATACAAGGTTTTAAAAGTTACAAGGACCAGACTGTTGTGGAACCATTTGATAAGCGTCACAATGTTGTAGTCGGACGAAATGGCTCAGGCAAAAGTAATTTTTTCTATGGTAAATATTGTTTGAACTCTGCATAAAAGTCCATTTAATTTTGTTGGCTTTAATAACGAGTTGCCATTATAGCTATTCAATTCGTGCTAAGCGATGAATTCACACATTTGCGTCCAGAGCAGCGCCAGGCACTTTTACATGAAGGTACAGGCGCTCGAGTAATCTCCGCCTATGTGGAAATAATTTTTGACAATTCCGATAATCGTGTGCCGGTATGTAATTATTTCAATTTCTAAAAGATTTAATTCAGAAATAATTAAAATTTATTTATTGCCCACAGATTGACAAAGAGGAAATATATTTGCGTCGTGTTATCGGTGCAAAAAAGGATCAGTATTTTCTGAATAAGAAGGTGGTGCCACGCAATGAGGTCGTCAATCTCTTGGAATCGGCTGGATTTTCCAGTTCGAATCCCTATTATATCGTCAAGCAAGGCAAGATCAATCAAATGGCAACGGCAGCCGACTCCTATCGCCTTAAACTATTGCGTGAAGTGGCCGGCACTCGCGTCTACGATGAGCGTAAAGAGGAATCGCTCAATTTATTGCGCGAAACCGATGGCAAAGTGGAGAAAATTTGCGAATATCTCAAGACAATTGAGGATCGCCTGCAAACCCTCGAAGAGGAAAAAGAAGAGTTGAAGGAGTACCAAAAATGGGACAAAACTCGACGCACCCTGGAGTACATACGCTATGAGACCGAGCTCAAAGACACTCGCAAGGCCTTGGATGAGCTTCTTTTGCAGCGCAAATCATCTTCGGACAAAAAGAAAACCTACAACATCGAAATACAAAAAGCCCAGGAGAAAATCAAAGATGTCCAAAAGAATCTGAAGGAGGCCAAGAAAAAGGTCATGACCACCAAAGAGGAACGTTCAGTCCTCATGACCGAGCAGCAGCAATTGCTGCGCGAAAAAACCAAATTGGACCTGACCATCGTGGACCTAAACGATGAAGTCCAGGGCGATAACAAGTCCAAAGAGCGTGCCGACCAAGAGCTCAAGAAACTAAAGATCACCATAGCCGAAAAGGAAAAGGAACTGGACGATGTCAAGCCCAAATACGAGGCTATGAAGCGCAAAGAAGAGGACTGCTCCCGCGAGCTGGCCCTCAAGGAGCAAAAGCGCAAGGAGCTCTATGCCAAACAGGGACGTGGCTCTCAGTTCTCCTCGCGCGAAGATCGCGACAAGTGGATACACAACGAGCTCAAGTCGCTAAGCAAACAGATCAAGGATAAAATCAATCACCACGCCAAACTGGTGGAAGACCTCAAAAACGATGCCACCGCCGAAAAGGACCTAGGCACCACAATCGAAGAGCACTCATCCGAACTGGAGCAACTGCGTCTGCAAATCGATGAGCACAACAAAAAATACTACGAACTCAAAAAGACCAAGGACCAGCATCAGTCCATGCGCAACGAACTCTGGCGCAAGGAAACCCAAATGACCCAGCAGCTTCAGACCCAAAAGGAGGAGCTCTCCAGAGCCGATCAGGCTCTGCGCAGCATGGCCGGCAAGCCCATACTCAACGGCTGCGATTCGGTGCGCAAGGTCCTCGACAGCTTTCTCGAGCGTGGCGGCCAATCGGCGGAGATAGCCCGTGCCTACTATGGCCCGGTCATAGAGAACTTCAGCTGCGACAAGACCATCTATACGGCCGTAGAGGTAACAGCAGCCAACCGACTCTTCCATCACATTGTCGAGTCCGAATACGAGGGCACACAAATTCTCAAGGAAATGAACAAGCTGAAGCTGCCCGGCGAGGTGACCTTCATGCCGCTTAATCGGCTACAGGTCAAGATACACGACTACCCAGACGATCCGGACTCGATACCCATGATATCCAAGCTCAAGTACGATGAGCAGCATGACAAGGCATTAAGATATATTTTCGGCAAGACCCTTATCTGTCGCAACCTGGAGCGGGCCACCGAACTGGCCAAGAGCACGGGTCTGGACTGTGTGACCCTGGATGGAGACCAGGTCTCGTCGAAGGGTTCTCTAACCGGTGGCTATTTCAATACCTCCCGCTCCCGCCTGGAAATGCAAAAGAAGCGCACCGAGTACACCCAGCAGATAGCCGACTTCGAGAAGAAGCTGAGCAAGCTGCGCAATGAGCTCAAGTCCACGGAGAATAATATCAATTCCATAGTGTCGGAGATGCAGAAGACCGAGACCAAGCAGGGCAAGTCCAAGGATGTATTTGAGAAGGTCCAGGGCGAGATACGTCTGATGAAGGAGGAGCTGCTGCGCATAGAGAAATATCGTGCGCCCAAGGAGCGCTCTCTGGCCCAGTGCAAGTCCTCCTTGGAGGCCATGAACAGCACCAAATCCAGTCTGGAGACGGAACTGAAGCAGGAGCTAATGTCGACACTCTCGGTCCAAGACCAGCGTGAAATAGATCAGCTGAACGACGATATACGACGACTTAACCAGGAGAACAAGGAGGCCTTCACCCAACGAATGCAACTCGAAGTGGTTAAGAATAAACTGGACAACCTGCTGATCAACAATCTATTCCGTCGCAGAGATGAGCTCATCCAGGCTCTGCAAGAGATATCCGTCGAGGATCGAAAGCGTAAGCTCAACAATTGCACCACCGAGCTGGTCTCTGCCGAGAAGCGCATCAAGAAGGTCAACACCGATCTGGAGGAGATCGAGAAGCGTGTAACCGAGGCCGTACAGCTGCAGAAGAGCCTCCAGCAGGAGCTCGAAATTCATGTGCGCAAAGAGAAAGAGGCCGAGGAGAATATCAACAAGGATTCCAAGCAGGTTGAGAAATGGACCACCAAAGAGAACATGCTCAATCAGAAGATCGACGAGTGCACCGAGAAAATCGCCAGTCTCGGCGCCCTGCCCCAGGTGGATGCTGCCTACAGTCGCATCTCGCTCAAGAATATCTTCAAAGAGCTGGAGAAGGCCAATCAGCATCTCAAGAAATATAATCATGTGAACAAGAAGGCTCTCGATCAGTTCCTCAGCTTTTCGGAGCAAAAGGAAAAGCTCTACCATCGCAAGGAGGAGCTCGATGTGGGCGGTGCCAAAATTCAAGAGCTCATCCAGTCTCTGGAAACGAAAAAGGTTGAGGCTATTGTGTTCACCTTCAAGCAGGTGGCACAGAATTTCACCAAGGTCTTCAAGAAGCTGGTGCCCCAGGGTGCCGGCTTTCTCATACTCAAGACCAAGGATAATGACGGCGAGGAGATGGAGAAAGAGGTATCCAATTCTGATGATTTCACCGGCATTGGTATACGTGTCTCCTTTACGGGCATCGATGCTGAAATGCGTGAAATGAATCAACTATCGGGTGGACAGAAATCCCTGGTGGCGCTGGCGCTTATCTTTTCCATACAAAAATGCGATCCGGCTCCCTTCTATTTATTCGATGAAATCGATCAGGTAAGCTCAACACAATCAGAAAATAATCTTTTAATCTTGATTAAATTTGTTGTGCTCTTTTTTTTTCTTTTTTTTTTTTTTTGTAGGCCTTGGATGCAATGCATCGGAAAGCTGTGGCGGATATGATACACGAGCTTAGCGATACGGCTCAATTTATAACGACCACTTTCCGGCCGGAATTGCTGGAGAATGCCCATAAGTTCTATGGTGTACGTTTTCGCAATAAAGTCAGTCACATTGATTGTGTTACTAGGGAACAGGCCAAGGACTTCGTTGAAGATGACAACACACATGCTTAAACAAACACACACACATGCAAGCACTTTTTTTAAATCCAAGCATTTCTTAGATTTTTTAAGCTTAAAAGTAGCCCAACCGAATCCCTCCTGCTCCCTTTTTCCCCATCACAAAAAAAAGAAAAGAAAAAAAACGATTTCCTTAATTTCTCTTTTTGCTTATTTTACGTATTATTAAAATAGTTTTTTTTGTGTTTTTTTTTTATTGTCCAGACCATAAAAGCAGAACAAAATGAATGTAGCCTTTTTTTTCTTCGAAAAGTGTATAAATATTATTTTCTTTAATATTTATTTTTTTTTCTTTGCTTTAGAATTACAGTTTACCTACTACAACCAATTAATTAATACATACCTACATACAAGATGATATCATAATTTGTATCGCAATTTAGATATATATATATATAAATAAACAAGAAAAAGAAAATTATAGTAAAATCAATTGCAATTGTAAGATTGAACTGATCATTTTTGCACTGGAAATGAAACATCTGGGCTAACGGTAAATTCTGTATAATTGAGCAGATCATTTTTGCAGTGAAAATGAAACACGTGGTCTAACGGTAAATTCTGTATAATTGAACTGATCATTTTTGCACTGGAAATGAAACATGTGCGCTAACGGTAAATTCTGTACAATTGAACTGCGCATTTTTGAAATGAAAATGAAACACGTGGTGTAACGGTAAATTCTGTACAACATGGCGGAGCCTTGTAAAAAATTCAATTGCCTTGGGCTTTATTAAAAAAAAATTATAATAATAATAATAATAAAAGAAATGCACTAATCCGATTTAATAAAATACACAATTATCAATCAATAGAATCTCAGTCAACTTGAAGCTAAACCAGATACACAAATGTCTTGCTGTGCGTGTTTGTGTGTGTGTAAAAAAGATTTTTGTTAAAATTGTCTAAGTGGATCAGCTGCGGCTGGTGACGCCTATCGGGGACCAAATCTCGAGCAGTTCCTGGGTGGCATTGATGGCAAAGATAACAGAGAAACACATGCCGACGGTGCCAATTTCCAGTTGTGATATGTTAAAGTGCAGGGTCAGTCGCCAGAGCACAAAGTGATTGAGCAGTACCAAGAAGGCCAAGCCCAGCGTCCAGTAGTATTCCTCGACCAGGGATATGCGGCCCAGGCAATATATGTTCCAAAGGGCGCAGCCATCGAGGCAGTAATTGTGGAGTCGATCTAGCTTTTGGGCCATTTTATAGCTGAGACAGCGACGCACTGGTATAAGACAGACGATTGGAATATACCAGGCCAGAGTAACGGGACGCCAGATAGTGCTGAGTTGAAGGTCATTGCGTATATTGAGCAGCTCATCGATGGCGAGAGTGACAAATAGAACCGGCACAATGCGCTCCCAAATGTTTTGCTGACAGTGTTGTCCAGATCCTAGGCTGGGGTGTGTGTGCCGCACAATGCAGTAGACACTGTGGGTAAAGACAAGACCATAGGCGAGGTGCCAGTCAATAGTGTAGTTCTTCAGTGCCCATGCTGAGATGACGGCCAATAAGAAGTTCAGAAGGCACAAGGATAGCTTAGATGCGACGCCAACGCCGCCGCTAGTGTTGAAAGTCATTTAGAAGATTCAGTGTCAGAGTATTTGGGAAAGGCGAAAGAGAAGCGTGTTTTTTGTTCCATGCAGCAGCAGATGGAATTCCGAAAACTGCATAGATATAGTTGGGTAAATGGAGTACAAGTACAATCTTCTGGAAGCAGGGCAACAAATCTTTGGCCTCATTAGCAAATGGCTTACGAGCACTAGGATAAGGTCAGAAATCTGCCCAAGTCCATTTATATATTCAAATGCCCGTAACCAATATATATATTATGTATTTATATTTTTTTTTAATTTGGAACGTTGTGAAAATTGCTTGTCAGCACGGCCATACTTATTTAAAGTCACAGTGTTTGAAATAAATGGTAGACTTTTTCAGATATGCACTGGTTAAAGTTCAGTTAAATTTTAGGTAATTCTTATAATAGAGTTCTCGAAATGACTAAATAAAGGCGCTAAATTTTGTGTTTATGTGTGTGCTTTGTGTTTATTACCATTGCTATAAATCGACGAGTCTGGCAACCTCACACAATGGCTTCGGGCTTTATTTGAATTTTCTGTACTAAAAACTGCTCAATTCGCCCAATATATTAAAATATCCCAATTTAATTTTGGTTTCTAATTTTTGAGCTCATTCTGAGGCAAGAAATAAGTCGTTTCATATGAATTGTGCCTTAAATATTGCACGAATTTGCCTTGAGGAGCTGCCATATGAAAAAAAAAAACATCGAACTTATCGATTAACAGTTTGAGTGAGTTATTCGATAGCATAACCGCAGCAGTTGTTTTCTTATTAGGGGGAAAAAAACTATTTAAAATGTACAAAAACTAATTAATCTAATTATGTTTGCCAAACCATTTGTGGTCAACAGGCGACAACCACCGATGGCAACCGTTTAGATTATTTTGTATGACATATTTCAGTGTATAGGGATTTAAATTTTCCCGGGCTTTGCGATCCTCCTCCTCTGCTAAGCTATCGAGCATCTCTTGCGAAACGGCCATAGCTTTAAATGGTAGCTGATTGGCAACTTGCTCAAGGAATCCTTTAACCTCCACAAATTCGCAACGGCCAGCAATTTCCACAATAACACGTCCTGCCTTGACTGGTGTTACATAATGATCGATGGCACCTTTCCCACCACCCATGCGTTGACCCTGACCCTTCTTGGTAATAGGCTGCCAAGGAGCGGGTACACGCCAAGTAGCAAACATTGTGTTTGTATTCATTTTTCGGCCAATCGTTAGACGCATCATCTCATAATGCCCCCAACGCAAACGGCCACCGCAAGTGGCTATAATTGCATATTGCTTGTGTAGCAGTGTGTTGTGCACAAGCTCTGGACCACGCATATAACGCAGACGCTTCTGCATTTTTGGAGGCCTCAGGTTGGGCGGATACTGTGGCATGCGTTCCATCATACGCAATTTGGGCCGTTCCACCTTTTCGACATCTGTAATAATAATAAGGATAAATTGTTTCTTTCATAATATAATAAAATAAATTATTCATACTTTCATATTTTTTGGGTGGTGGGAAGTATTTTAGGCCGGCCGTGTTAATGGCAGTCACATTAGCAGCTGTAAAGATGTAATAAGTCATGTCATTTCTGTTAAATCTAGCATTTATAATTCTTCTACACACCTGATAGGCTGTTTTTAAATAATTGTACAGCTGTTTTCAGGCTCCACATTATTAATAATTGGTTATATTTCTTTTTTATGTTTATCTAACATAATGTGTCCAGTCAACCAGAGTGACCAGATACGGCATTTGGGCAAAAAAAATAATACCAAATCGCTGTATGAGCATAGAATAGTCCGCGTAATTTTAATAGATATGTAAAAATATCAAAATAATTTTTTTGTTATATATTTGTTTTGCTATATAAAAAAAATAATTATAACATAATACATCTGCATTCACTTGCATTCCCCAAAGTAATTTTGTTTATCTCTAAAAGTGAAAAAGTATTTACTTGGGGTCACACTGGTTGCATTTATTCAAATACAGTATGTGAGTGTACTACATTAAGCGGTATCGAAAAATACAACTCGTCTATAAAGTGGTATTTTTTTCATATATTATCACCAGTTAAAGTTTTGGATACACTGCTACACTTCTGCATACACGAAAATTATTATTTTGTCCAAAAGTGTGTGTTTTGAAACATTGTCTATATGTATATAGCTCAAATTTTAAGTGTAACTGGAATCAATTGGCCGCATCTCAATGAACCAATGCTAAGCCATTTGTTATGAATATATCGAAAGTGACAACATCGCTGGCTGCTGCGGCCGCTGCCGCCGAAAAGGCTAAACCCGAACGTGTAACATCTGCAGTACCACCAGTTAATTTCAATACAATCAATACACAAACCCAAAAACGCGCCAGTGTCGACGACACAGACGACACCAATCGCAAGAAAATCAAAACGGAAATAATCATACGTACACCCACGGGCCCCTGTTTACCCGCTAAACCACAACGTGCCAGTGTGGCCACCGCTGTAGCTGCCTCTCAGGCCAATTTGGAAGCAGCTCAAAATCAAATTCAAAATACACTAACCACCACTGCTCCGGGAGTGGGCAAAACCAATACGGATGAACGCATCCTAATACCCGTCTCAGTGCCAGCCACCACCAGCACAGGCGGCGGCAGTGGGTCTGCCAATGAAGATGTCCGGGAACGCAGAGCCACCGAGCAGATTATAGTTTGTAGTTTTGGACCCAACACCGAAATGAGTGCAATTAAACCAGAAGATGCCGCCGTACCGGCCGACAACAGCCAAAAACAAAGTAAGCTTTCTACTCATTTTTCCATTCCACCAAAAACAAAAAAAAAAAACAAAAAAAAAGCCACAAAGCGGAGTACTGTACCTCGTTCTCTTCCCATAGATTTCACCACATTTACCAAAAAAGATAACGCCTCCACCACGGCCACAATATCCATAGAGTCCAGCAATACCTCCACAGACCACCACAAGCTCGATTCCGTTGGGCCCACTGGCAACAAGGTGGAAGAACTGGATTATGTCCTCTTGCCGGCCACAGCCGAGCTAAAACCGGTTAGCGTCCCGCATGAAACCGCCGCCACCGCCGTCATACTCAATACCAACAACGGAGCAAGCGTCTCCGCGAGTGTCAGTGGAGCTGCAACCAATACCGCCACCGCCACCACTCTTATGACAGCCAAGGGATCGGCATCCAATTTCAACATCTTCAATAGCATTGGAACAACAGCCACCACAGCTACGGGCAGTCAGACCACCTCCACCACCTTGCTCAACCGGGTCCTCCATCCCAAATTGAAGGGCCAACAACTGGCCAAAGTTTCCATAGGCAACAAGACTATATCAGTGCCTCTGCTGAAGCCTCTCTCCAACACACAAATCCTGCAAGGCGCCCACATCACCCAAGTCGGAGCCGGCGACTCCAAACAAATCCAGACCACAGCCCAGGTCACCACAGTGGTCAGTGCACCCAGTCAAACCACACAGCATTTAAATATTAGCAAGCTCTTCAAACGGGTGCCCAAAAATCCCCCCACCATAGTGTCCTTCCCAGGCCTGCAAATCAAGCCGGCCAACACCAAAATTGTCACCGCCAAGGTGGTCAGCAAGAAGCTAGCCAATGCCACCCTGGTCCCACCCACCGGCAGCATAGTGACCATAACCACCACCAATCCCAGTCAGACATACGCCATGGTCCAGGAGAAGCTGCACGATCCCAGCGACCATCCCGGCATCGAGTCCATCTCCTCCCGCAAGCTCGAGAACATACAAAAGATTCTCCTCAACAAGAGCAAGCCCCTCGATCCCAGCACCGTGATGGGCTCCACCGAAGTGACTGACTTTGCCGGCCTCAGCAGTGTGGTGATCAAGCCCCTGGACAAGTCCAGCCTCAATTGTTCACCCGCTCCCAACATCAATATATTCAAGCAGCCCACCGTGGTCACGGGCAACCAAACGACGGCCACCGAACTCTCGGCCGGCACAGTCTCGGTCTCGGCCATTCTCAACGAGGCCGTGGCCAAGTCCACAGCCGTGACCAGTCTCGCCTCTAGACCAATATTTTCCTTGGTCCTCTCCAAGAACAACATGGCTCAGGCCAAGCCCAAAATGATAACCAGCTCCGGCAATACCACCGCCACGTCTCTGCCCTTGCAAATCCAGGAGGAGAAGCCCCAAATCAAACTCACCACCACCCCCACCAAGGTCACCACCCAAGTGGTCCAAGCCCTGCCCACAGTCACATCGACTTCAACCGGCCTCAGCCTAAATGTGACCGGAGCCGGGCCGGAGCAAAACCAAATCCAAACCCAAGCGCAGGTCTCCCACAAAGAAGATGTCGACTCCAAGCCAGTGACCAAACTCAAGGCTGAGCTGGTGGTGGCCCCCAAGCCCAACTCTGCCAACCCCGAAGTCGGCAAGGAAGCCTCCTCCAATCAAGTCCACCCAGCCGAAATCCCCAACGAGGAGCTACCCAACGCTCCCGTGACCAATGAGAAGCGCTTGATCTTCAACACATCCTCGGCAGCCTCAGTCTCTGCCTCCGTGTCGACCACCACCTCCACCTCCATAGCTGGCACTCCAGCTCCAACCAGCGCCACCATCGTCACCGCCACACCCTCGCCGGTCAACAAGGTTGATGATTCCAACAACGCCCTGCTCAAGCAATTGCTGCAGAATTCCAATTCCATACATACCCTCAACCAGATATCAATCACCTCCGCCCACGTGGCCTCCAGCACGGCTCCCCTCTCGGCCCGCAAGGTGATCAACGTAAGAGCGCCCAGCATGGGTCTAGTCAGCTCTTTGGAGGCGCAGTTGGCGCGACCGGTTATACCGCCCGTACCAGCCACGGCGGGTGGGAACGCCAGCCAGCCCCCGAACCCCTCGGCCACGGCCCTCAATCAGGCCAGCAATTCCAGCGCCCAGTCAGCCCCGGTTGTGGTGGCTGTGCCGGTTGCCGAAGCCGAAGCTCCTTCCAGTGCAGGCAGCACCCAGCCGGCCACGCCTACACCACCGCCTCCAGCCACATCGACCACAACAACAGCAGCACCAATAGTGGCCACCACAGCCACAGTTCATCCAGCTCAGCCAGCTCCTCCAGCGCCACAGCCGGTGAAGCAGTCCGTGCAGATTGTGTCCAAGGAAACCTCTTTTATATCGACTCCAGTGGCCATCAACAAGTTGCCCGGAGCACTAGAGTCAGCGCCAGCGGCAGGAGCAGGAGCAGGTCTAGGCGACTTTATCAAGACAGAAGCCATGCAGCCACCACCACCCTATGAATTGAGCACTGGTCCGGTGGCCTCCAATGTGACCATATCCATTACCCCCAAGCCCAAGGAATTGAAGACGCGACGAGAGCAAACGCTGGACAACCAAGCTGAGCCCCTCAAGAATTCCCTCTTGCCGGAGCCGAGTTCACAGATCCTCACCAATGATTCAAACTGTTGGAAAATGCAAGAGAATCTCGACATCCCAACCAGCATGGCCTCCAAAATGGCCTACACCAGTGGCCTAGTGGAGCCACAAAAGCGTAAAATCCAAACACCTGGAGGAGCCACAGTAGTGGCCCCCGTGTCAGCCAACGAGGATAACAAGGAGCACGCCCATATGGAAATCAAGACCGAGCCATATCTGGGCCAAGATGTGCTGATGAAGTCACCCACTCCGGTGCTGGAAAAGGTACAACTAATTAGTCCCTCGGTACCCACGACGGGAGCAGGGCCCGTGCATATGGGCTATTTGAAGAAGGAGACAGCTTTGCCAGCAGCTCCCCAGGTGGAAACCAAGGTGGATCAGCGCAAGCGGCGTAAACGGGAATACCAGAAACCGCGTCGTGCCAACCAAAATGTAAATAATCTCAAAGAATTGATAGTGGGACCAGGACCGGGCAATCTGCTGGCAAGTCCAGGGGGCAGCTCTGGTGGTCTACCCACGCCGGGTACACCCTTTGCCGGTGCCATGCCGACCCTGGGCCAGGCCACAGCTGGTGGTTCACCCGTGCTGAAGAAGCGGGTTCGCAAGTTCTCCAAGGTCGAGGAAGACCATGATGCATTTACCGAGAAACTAATGACACACATACGTCAGATGCAGCCGCTCCAGGTATCGGAACCGTTGCTCAATCGTAATTTCCTGATTAGCGGAGGAGCCAGTGGCGCCGCTGGTGGTACTGGGGGCTGGTCTATGGGCAAAATGAAGAGCCCCTCCCTGAGGCTGCAGCGACACTTTGAGATCGAAGAGTCCGGCCGGCCTTGGGGTCGTTTTGGTCATGTGAGTCATCCCCGTTTCAAGTCCTTCTACGACAGCTCGAGATTCCGTATCTGCTCTCCCAGTGTCTCCGACCCTGAATCGAATGAAAACGGCTCCGCTATCTTGGACAATCCAAAAACTTTGACCAGCACACAAAACGACTTCTATGACCAGGAGTTCTCCACCCACATACTGAGGAATCCCCATGAGCGTTTCAATCGGTTGATCTCCCTGATACGCGAATGCAATTTGGAGACCACCGAGCTGGTGGAACGTCAAGTGAATTGTAACTCCATGTCCAGCTATGCCACGCGAGCCGATGGCCAGATAGCCTGGCCGGCCATACCCAGTTTTACCCGCTACCCGGGCCTGGTCCTGCTCAACCACAACAATCGCAGTCATGGCCGCATGTCGCCCATAGCCCAGCCAGAGGATGCCCTCACCTTGCGTGTGCCCGTCTCCACAGTGATGCGCCGCTGTGGTGAGGAGCTCCGACGTGTCCAGCAACTGGAGCTGGGTGCCTCTGCCACTGGCTGTGGCAGCGGCACCGGAAGTGGCCTCAACAACAACAACAATTACCAGCAGAAAAACCAGAATGTGATACTCTCGCTGCACGCCTCGGCTACGGACAACATAGCCGGTGTCTTGAGGGATCTGGCCAATCTGCTGCATCTGGAACCCTCGCTTACCTGCCGCCTCATCGAGGCCGAGAAGGGTTTGTGTAAGCGTTCGCCCACCGAGCCATCAGTGCGTTCGCAGAGTAATCTACAGAAGATACTCAATGGACGGCAGAAGCTCTGTCGCAGCTGTGGCAATGCGATTGATTCCTTTGGTATGCGTGTGCCCAACCATGGCCAGCAGGCCGAAGCTGAGTCCCTGCCTGCCTTGGCCCATTTGGTAGCTCTCCTGCCTCGTCGAACCACACCCCCCACCCACACGTATTTCTGTAATCGCACCTGCTACATCCAGTACAAGTGGCGTGGCAAAGATGCCGAAGCCCAGGGCGAAATTGCAGCCACAAAGGCGGCCGCAGCCATGCAGCCGGCTGAGGTGAAAACCGAAGTCTTGGAGGAGCGGGTCAAGACGGAAGAAATGGCGGAAGCAAAACCTCAGACACCGGTGCCACCAAAACGCAAGTCGAATATCAAGTATTTCAGTCCAGATTGTTTCAAGAACGACCAACCCAGTGAGCCGGATCCGAATAAATCGGACACCGACGAAGGCGCTTCGGCTGTTAACAATACAATTTGGGAGACGGATGCAAGTAATTTGGTTAGTCAATTGGAGGATACGCGTCAATGTGTCTTCTGTCTCAAGCGGGGTGATGGCGAAGCCGATGGACCCTCTCGTCTCCTCAACTTTGATGTGGACAAATGGGTGAGTCAAAAAGTTCACTTATTCGAATTTGCCAGATCGGACCACTATATCATATAGCTGCCATACGAGCCTAAATCGGTTTTAGGAATAACTTCCACATTAATGGACTGATCTGATCTTTGAAATTTGGTACACGTACTTTTGATATAAAGGGAAATATATGTACCAAATTTCATCAGGATCGAGGGACTATATCATATAGCTGATTTACGAAAAGAACTTGGAATCTTCGGCTTATTTTTATGATTTTTATAAAAATATATATATATGTCTTAAAATTTTATTTTAGGTCCATTTAAATTGTGCCTTGTGGTCGAATGGTGTCTATGAGACTGTTTCGGGTGCCCTGATGAATTTCCAGCCGGCCCTGCAGGCGGGCCTGCATCAGGCTTGCACTGCCTGCCATCAAGTGGGTGCCACCATCAAGTGCCTCAAATCGCGCTGCAGTATTCTCTACCATCTGCCGTGTGCCATACAAAATGATTGTGTCTTCTATAAGAATAAGACCGTCCATTGCAGTCAGCATGCCAGTGGATCTAGCGGTTCGGCAAATAGCAGTGAAAACAATGAGTTGAGTTCGTTTGTGGTGCATCGTCGGGTCTTTGTCGATCGGGATGAGAATCGTCAGGTGGCCACTGTGATGCATTATTCCGAATTGAGCAATCTGCTGCGCGTGGGTAATCTCACCTTTCTCAATGTGGGTCAATTGTTGCCCCATCAATTGGAGGCTTTTCATACTCCCAACTACATCTACCCCATTGGCTATAAGGTGGTAAGTATCGAAGTCTATAGGAATTTCTTGTATTTCATTTGTATTTCTTTCAATTAACAGAGTCGGTATTATTGGAGCGTTTGCCATCCGAATCGTCGGTGTCGTTATGTTTGCACAATTGCCGAGGCCGGTTGCAAGCCAGAATTTCGCATTTTAGTCCAGGATGGTAGAGGGTCCGAGCCGGATCGTGAGTTCCGGGATAGCACACCCTCGGCGGTCTGGCAACAGATCCTCAAGTCAATCACGAAACTGCGGCAGGAGCACAAGTGGCTGCAGCTCTTCCCCCAGCATATCAGCGGCGAAGATCTATTCGGCCTGACCGAACCGGCCATTGTACGCATTCTGGAGAGCCTGCCCGGCATTGAGACACTGGGAGACTATCACTTTAAATACGGTCGCAATCCCCTGCTGGAATTCCCGCTGGCCATCAATCCTTCGGGTGCGGCACGTACCGAGCCCAAGCAAAGACAACTGCTGGTCTGGCGCAAGCCTCACACCCAGCGCACGGCTGGCAGCTCCAGTACACATGCCCGCAGCATGGCCAATTCGGCCACTATAGCCGGCGAGGTGGCCTGTCCCTATAGCAAGCAGTTTGTTCACTCCAAGAGTTCGCAATACAAGAAGATGAAGCAGGAATGGCGAAATAATGTCTACCTGGCACGGTAAGAAATTTCATTCATCTTAATCGAAGCTTTAAAAATTTATATGTGAATTTTATTTTGCACACAGGTCAAAGATCCAGGGCCTGGGCTTGTATGCAGCAAGGGATATTGAGAAGCATACCATGATTATCGAGTATATCGGAGAGGTCATCAGGACTGAAGTCTCTGAGATACGAGAAAAGCAATACGAGTCCAAGGTAAACGAAAAACGGGGAAATGAAAATTTGAAAAATATTTAACCTCATGTTATATGCACAGAATCGTGGTATTTATATGTTCCGTTTGGATGAGGATCGTGTGGTGGATGCCACCCTGAGTGGTGGTCTGGCGCGTTACATTAATCACTCTTGCAATCCGAATTGTGTGACCGAAATTGTCGAAGTCGATCGTGATGTGCGAATCATTATATTTGCCAAACGAAAAATCTATCGAGGCGAAGAGGTATTTCTTTGATAAAAAAAAACGAATCGAATAATTCTGTGAATTTAATTTCGCTTACAGCTTTCCTATGACTACAAATTTGATATCGAAGATGAATCACATAAAATACCCTGTGCCTGCGGTGCCCCCAATTGTCGCAAATGGATGAATTAAACAATAACAAAAAAAAAAAAAAAACAAGAAAACAGTGGGTTCAAATGACAAAACCCAGTGAATTGATGAAAAAACAAAGAAAGGAATCAAACTGATCAAACTAGCAGTATGGAAATCAATGTAAACATACATATACTTATGCATTTGTATATATGTATAGATATGTTGTGTTTTAAATCATTTACAAATTTTATGAAACATTAAACAAAAAAAAAGAAATAAGCGAAAAAAATTTAAATTAAGTTCAAAGAAAAAAATGAAGAGAAAATTAGAGAAAATATCGAAAGTTTCGATGTTTTTTTTTTGCATCACTCATGCAGGAGGCACTTATGTATGCTTGTGTGTGTGCTTGAATGTGTTATCTCTGTGTATGTATGTTGATCCAAGTGCCTCCACTTCACCTAACCCTCCCCCCCCCCACAAGTTGCGCCACGTAGATAAAATTTCTCTTAAAATCTTTAAAATATTACAACTCTTTTTTTCTAGTAGAAATAAAAAAAAGAACAACATATATACATATATTTGTGTGTATATATATATATATACTTTACAACTTAATTTAGTTTTTATAAAAAAGAAAAAAAAAAGTTAAATTTTAATTTCATTTGACAATTATGCTCTCATTTGCGGTCGTTCACCAAAAAAAAAAAAAAATTAGAAGAAGAATGCTATTAATATTAAAACTGTTAAGGTTCCATTCCAGAACCAGTTAACCGTTATACTAAAGATATGAATTAAAAATTGTTAATTAAGGATGAGAAAGCAAAACAAATGAAAAAACACACACACACACACACAAACAAATTCAAATAAAAAAAAAATCAATAAAAAAAAACAAAAAGAATATATTTCTTATTTTAATTAACTATTTAATTTATTTAAACTATTAATTTTCTCGCCTTGTTCTTTTCTTCAAAACAAAAAAAAAAAAAAAAAAAAACATATATATTTAAATTTAAAACAAATTTGTTTAATAATCAAGAAGATTAAAATTTTTGTTTTTTAATAATAATTGAGGCCTAGAAAAAATTGAACTAAATTTATGAAAACCATTTTGATGCTCTGTAAAACTGGTAAATGTAATTAATGTAGATATTTATATAAACATGTACTTTGTTGTATATGTTGTTGGTTGTGTTTATTTTTATATTTATGGGCTTATTGTGGCTTTCGAATGCGACGTATTTGATTTTGCAATTGAACTTGCAGGGCCAAGGTGAGCAAATCGAAATTTTTCAAATACCATGAAATATTGTACATTAGATGCATACGCTTATTTTTATCTAAAAATGATTTATAAAATATGCTCATGCGATCGGCGGTGATTTCCTCATTTTCGCCGGCTGTCATATTATGTAAACGTATAAAGTCCGCTTTTTCCTGCAAAAACAAAAGAAAGAGAGAAATTCAATTCAATTCCTTATTGGGATTTTATCAAAGTGAGCGAGATGGATATATAAAACGATATGAACTCGCTGAACAGCTCATTCGACTCAATATTTTTATCTCTTTCACATCAGAACTTAAGGCTTAGACAGTCTGAGGAATTATTCGAAGGATTTACTTACCTCATAGAAACGCTTGTTGTGCTTGGTCCAGAAGTCCATATTCCATTCTTCCACCTCAATTCGACGTTCGCGCAGTCGCTTCTCTAATGGTGTCTCATGCTCGTTGATATGTCGCACATAGGGACGTAGATTGGAGCTGGGATCTGGTGGGCCTATATAATCAGTGTTTACCGTTTGCGGATCTGGAGGTTGTGTAAGACCAACCGTTTTTGCTTGTGTGCTTTTGTTGCTTTGCGGCCCTGTGCCCGCCTCGTCCGTTGCATAGCATCGTTGCCAATGCTGGGAATATTTAATCAACATCAAGGTTATTTTTTTTTTTGAAGCCACAAATTTTACTTACTCTAATATTGACAATGTTTCTGAGGGTTAGATGCTTGTGCATTTTTATTTATTTGTAAAATGTTGATTGCCAATCAAACAGCTGACTTATAAGAACTGTGGCTGAACAGTTGAACTAGTTCATTGGTTCACTCCGAAACGGAGCTGTTGCCGAGTAAAGGAAGAGAAATTTTTAAATCAGTAAAAGAACAATTTTAATTTTTTGTTTTATTAAGATAGGACATGAATTCATTTGTTTTTTTTTTTTATATAGGTAGAAATATACAGAGCCCGAGTCTGAAAATATTATTTTGAATAGACAAAAAACATTTCAAGATTAGATCCCAGGTGCACTTAATTGGTAATTTAAAACAAACTATTTTAGACCACGGTGAATATTAATTTTTATACATGCAATGTATTTTTTTTTATTTGCTTTCCTTCTTTATATATATATAATTTTATATATGTATGTGTATGTGTGAAAGCCAAGGTGGGCGGGGGGTGAAAATGTTAAAAACAATTTTGAGTTTATGCAAAACATTAAATGCATAGACAAAATAAAATAAAATATTACACTAATACTAACAATTAATTCTTTTTAATTTTGTTTTGTTATTTTTTCAGGATATTCGAAAAGAAATTAAACCATCTTTTCGTGTTACAGGATACATGGTAGTTTTTCTTTTTGTTTTTCCAATAGATCTAATATAACTATTTATTGCAATGCTCTTGTGTTTGATTTAGTGCATTGATATCAATTAGGTTTAGGATTATATTTAATTCTATGCTTGTTTATGTAGTGAGCAAAATCACTGCGAAATAGAATCTCGGGATTCTCCTCTGTGGCAGTCTCATCCACCTGATTTATGTTCGTCCATTTCCATAGCAAGCGTCGGTAGTAAGACATTCGAAAAGAGGCCCAAGTGCTGGCAATATATTCGGGCTTCGCATCCTGCTTGAAGGTAGCCTCATTATTCTTTTTGTTGCAATAATACAATTTACCCCGGGTACGAGAATAGCCAGTTACAAAGTCCTCATGCAAGTCTGAGAAGAGCATCAGGCCATAGGGAACAAAGAACTTTTGCTCATCGAGGGCAAAGCCAAGTCTCGGTGGATTTCCTTTAAGTATATAGCGACGCATCATATTAAAGAACTTTTCCATATCTGATAGACGGAAGATCGGCTTGCTGCGTATAGTATAGCTGCCCCTCTCCTTGAACGGCTTATTCATGCTCTGGGCAAACTTCTGGCACATGCGTATCCGCTCCAGCGGGGAACGTCGGCGTATATCAATGCCGCCCAGACAGATAGCATCAATGATGTGCAGGGCCGGCGAATTGGTCTGCATGCTACCCTCTCCATGCAGTTCCTGTACAATTTCGCCAAAGAATATGGTATTTGGTTGGATATCAAATCCAGGATCAACTTGCTCCCATTTCTTGTATTCGGTGTAGCGAAACAAATGACCACGCGACTTGGAGATGAAAAGAGTGCAACCGCCTAGACTCGACTCCCGGCCTATGGGCGCGAAATACCAGTCCTCTACATTTGTTTGAATGTATTTGTTTAGGTGACCCACACTAGTCAGCTCGTTGGCCGGTAGGTTGAACCAGTTGCGATCCTGACCCCAATCGCCCAATAGCTCCTCAAGGACGCGATCCAGAGGCTTAATTTCGGGTGCCTGACGCAGCGTATTCGGCAGCTTCCATTGCATCAAGCATTGATTACGCGTTGCCGCCTGCCGCTGCTCCTTCAGATCTGGATTACGGACGAAGGCCGCTATCTTCTGTAGGCCAAATACCTGAAGATTGCCAATGGTGTTGTTTGACTCAATAATGTACCGTATGAAATTATCATCCTCGAAGAGTTCATTGTAGTCCATAACTTCGAGGACATCTTCGTCACTGCTGAATTTCTCTTTCTCCTCGTTGAGCTTCTGGTTGATGGCGTTCAGGTAGGCGATCACAGCTGAGCAATCCTCATGGCGGTATTTGCAGACCAGGTAACGTTCCGAGCTGGCTGGTCGACTGCTGTTCGGCTTGATGATGGCGATTTGCTGAAAACACTTGTACATCAGATAGATGAGGCCCACTGTGAAGCGAGTGAAGCAATCAAAAATTTTGCACACAAAGTTTCCATTGATCCGAACTATTTTCAGAGCAGTGAGAAACTGGCATAAATAAAGTTGTTTGGACAAAATCTCTTGGATGCTCTCCTGGCCCTCAACGGAGAAGCCACCGTCAGCCATACAGAAGTGCACGCCATGCGGGGTGTGCTTACGTATGTAGTCGTTTAGGGAATCCTGATTTTCCTGGTCGAAGATATTGCCATCATCTTTGATGCCATAGTACGGGTCAAAGGATTCGGGTGAGGCAGCAAAGAATTTATCCAGCTTGAAGTCATTGGAGCCGCGCAAAGTGAAGCCAAAGCCTTTCGCTTCCCAGCGCTTGCGATACAAAATATATTCGGAGAAACCACCAGGTCCTGCAATAGAGACAGAATCAGATTAAATCAAATGTTGGAAGACGACAATTTACAATTAAGAATAAACGTACCGGCGCAGACATCGGCAAAGTAAAGCAATTCGTTGGAAGAGACCATCGAGCGGCCATCCTGATCTCTGGGATCTGTGAACATATTATCGCACATGGCATCCATGTTGGCCATTTTGACGGCAGCACGATTTAGGAAAATTGAGCCGCGTATTGTTTCAAAGGGATTGGAACGGGTGCGTGCCCGACGCTTGTCACTGAAATTCATCGTGTCAAATTCTGCCTTGGCCTGGAGTATGCGATGAAGTACGGTGGGTTCACAAAAGTTGGTTTCACCGTCCAGGGCTTCGAGGCGTTGTCCGTATACCAGATTTTCCATTAGCTGCTCAACAGTGTAAGCAGCAGCATTACTGCCCGGATTTTTTAACCATACAACAGATTCTTGGATTGAGATCGGCTCGGCATTGTTTTCCCACTGGCTGGCTGCCGTGCCGGAGCTTGTGCTATCCAATTCGAGACCCAAACCGCGACGGCCATCTTGTTGGACAGCAAAAATCGGCTCCAGACGACCTTGATTAGTCTTACCCAAACCTTTGTCATTTTTGTAGCCCATCTTTTTCATCATCTTCCACGCCTTGATGGAGTAACTCTTCACCCATTCTGATTTGATTTTCTTCGGTGTTGGCTCCGAGTTCTCATCTTCAGATTGTTCTTCCATCTTCTTGCTGGGTTAAACTTTTCTCAAAATGCAATTACCTGCTGCAAATTTGTTTACCTCACTTTTTATTTCTTGTTGACTCTCAGTTGTTCGCAACCGACCACACAGAGTTGTTCCACTCAATTGAAACGACAAAAGGCAAAAAAGTTATCGAAATGAAGCATCGAATGGAAAGCGAGAGGGTTTCTTTTTCTTGAGAATATATTTTGAAGTTTCTCGAAATGCTTGTAATTTTCCATGCTAATTGTATAGAGATAATCGTAATTTGGATTTCCATTAATTTCCATTTCCATTAATCGAAAATAAATCGATTGGCATGCATTCTAAATTCTAAAGTCAGTTTAAAATGTTAATGGTCAGAAGACATTATAAATTATTACTGAAATGTGCTTTGGTCATACCCATAATTTGGCTCTTAGACTTTTGCGGAGTCTTTGTACACCTGGTTGAAAAGGATTTCGAGAAACACTTTTATTATCCGCTGCATAATGAGAGCTTTGTGGTTGGAAGTCAGCTGGACATATTTAAATTCTTAGATATGCCCGCATATTCCAGAGTGCAAACAGAAACCGAATTAACACGCCTCACCATTATAGTTAAGAGCGCCATTGGCCACAGAGAGCGCCGGGCAGCCATACGACAATCCTGGGGCTTCGAGTCCCGCTTCTCCGATGTGAATATAAAAAGAGTTTTTCTACTGGGCATAAACGACTCAGACGACCAAAGCAAAGAGATCTCCAAGTACGGTGACATAGTGCGGGCCAATTTCAAGGATACGTACTTTAACAACACCCTAAAGACCCTGATGGGCATGCGCTGGGCCCACGATCATTTCAATCAAAGTGACTATTACATGTTTGTCGACGACGATTATTATGTCTCGATCAAGAACGTCTTGCGCTTTCTCACCGGATCAAACAATCCCAAGCAGTTCTTTGCCGGCTATGTGATCCAAAGTGCCCCGCTGCGTCACAAATTCAGTAAATGGTACATACCCCTCTCCGAATATCCCTTTGACAAATGGCCACCTTATGTGACAGCTGGAGCCTTCATATTATCCCGAGATGCCTTGCTGCCTATGTACTCAGTGAGCCGTAGCTTGCCCCTCTTTCGCTTCGACGACATCTACCTGGCCCTTGTGGCCCTCAAGGCCGGCATACCCGTACACCATTGCCAGGACTTTCATTTCCATCGACCCAAGTACAGGGGACCCGATAGTTATAGCTCGGTCATAGCGGCCCACGGTTTCGATGATTCCAGGGAAATGCTCAATATTTGGAATGAGTGCCGTTCAGCCAATTACGCCTAAGTAAACTTCAAGAGACTTGTAAATCAAATAAACCCAAAAGCTTTATAAAACGATCAAAAGTTATATTCTTTTTTTTTCTAAAACAAATCGAATTTCCTTGGAAAATAGAGTGAAGCCACATTTTTATACTCTTTACCACAGAAATCGAAGATAACCAAAATTGGGATTTTGGCTCCTAATGTGTGTACGGAGGTCAAGTTTAAATTTATTTTCTCCCCCCGCCTTTCCCTCCACCCACTCACTTTTTCAAAGCCTTGTAATTTCTACAGCTTTGGGATTTTGGTATTAGTTGCTTCCAAAGTTGTTAGTTGTCTAAAAATCTTTCGATTAATATCAAACATGACTAAAATCGGACCTTATATACATGAGATATACAAAAAAACAAATTTTGAGAGTCAAGATATTATTTCCACTTGCCAAACTGGTAAAGGGTTGAATGAGCAGTCCGATAGATGGCGGGCTTGCTTTAAGATAAGCAATGTATTGTTGAATTCAAAGGTATATTAAGACCAAAGGTTTTAGGTGAATGTAGCCGATCAGGGTTACTAACCGACTAGGGGTACCAACTTTTTTTTTCAGATCCGTCTACTACGGTACAGGGTATCCTAAGCTCATCCGCGCCCATTTTTACTCACAAAGAAAAAGTCTATTTCTATTTATTTTTATTTTTTAAACGATCCTTAATATTTAAACAAACAGTTTGTATATTTATTATTTTAAAGGAATTTAAAAATGTAAGTTTTTTTTTTGGAACCTAAGTGGCTGGGGCAAATTGTACCAGAGCCTTGATACGTCGCAACAAGGAGGCATTGAAACCTTTACATTTCTTTGTATAACATTCGGTGGCATTGATTAGCTGAGTGCAAAAGGTTTCATTGAATGTGGAAATCAGAGTCTGCTTCAATTGCATTATCTCATCCTGTGAGGCATTCAGCACTGAAATATTATTGGCATCTAAGAAAAGGCAAGAAGAAAAAGGAAACTTTTAGTTTTTGAATAAATTTAGAATTTTGATTGGCTGCGCTCACCTAGATTACTTTCATTGATGGCATTGCGATTCTCGCGTGTATAAATTGCTGCATTTCTTAGATAAAAGTCCAAGTGTATCCAGAGTAAATATAAATTCTGTTCGGCTATGAAAACAGTTTGCAATAATTCAGCCCGTTTTTCATTATATCTTTTGCTCAAATCCAGAAACGTTTGTTTACCTAAAAACATTAATTAAAATTTTTTAGAAATTGTTTTTTTTTTTTTTTTTGGGCTGGTTAAATTGATTTGTGTTTTACCATTTGGTCCAAAGGTCAAATTGGGCAGTGAAGCTCTTTGCTGCAATAAGCTATCTGCCAGAGATTTCTGCGATAAATAGTATGCCACAGCTCCCTTCAAGTGATTCAGGATCGTATCCATAATCGTGGTTAGCCTGCCCTTTCTGAAAAATTCAAAAATCCAATTTTATTTTTACAATATTTTTCAAATCAGTTAGAATTACTCACAGTGGCGTCACCTCATTTATCATGGTGGTGAGTAGATATTTGGAGGTCATGCTGTCCTTGGCATGACTGGTCACTGCATTGCGACAATAGAGAGATAAATTTGCTGCTATATCAAGAAAATATTTGACATTCATATTTCTTTTGTCCTCGGCCGATTCGGGGCGCTGGCGAAAGCCATAGTCCGATTGCAGAATCCGTCGAATTGTCGACTCGCTGACAATGAAACGACCGTAGACCACAATCATGAGCTGCTGTAGGCGGCACAAGCGATTCCGTAGCTCCAGATCCTTTTGGGCATCCGGAGAGGCCTCCAGTGTGGCCACATCATGGGTGGTGGTGCGAGCAAATAGATTTGTTAATGTGGCCAATTGCTGGAGATGACCCACATCCATAAAGGGCGTGGCCGTACGCAACATGGCCTCGACCATTTCTTTGTGGGCAAAAAGAAAATTCAAAATCTGCATGGAGGCGGAATTATTTCTCGAGCCCAGCGAGTTGACAATGGCATCGCATAGGCCCAGAGCCGGCATAAGAATCGAACGGAAGCGCTCATCAATGCTGGGTATTAAGCTGTTCGGCTCACTGCGATTCAATTCGCTAGACTTGAGATCCGGCTGCAAACCATAGACAGTCATGTTGGCCAGGGTGCCGAGGGTACGCTCGCCGAGCACCAGACTGGCGCCAATATTGGTGTGGGCCAGCCGGGTGAGAAAGGCCATACGCGACTCGTAGACATAGAGGGCCCTCAAATGATCTGTCCTCGGCTGGAGCACCTCGCAGAGCGAGTCATTCGAATGACCCAGACTGTCGACAATATGCTTGAGGTAGCCACGCGAGGCTATGAAATCGCTGAGACTGCTTATAGCCTGAACCTCCCAGATCATGTCAAGGCAGGCCAGGGCCAGCATGCGGCAAATATCATGCCCAGTGATGGCATCATGACAAATGGTGTCAATCAGCTTCTCTCCAAAATCTCCAATCACCTCGGCGGCCATTTCCTTGTGTACGGTATCCTCGTACGCCACCGATTGATAACTATTGGAGCTGTCCAATCGATAAATAAACCTGACAAAACAATTAAACGTGATAAATTCTTCTTCTTCTTATTGGTGGTTTCTCAGTAAATACATACGTATCATTATATTCCTGGAGCTCATCGCAACGCAAACGCTTGACTATGCGCAGGCAATTGAGTAGGGCACTGTATAGATTGATGCGTAACTTCTGGGATTTCACCTCACTGATCATGATCCATTCGACCAGATGCTTGAGTATGAAGCGCAATTTACTGCGACTCGTTGTGCTGGTAGCCTTGGCAGCCTCTTGACCCACAAGTCCAATAACGCCCATATCACCACGATAGACCACCTTGCCCTGCTCATCCACCGTACGCTGATCCTCCAGCTGGTAATAGCAATAACGCAAGTTAGCCATCAACAAGAGTATGGCCTCGGTGACCTTGATGGATATCTCTATCAGTGGCTGGACCGGTTGCACCTTCATCAAGATTTTCTTGATAATATCAATAATGTGCTGCTGGCGATTGCTGGGCGGCAAGACGGCTTCGGGCATGCTGCTGAACACCACCTGGACCAATTGACACCAGGCGTTCACAAAATTAAAGGTGGCCGCGCGTTGAGTGCGCTGGCGATTCAAATTGACGGCATGCTTGAGGAGCAGAGCAATTTCACCTACAATCGCCTTGCGCTGTCCACTGACAATGGTGCTCTGGACAAGGCACAGTTCATTGTGCAAAATATCATGAAGTTTGCGTATATTAATCAGACTTGCCGGCTCATGGACACCGGCCGAGGATTCACAGTCCTGTAGTAATTGCTTAATCAGTTGGCTATCAAAGAACTCCAGATTTGGCTGGGTCAGTGGCTTGATGAACGAATCGGGGAGGACGTCTATCATGCTGGTCATTAGATTTCCACTTGTCTCCAAGGGCAAGCTGTGACTGCTGCGCTGACCATCCGAGCCACTGTTGAGCAGTATTTCGGCCAGCAAATGATACCGTGTGGTCTGACCATTAATGGCCGACAACTTCATCTCAATGGCCACACAATCCAGTATATGACTCATGGCATGGAGTATATGATCTTCCTGGTGATGCCGGAAGGGCATGGCGGCCAGGTGACGCAAAAGGAAATCATTGCAAGTGAGACGGAAATAACGCAAAATCGTTTCCGAAGTGCGACGATTGGCACACAAACCATAGAACAAATGATAAATACGCTCAACCAGATGGGCGGTATGGTCGCAATACTCCTCAGACTGACGCTGGTTCTGGAAAAAAAAAAACAAAAGACACTGTTTAGTTTTAAGTAGAAACTTCTAGTGTTTTGTTGTTTGGCTCACCTCAAAGTGACGTTCAAGTAGGAGGACCAGGGAATTGACACAGGAACAGGCCATTTGGATGCCCAAATGTTGCTTTTCATTGGCCATAAAATCGCGCAAGACATCCACGCCCAGCAGAAAATAAATGAAATTTGGTAGGGGCTGATTCAGATTGAGATGAAAGAGCTCCACAATTGCCTCTTTGATTTGCAATTCAATCTTGGGTGATTTGCGATCCTCAATAATCCTTAGGTTGACACGCTCCTTCAGCTCTTCGGGATTGTTCAGATCGTTTTCGGTAACCTCAATGTAAGAGTCAAAACGATTCCTAGGATCCTCATCAGTTGCGGCGCCAGCAGGGACATCGACTTCCAGGCACTCGACAAAACCCTGGCGTATCTCCAGTTTCTCGGTACTGCCCTGGGTGTACATATTGAGGATTTGAGAGGAGACATTCGGTAGATTGGTGACGGCACAAAGTATCTTAATGGCCGCAAGAGTCTGACGGGGCAGCCAGCTGTTGTAGGTGACAAATCTGGTGATATTGAGGACATGATCGGGCTTACGGCTGCGCGGATTCAAGTCGAGTAGCATGCGATTTAGGCCGGACAAGAGTATAGAGCAATTGGCCGCCGAGTGAGACTCAAAGAAAGCATTTTGCTTGGCCAGGCCAACTTCGAGTATGAGTAAAGCGTAGAGAGCACACTCCTCTAGCATTTCCTTGCCATGGAATTTATTATAGTCGTCCAGACGCTCTCGTGCCTCTTCAATCAGTCTGAGTATCAATTTTAGCAAATCGGATTTGACTTGTAGCTGAAGCATGATATGATAGCCGGGATGTGGATTCTCATCGCGATTTTCAATGAAATCAGTGGGTGCAGTCTTATAGGTGGCCAGCAGGAAGTGCATTAGTTTCAGACAGAGGGCACCCACCTGCCATTTTTCGGCCGGATCCTTGTAGGAGCGATTGTAGAATTTTAGAAATATGGTATCCACTACGAAAGTCAGGTAGGCATCATAGCCGGGCTTACGGGGACCAGCACCCAGGCTGCTGGGCATGTAGGTGGTCATTAGGTTATAGAGTAGAGTGAGTATGCCACGGGTCAGTTTGTAAGTCTCTTGACGACTCTCATTCTGTTCAATCTCCTCCACCAGACAGCATTGGGTATATGTGGTGGTCACCGGTATGGTGGGTATTATCTGGGAATCCTCGAGGTGAAACCAAATGGTACGAGCCGTCTCCTTAGACTTGCCCAGCGAGGCCAGGGTAAAGAGTATCTCGGCCTTTAGGATCAAGGGCGTGGAGCAGGCCACCAGGCCCAACAAGACCTGAGGCGTCTGCCAACTGGTTGATTCACAGATCATCATACGTGATATTTCATCATGTTCGGCTACGGCCTGCATAATGCCCATTACGGCTACCAGATGATCCGTTTCCATTTGGGTGATAATACGCGGCATCGAACGACTCCTATAAATTGTATCTCCACTAGGCCCGCCAAGTCCGGTATTAAAGTCATTACGCATATTGCTAAGATGAAGAAGAAAAATTGAGAAATCAAATGAAGAAGAAAAAATTGCAACTCACTTGTAATAATTGCCCAATGCTGTGAAGAAATGATCCCAGGATACAGCATAGCTGGTATTAATTGTCTGGGATTGTTTGAGCAATTTGAAGGCACACTTTGCCGCAAATTCACTTCGTGTGATGCCAGTGATCATTTTGAGATAGGATTGAAATAGAGTTTGTGGCAATAATTCACTGGCTAGGTTTATGAACTTGAAGAGGGAGACGGTGCGAGAAGAGCTTTTTATATAGGCACTATTGGTGCCGCTGTAGATGTCAGTGCAGCCCCAGTATTCGTTGACCAGATTGATGGATACACGACGATCGGCATACAATTTCGATACACACAACATGAGCAGCTCAAAATTTGAATCCAAATTGGCTGGCGGCTCGAGACCTTCATTGAGGAAACTAATCACCGTGCGTGCTGTCTCATCGGCTCGCCCGCGCAATTCCGACACCTTGGCGTGCATAAAGTCTATAAAGTCGGTGATAAGCATATGCAGACGTCGGTAGATGAATTCGGTTCTGAAAGAAATGGGGTAAATCATTCGAGTCTATATATAAGAATGTATCGTATTTACCGAAAGACCACATCTTTCTCGAGAAGCTGACGATAAATGAAGCCAAAGATATTGGCAGCCAGGGCCTCGTCGATGAGCTGTTCATCTCGATTGATTTGGGTACCAGCCACGGCCTGAATGTTGGCCGGTGCATGACGCAAGCTGGCCAGGGTTAGGCCAAAGCTGTACTTGATAATTCCGTCCAGACGAGGTGTATGCCAGTTGGTCTGAGCGTATAAGGCATCTAGGAATTGTTTGGCAAACTCCGTATCATGGAGTATGGGCAATTTGATTGTTGTATTGGTTTCCGCAAGTAAAAGAGATGATGTATCATAGGAATAGAGCAGGGCTGTAAGTTGAATGATTGTTACATCATCCAAATTGCCAGCGGCATCATGACCCTTGCCTGCGGCCAACTGACGCAGCAAACGTATGGCTATGCCTTTGGGCAGACCACGCTGGGCTGACCAATTGAACAAGGCCATGGCCAGGGCTTTTCGTATATCCTCGTAGAGACCGAGTACTTGATTCTGATGCTTCTTTGAGCCAAATGCACGATTTTTGGTCAGCAAAGCGGTCTGTGAAAAGTTAAATTTTGTTTAATTTAATTTTTTGTTTGATTTTATTCATTTCTTACCTCTTTGTTAATATCCATTTCGTCTAGTAATTCCAGCAGGCGACCTAAAATATTCGAGTCCTCCACTAGACTTATGGCATAGTTGGTGATTAAGCAAGTGATCTGGCATGTATAAAAAGAAATCAATATTTAATATGCAATTTTAGTATGAATTTTTGTTGTGTCGGTAATTACGTCTGTGGGTAAGTCTGTGGTCCAGGATACACCACTAACTGACTGGAACATGTCCTGCAGGGCACAACTGATGGCTTTGCGTCCATCATAATACAGCAAGACAGAGACAAGGCCGCGCGGTAGGCCGGGATGATGCATCTGTTGACGCTGGGCTGTGGAGAGTAATTCCAAGGCGAAAATTTCATCCAAATCAAACATATCGGATAAAATGATGGCTTCATCGACTAGCTCCGGTGATATCTGGACTTTGCGAGTCTGACCGGCTAGGGTGATGCCATCGGCCAGGGCAGTACGCAAGTGTGCCCGGCTTTTTTCGCTTTTCGGCTATGTGATTGAAAATAATGGATAATTTTGGTTAGTCAAGAAGCACCAGGGTAGATACTAAGAGATCTGTATACACTTCTTACCGGATTCCTGAGAAAATTTATGAAATTCTGCTTAAACTTTTTTAAACATAGTTCAATGTCTGCATGCACGGCACAGGGATTTGTTAGAGTCAGCTGAAATACGCTGTACAAATGTTTGTATGGGGTCCACATGTCCTCGATTATACCTATAAAGAGTTTAATTTATTATTCGCAAGAAATTCTAACTAATTAGTTACTTTGCTTACCCTCCATTTTGGTATCTGTTGTGCATTCGGTTAAAACAAAATTTCTTCACACAAGAAAAACGCGGTAAACTCATGGACTATTATACCTCAGCTACAGTGTTGCCAGAATTTAATTTACGAATGTCACTAAAATGAATAAAAATGTTGACATTAAAAAAAAAAAATGCTAAGCACAAGCTCTAAAGGGCTAAAAAAAGGCTATGCTATTTTCAATCTATATGTTACACTTTTATACTCTGTCCCGTCCCCCCGAGAGAGCCTTGAGCTAGAAATTAAGTAATTCTGAATCCTTCAATGATAGAACAACCAAGATTGGACTGAATATTATTGAATTTACAAAAGGTAGTAATAAAAATTGTTTCAGAACGCCCCACAAACGTTGTGAGAACTCCTGCTCATTACAGGAGCAACCAATCGTAAATTACTTAAATAGACCAGTAGATAGCACCAAAAAGACTATTTTTTACAATTTATATTCTGTTGTCTTTATTTAGAATGTAAGTGAATAGTTAGCTTTCTATTCCTAACATCACAGGGTATTTTAAGTTCACGGAAAACTCAAATTTAGGCAAGAGATAGAATAATATTTTAGAAAAAATCAGATTTTGATGGATTTTTAAATAATTTTAGTGAAAACTGAAAAAGGATATATAAAGACTAAATGAACAAAAAAATATGCTAGATTCCGGGCTAAGGGCTGTTTGAGTAATTTCCGGCTAAAGTAGTCAAAAAACTGCTAAATCCGTCCGCAAAAAGGCTAACTTTTGAACACTGTCAGCTCAACAAATGGGGTAACAACAATGGATTAGTCTATGTAAAAATAATATATTATTAAATTTCTGGCTTATTACGTTATTAAGGATATTTTGGTATTCCTAGTTTCAAAAATGACTTGTGCTTGTTCATAATATACGCAGTATGGTAGCACTGAGTATTTTTCTTGAGCGCCCTCTGCAGGCGCACCAAAGCTCTTCAATTTGAATTTGGCACCAATTGTAAAATATTGTGGAGCAACATGGAGAAGAGGCTTGTGAAAATCTACTGCCTCAGTTTTTTAGCCAATACGAACGAGGGCTTCTATGAGAGAGGCATAATGTTTTTACCTTAAAAATGGCAGCAAGTTATGGAATAAGTCGGCGCATATTTGTTTGATAAAGCCTTCAAAAAGAATGAGTTTCTTCTTACTACACCCGATGAATCACAGTATTGCCTGACGCAAAAACATTTTAATGTTTATTTTAATAACTGTTATCATAAAGATTCTATTCGAGCAAAATTCCATTTATGTTTAATTTGATTTATTAACTTATTTACTGAAGTGAATCAGTTTATAATGAGAAAATCTCTAAAAGTTAAAATATTGTGTACCTTTAGAGACATGCAATTTAATTCATTCTAATTAAGTTATTTTCTATACAAATAAATAGGTTCAGGTACATTTCCGATGATACATTAATGTGTATATACTATTCTATGGCATACCTTAAGTTGAGTAATAAAGTACATTTAAACATTTGAAAGTATGCTAAAATGTTGGCATGTTGGCATTAACGGCATCAGGATTCTGAAATTGGCCAGTTTCGGCCTCAAATAGTACTTGTTGTATTCGTAGCTTGGCAACGGACCGTGAATATCCATCGGACAACGTACGCAACTGAGAGGCAATACTTTGTCCAAAAATAACCAAATCATCTTCTCCATTGGTTAGAGTTGCTCCATTTTGTCCTGTAAAACAAATCCCAGTGTTAGATGTATTCTGCTGTGACTGATCGGAAGTTGATTGTGCTGAAGGAGCAGAAGACAATCGGCCCGGGTATGCGATTTGCACCATTGGAAATGGCATAGAACTTCTAGACTTACGTTCCAGAATAGGTTGAGGCTGGGCTTGTGGAGTTGGTTGCTGTAGTGTCGCCGGTTGGGATTGCTGTTCAGTGATGCATAAGGGTGGTGTATTTTCAATAATTATTTCGGTTTTATTTGGAAGATGTGGCAGCGATGCTGGAGGAGCTGCATTTGAGGATATTGCAGTATTTGGTGTCATGTCTTCATCTTTGTCGACTGCTATTATTTCTGGTGCCCCACCTGGAATGCTAAGTGATGTCTCGACAGAGCTATTGATATTTGTATAAGAGTTTTCAACGTCGGTATCTGCCTCCTCGATCTCCAGAGTGTCTTCAATAATTTCGGCGGCAGCATTGAAAACAATATTTCGTGTGGGAACACTTCGCTTCTTACGTGCAACCTCATTGATTTTGGAACTTATATCCTGAAAATGTAAAATAAAATGATTTTAACAAAACTAGACCAAACATTAGTTCAATGCAAGCGCTTACCCTTTTGCAGTGAGAGAGAGAAACAGCGCGCAAAAAGGAGTCGGCAGTTTTGAACCAAAATAATTTTGGCTCATAGCAGCGACCTGCCTCCTTTTCGCGCAACAGAATGCGCAATTCTTTGGTGTAAACTGTGCGTATGCTTTTGATTTTTAGCTTGATGTCCAAGACGGTTAGTTTTGGAATATTTAATGCCTTTATAATTGCCTCGTAGGCCTCTTCCCGACAAACACGATTTTTATAGTTGTCCAATTGGGGGTTGTATAGACACGGTTGACCCCTGTAGGCTTCCAGGAAGTCATTAATCGGGATTTTGGTATCACTTATCTTAGACATGGCTGGCACCTCAATAACTCATTGGCAGCTCAAAAATTTTTGTTTACAGAGCTGATGTTTCGAGATGGCAAAACGAAAACACAAAGCACAGTTGTTGCCATCATTAATTGTAAAATTGTTTGAAGAACGAACATTGTTCGTTCCCCAAAGCAACTCTGTATATTGTGCACTCGTTTCGGAACCATACGACTCCAGTTTGCTGTGTTATAAAGAGAAAAAAGTGTGGTTTAAGAAGTGAAATTTACAAATTAATAACTTAATATTAGTTATTTTCAACGCATAAGAAGATAAATAATCCGTTCGCAGCAACATGCTGCATATAAATATAAGTGTGAGTAGATTGTGTTTGTCTTGTAAAATAGACGCCGAGTTATTCAGACTGACAGCACTTGTAATTTTTGTGTCTTCAGTTTCTTTTTCTGCTGCGCTACAATTATTTTGATTACTAAAGTACATTTTGGTATTTGTGCTTGTGCTTGTGCCTGTTTATTTGTATTGTACTAAAATCTTGGGGGGCAGAATAAATGCCTCGCCATCAAATTAAGAAATCTTCAGATCGAAATTAGCAAACGCACAAAATATATAGGCATAAAATAATAACAAACCATACGCATAAAACAAAGCCCTAAGCCACCAAGGGTTGAGTTTTGCAATCAGAAAACGCGCTGCCACACATTTGATGAGAAAGAAAGAAATAAAAAATTAATAAAATTGGAACACAATTGTTCCTGTTTTGAGAAATGCACTCTTTTTAAGAATTCGGTAAATTTTCTATGTACATGCAAACACCATTATATATATATATATATATATATATATAGATGTATATATTTACATAGATATAAATGTATATAGAATTCAGCTGAAGGCCTTTAGAGCCATGTTAATTTGTTTTAAGTTAGGTTATAAGTATTTATTGTAATCTTACTGTAAATAACAATAATCGCTTAAAGGCTTATATGCATTAGTACATATATTACTTTAGCTTATTTAAACACACCCGCAAACACTCACAAACACACACATATATATATATATATATATATATATATATATATACATATATGTATATAAATATATTTGTGTTTTTTTGTTTTTAGCTTGGTAAATTTTTTGGCAGTCTTGTTTTTATTCTGCTTAAATTTGTTGTGGCACTACTTCTTACGACGCTGCCTGGCTGATTGGCACATTAGAGGAGCTAGCTGCACGCACTGTAAAAACACACACACACACACACACCCGCACTCATTGTTTTATTGTTCTTTTTTTTTTTTTTGTTTCGTCTCTCGTGTATGTCCAATCAACACCAAATGCGATTATGCCAAGAGTGCTTCTTTCTTGAAACTTGACCAAATACAAACTGATTATTAAATTGTAAAAAAAAACGAGAAGACGAGGATAAAAAAAAAAAGAAAATATGAAATGAAATGGAATAAAAATAAAAATGTCAATCAAGTGTGGGTGGATGTTGCAACCTTGAACTATTTGTGCTCACTTCATTGGGCAACAAGAACAAATGCAACTGAGCGAACTCTTTTTCAGTCACTGTTTCGGACAACCCAGCTTGTTGTCGTGGTTATTTCGCATTTCAATGCGCTTCAAAAAAAGTGATGATGCGTGCGGCACTGCGTACGTCATAAGAAATTGCGCCTGTTGCTGTGCAAAAAAAGAACAAAAAAAAAAAAAAGAGTTTGTTTTCGTATGAAGAAAAAAAAAAAAAACAAACTGCAAGCATTTCAATTTGCCGGTGTCTGATTTTAGTTTAGAAAGCGATTTGAATTGCGTATATGTTTTTTTTTTTTTAATATTTCCTTGAAAATTCTTGGAAATTTCTTATTTAAACATTGACCATATCACAGTGATATCAACATGCACATATGCACACACACACACACAAACACACAACCACTTGCACCTGCATATAAATTTCGAACGTTGGCAACGCGCGCGCGCCTACTGTGTTTTTTTTTTTTTTAGGATTTTATTTATTTACTATTAGTTTTTGGTTGCTAGTAGGCTGGAAATTTTAATCATACTCATATTTTTCAAACATAGAAAATTAAAAAAAAAAAAAAAAAAAAAAATACGAAAAAAGAAGACGAAGCCTAGAAATTTTTAGTTTACGTTGAAAGCTGAAACAGTTGACAAGTGTAGTGAACATAATTTTCAGTGAAAAATAAAAAAAGTGAAGAAAATTCTTAATTTTTAAAAGCCATTCTTTTTTTTTTTTTTTTTTGTTTATTATTTACAAGTGTGCTATACTCATATTTTGTAGTTATTTAATTTATTAGATCTATATATATATATACATATATGTATGTGTTTTTTTTCCACCTCTCATAACGTTTCTGTTTTTTTTTTTTTTTTTTTTTTTTTGCAGCTCATCGAACATTTTGCAGCTATATAAAGCCGAGCACAATTCTGATGCTTAAGCAGTAAGGAAGAAGCTACCACGAATTGCACTCCAGCGGACGGAGCAACTGCGGAAGAAGGCAACAGGCACCGACACGGACTGCCGGTGCCTGTTAAACCATAGCTCATCGTTGGCGTTTTATTTTTGTTATTTTGTTTTATTTTTTTTTTCTGTTAAAAAAATTTTTTTTTTTTTTGAAAAAAAAAAGAAAGTGAACTAGACGAAAAGAAAAACAAATTATTGTGAATAAGTGTAAGAAGCATCAGCAGGAGGAGGATTAGGAGGAGGTGAAGAAGAAGAAAATAAAACGCACACACAGTCAAAATGAAAGTCGACACGGTCAAGTTGAAGAAGGGCTCCTCTGAGTTGACCTCAGAGTGTCGTGAGCTGATCGATGAGTTGACCAAGCGCCGCTCACGTAGTGATCTACTCGAATTCCTGGACACTGTACACGTTTGGATCTATGGCAAATGTGAGCTTTATCATTGGATTGAGATCTTGGATCGGTTTGATAAAATTCTCGAGGAAGCCTCACGCCAGGTCAATGGCAATGAATTTGTCCTACAATGCGATACCACATTTTCCGAATCGGTAAGAAAACCAAATTCTTTTTCCTACTTCTTTTTTTTATATTATTTTGATTGGTTTATCTTTTTTTTTTTTTTTGGATCTTTTTCAGGATGTGACACTGTTGCTTCATGTGCTGAATTTCACCACTTTACTGATTGAGCATTCGTTTTCGCGTCATCTTTACAATTCAATTGAGCATTTAACACAATTGTTATCCTCCCAGAATATGGACATAGTTCTGGCTGTACTCAATCTATTGTATATGTTCTCCAAGCGGAGTAATTTCATACCTCGTCTGCCATTCGAGAAAAAGGAATTATTAATTGTCAAACTCTTCAATATTGCCGAGGTGAGCTCCATTTGATCCAAACTAAACTAAAACATTTTTATTCATATAATCGCAAAACCCCAGCAATAATTTAAGTAGTTGCTTTTTTTTGTATTGTAGAAATTAATGATTTAATTTATATATTTTTTTTGTATATATTTGTTTTTATTTGTTTTTTATTCTTGGATTTGGGTTTTTATTTTTTATTCTTGGCTTTTTTTCCCTTAAATTTTCTTTCTTGGATTTGGTTTTTATTTTTTATTTTTGTATTTTTTTTTGGTTTTGATTTTTTTTTTTTTATTTGTTTTTTCTTAGATTGTTTTTTTTTTTATTCAAATATTTCTATCCTAGATTTTTATTTTATTTTTCTCTTTGATTTCGTTTTTTTTTATTCTTGGATTTGTTTTTTCTTAGATTTGCTTTTTTTTAAATATTTTTATCTTAGATTTTTATTTTATTTTTCTCTTTAATTTGGTTTTTATTTTTTATTCTTGGATTTTTTCCCTTAAATTTTCTTTTTTGGATTTGGTTTTTATTTTATTCTCGGATTTTGTTTTCTTGGATTTGATTTTTTTTGGATTTTTGGATTTGATTTTTTTTTGTCTTTTTTTTTAAGTTTTTTTTTTTTTAATATTTTTTTTTTCTTAAATTTTTTTTTTCCTTGGATTTGGTTTTTATATTTTTTCAGATTTTGTTTTTTTTTTAGATTTTCTTATTTTTTCTCTTTGATCTGATTTTTCTTTTTCCATTTTCTTTGATTTGGTTTTAATTGTATTCTTGGATTTGTTTTTTTTTTGTTTTTTAGATTTTATTTTTATTTATTTATTATTTTTTTTTGGGTTTGATTTTTATTTAGGATATTTCTTTCCCAAATTTGATTTTTTTTTTCATTGATTCAATTTTTATTTTATTCTTGAATATTTTAATCTTAGATTTTTAGCTTATTTTTGGATTTGTTTTCATATTTTTTCTCTTTGCTTTGATTTTTTTTTAAATTTGTTTTTTTCTTAGATTTTCATATTTTTTCTATTTGATGTGATTTCTATTTTTTTCTTTTTATACTCTTTTCGCAGATTTTTATCTGTTTATTCATTTTGCTCTGATGTTTGTAACGCACAGAACGAAATATCGTAGACCCACAAAAGTTAGATCTATACGTCTGTCCGTCTGTTTCTATACAAACTAGTCTCTCCGTTTTAAAGCTATTTTGATGAAACTTGGTATATAGCCTTCTTTTTTACCTAGGCAGCATATATGTATCGGAACCTGACGGATCGGACCACTATATCATATATGTAGCTGTCATACGAACCTAAATCGGCTTAGGGAATAAATTCCACATTTATTATCCGATCCTTTTCAAATTTGTTTTATATAACGATAGATAATTGTTTCAAATTTTGCTCGGATCGGATCACTATATCTTATAGCTGTCATACAAACCTAAATCGGTCCTATTAACTGACCAACCCCGTTCATGTGATTTACGGCAGAAACAACTGCGAAAAGAGTCTGTAATCTTCGGGACCCCGAATATATCGTTGGGATTTTTTTTATATATTTTTTTTAATTTTTATCTTAGATTTTTATTTAATTTTTTCTTGGATTTGATTTTTATTTTTTTCTTGGTTTTGATTTTTATTTATTTATTTATTTATTTTTTTTTTTGCTTTAAAAGTAAAAATGTAATAATTTCTTTTTATTGCTTTTATTTTGATTGGTTTTCTTTATTTTGTAATTTGTGTTGGTTTTGTTTCGATTTATGAAAACTATGCTCAAGTCATGCGAAAATTTCTAACTTTTGTGTTTTGCTGTTTTCCCCTCATGTGAATAAAAATCAAAAACAAAAAAAATGAAAACATTATCAAATTATAATTTTGCTAAATATATTTAGTAAGTAATTGTTAAGTTAAGTTATTTAATTTGATTATTAATCTATATATATATATATATATGTATAACACATGAATCTTTAGCGTTGGGGCGATCCAAATTATGGTCTATCACTGAAGGATTGCTGCATTGGTGAACCGAAATTGGAGTTTTTATATCAATTGTGCATTGATTATGTGGACGAGCATGGACACTCGGCCCAATTGGAAATTCCAGATATGATGGAACTTTGTCAGACGGCCACAGCCCCAGAGGTAATCAAGACTATAGTCGGACAGATTTCCAAGCCAAGTGAAGCCATCAAGGTGAGTGGAAAATTGAAAAATTGAAACAAAATTGTTCAATTTGTTTTTATTATTTTTTTTTTTTTTTTGTTTTTAGATGCGCATAGCCCATCGTGTCCGGCTGATTTCTGGCTTTAATAATTACAAATTGCGTTTGCAATTTGTCCAGGCCCGTTTGCAGGCAGTCTCGATTTTGATATATTCGAATGCTTTGCAAGATAACACTGACAAGGTGCTATATGCCGGCTTTGGCGAGGAGCTCTGCGAACTTATCGATAAGGAGGATGTGCATTTGGTGGAAATACGCGCTGCGGTCTTGCGTACACTCACCTCAATGCTGCATTTCGATCGCAATCCTCATGTGCCCAGGTAGGCTAATCCATTCGATGCATTTATGGTTCGATTGATTTTGATTGAAATTTTCCATCTGTTTCTTTTTTTGGTTTTCAGGGCCGGCTCACGGTTACAAAAGATTGTGCAGTACACTGGAGCCGAGCGACAGAGTGGAACTCTGCCTCTGCTGGTCCGGGATTGTATTGAAAATTTGACAACCCACGGTTTAACTGAGCGTTATCCTTTGATTTTGGCCACATCATTATTCTCATTGCTGTATCATTTGGCCAGCTATGAATTGGGTGGCTCCGCTTTGATCAAGAGCGGAATGATGCAATCATTGTTGAGAGTGATCAGCTGGCCGGGAGTCGATCTGGAGCACATCACCTTTGTGACGCGGGCGGTGCGTGTAATTGATTTGATCACCAACATTGACATAGCCCGTTTCCATCAGAGCAATGGCCTGAATGTGTTTATAGATCGCTTGGAGAAGGAGATCAAGAGTTGCTGCAAGGCTCTGGCCGATATAGGCATAACACTAAAGGAATCCACCTTGGGCGATAAACTGGAACCCTCGCTAGAGCCTGGAGATGAAGACGACACAGGCTCCTCGACAACCATAAATACAGAGCAGCCAGCCACAATTAATGTGCGTTTGGTTCCGCCTCTGGGCCAGCCAGGCATGATGAGGTCTAATACCGAAATGCAGCATACTTCCATGATGGACCACCGTGAAGTGACTCGCCTAACAGCGTCGTCGCCCGTTGGACGTTTCATGCAAACCCTGCAGTATCCGAGCAACAGCTATTATGCCCGTCCTCTGGCCGAGCGTAAGGCCGAGATGTCCGCCGAACAGCCCACGAGTCTACAACCCAAAAAACCCTCGTGCGTCACTCAGCGTGCTGCTCTGCTCAAATCTATGCTGAACTTTCTCAAGAAGAGCATCCAGGATCATGCACATTTCAGCAATATGCGCAATATTATGGAGACCAGTCTCACCCAGTCACTGCGTCACATCATAGCCAATGCCGAATATTACGGCCCTTCATTGTTCCTTCTGGCCACGGACGTGGTAACCGTCTACGTATTTAATGAGCCATCTCTGCTATCATCGCTGCAGGATCTGGGCATTACTCGAGTAATGTTGGAGGCTCTGCTGCTGAAGGATGTACCGGCCACACGGGAGGTACTCGGCTCGTTGCCGAACGTCTTCTCAGCCCTGTGCCTGAACGAGCGAGGCTTATTTGAGTTTCTCTCGCATGAACCCTTTGACAAGGTGCTGAAAGTTCTGCTCTCGCCGGATTACCTGGTGGCCATGCGTCGGCGTCGCTCCTCGGATCCCCTAGGCGATACCGCCACCAATCTGGGCGATGCCATGGATGACCTGATCAAGCATCATCCCTACATGAGGTCTGATGTCACCGAGGCAATTGTAAGGCTGCTCAATGAACTAGTACGTCTGGGCTCAGATCCCTCATTCATTTGCTGGCGGGCGAATAAGGATAACAGCTCCCAGGGTGGTCACAATGCAGCCAATCCAGCGGCAACCACTTCGACCCCCATGGTGATGGTGGCCAGTGCTCCCGTTGGCGGGGACAACAACGACAGCAGTGGCGAAGACGATGATGACGATGATGAAATGAGTTCAGCCTCCCAACAACAACAGGCCCCTCCACCGCCGCCACCACCACCAGCCAACGCGGCGAATCAGTCACCCGGTGCAGGCGGTGCCTCTACCGGCGTTCAATCTCTGAACCCAGGAGCCCGACCCAATCAGCTGGTCAACAACAACAACAGCAGTGGTGGTGCCTCAACCAGCTCTCGGTCCAACCAGCTGCTCACCCAACCTGAGCAGCCGGAACGCGAGGCCATACCCCTCATCGACTACATACAGAATGTGATGAAGTTCATCGAAGCCATCTTCAGTCACAATCCCAATGGAGATCATTGTCGTGAATTTGTACTCCAGGGCGGACTCAAGCCCATCCTACAATTGCTCTCACTGCCCAATATGCCAGTGGATTCGCACGTTTGCACCACGGCCCAGGCCGTGGCCAATGTCTGCAAGGCCATACTCAGTCAGGCCCAAGAGACCCAGGTCCTAGATCTCGCCTTGCGTCAGCTAGCCACCATAGTGGCCCAACTGAAGCCCCTCATCAAGCACTTCACCTTTCCCGGCGGCAGTGTTCTCCTGGCCGAACTGGTCTGCTGTCCCCGTTTGGAAGATGGCTTCACCAATGCCCAGTACACACCGATTTTGCACAACATGAGCTTTGTCCATGGCTATGTCATCATGCTCATTCATCTCTGCCGTAATCCTTCCCCTGAGATGCGTAACATTCTGCTCAAGCGCTGGGGCGTTAACCGTGACACTGGCATCCAGCTGCTCCAGCAACTTGTCCAGCTCTACATCTCTTTGGTCTGGGAGAGCACCATCCTATTGAATCTGTGCTCAGATGAGCCCTCCCAGCATCCGGACCTGATTTGGGATGAAATTGCCGCCCAAATGTCGGCAGCCGCTGGCACCGCCGACCCACTCACCGAGGCCGAACTCTCCCGGAAACTGGAAAGAGCTGCCGAATTTCGCACCAAATATACACCCGAAGAGCAGTTTCGCTACATCAAATCCCTGCTGGCCGCCTCCTCGCGACTGGGTCGCGCCCTCGCCGAACTACTTGGTAACTTTGTAAAGCTCTCGGTGGGTTCGCCACAGACACGTCAACGCCGTCTCAACGATCTGATCAGTAATACCAACAAAGTTCCTACACCCGAAGCTCGCGAGATAGCCCGCATCCTCAGCTCGATACTGGTGAACGGCTTTAGCCATGAGAGCATTCTGCCCAAGCCAGTGCCCAAATTGAAATTGACCTTTCTGATTTGCTCGGTAGGCTTTACCGGGCCCATGCTGTTCGACGACAAGCGCAGCGCCTTCCACCTAATGATGTCGCAGTTCTGTGCGGAAAACGGTCTCAAGGCATTCTTCGAAATGTTCTACTGGGCTTTATCGCTGGACAATGTCTCCCAGAAGTTTGAATTTGATCAATGGGTAACACCGGAGAATTTGATGAAAAACCATGAGGATGATAAGCGAGACTGCCCCGAGGGCACTGGTGAATTTTTAGATGCCTGGCTGCAGTTGCTCGAGAAGATGGTGAATCCTCGGGCCTTGCTCGATTCGCCGTATACGATGAGTCCACGACTCAACTATCTGCCCGATAGTGTGCCCTTTGAGCCCGTCTTTTATCTGATACACATACATCAGTTGGCCATGCAGGCCATACGCCGGATCTGGTGCCGACGTCCCATACCCAATTACGGCACCTCGATGTTTGAGACTATGATTTCGATACTGAAGCACTTGGCCAAATCGCATCAGATGCTCACCGAACGTTATCATACACGGATGAAGGAAATCAAATTCGAGAATCTCTATATACGTAATACCGATGACGGCCTCAATGCCGATCATATCAAGGTGCTCACGGATATGGGCTTTCGTCATGGTCATATTATAGAGGCTTTACGCGCAAATACCTCGCTAGAGGAGGCCACAGACTATTTGCTAAATAATCCAGAGGCCAGTGCCTTGGGCATGATGCCCGAACTTCAGGCTGCTGTGGTGGCCATAACCTCTGGTGGCTTGGTACCGCCTCCAACATCGGCTACAAACAATGAAATGGACATTGATATGGAAATGGGTTCAGCTGGCTCTACTTCCAATTCCACAGATCCTTTGTCTTTGCCAACAACTAACACAGTAGGAGCTGCGTCCACAACAACAGCAACAACAATTGCAACCACACCCGCACCCACCACCACCTCATCAGGCCAGCAATCGGAACAACAACCACCGCCGCCGCCACCGCCCAAGTCCAACTTCAGCGCCAGCTCCAGCAGCAACTCATCAACTTCCAATTTTGCTTATGATTACAAACAACTTAAACTGGTGCCTCCTTCGATTTTCGATCGCTTCTGTGACGAGGCCATTTCGCGGGCCTTTGAATTCATGGAGGCCATACCGGATACAGTGAACAGTGCCACCGAGCTAATTGCCGCTCTCTATCGCCGTCACAATCCCGTGAACAAGAGGATCTTTATAGGCAATTTCGTCAGGAACATTATCCAGTGGGTGGACTTTGCCCTCAAACTATTCGAGCCCAGTTCCACAAAATCATCGAATCGTCTGGATGAATGTCTAACTGGTATGACAGCCACACGTTTGTTTGTGCGTCTCAGGACCTCGACGCTACTCTTGGAGGAGAATCACTGTGATATGCATCGTCCCCTAATCGATGCCATCTCCAGCCAGGATTGTATGGCCTCTCTGGTCAAGCTGCTCGATTGCATGAGCCAGTGGATTCTAGAGCCTCAAACCAATACCTCACCGCCGCGTCCGCCTGTACCCTGTTGGGTGCAAAATCTGGTCGATCTAATCCATGGCATCGACAGCATCAGCCACATAATTCAGCGCAAGTCCAACATGCGCGCCGTGAGCACTGATAATTGGCGCTGGTATGATGCCTCCGCTGGCAAATGGAATGCCTATACAGAAATCAATAACGATCTCATCCGGAATGCCTATGCTGCCGGCGGACGTTGGCTACATGTCAACATTGGACGCCAGCGCTGTACGGTCAGTCTGAATTGCATGACTCAGGTGAGCGAGGCCTCGGGCAGTCATCGACCGGTCTTTCCCTCCCTCAAGGTTTGCGAAACCATTCTCAATATCAACAATCCGATTGGACTGCACAAAATCGATAATCTATTGACACGAATTGTGCGCACGAATCCCGATGGCAATGGGACTAGCACCATCCATGAATTTACAAATCTCAAGCAGCTGATTAATTTCAATGAGCCAAATCACACAAGCGTCACAACCACCACCACTACGTCTAATAGTGAGACGATACCAGATCCTGCCATTGAAGAGCCTGCAGCTGGGACCAAGAAAGAGACTACTCCTCCAGCTCCTCCTTCACCGCCGGTGGCTAACTTTGTGATGACACGTAGTAAATCTCGCCTGGCAGCCAAGGCAGCAAAGGCAGCGGCAGCTGCAGCTGCCAACGCGAGCACCGCCGCCGCCGCTTCAAACTCAACAAACTCGAGCTCAACCAGCTCGTCCAACTTGCCACCGGTGCCCAAACGTTGCCTCCAAATCAACGTCAACGAAGAGAAGGTGGGCCTGAGTAAATTCGATTGCAACAAAATTATAACCAGCATTGTGGCACTGCTCCAGCCACCGCAGCTACTCAATCATGACACCAAGTTGAGTTTGCTAAAACTCTGCGCCCGACTAACCCGTGACTTTGAGAATGCCCAGGTCTTTATCAAACGTGGAGGAGTGCGTATGCTGTTGCAGATGCAGCAATCTTGCAATTTTATGGGCTTTCCCACCTTTGCCATTATCATACTTCGACATTTGCTGGAGGCCCCGCCGGTTCTGCAAGAAGCCTTGGAACGTGTGGTGGGACTACGAGCCGCTGGCATTATGCCCATGAGTCATCGGGATTTGGTCTATGTGCTGACCCAGGTATCGACAGCTGTTTCGCGGGATCCCAAACTGTTTGTGGCAGCGGCCAAGGACACGCTGATGGGTGAGTGCCTGTTGTCCAGTACTCCTGGCATTGGTAGTTTCATGGATGAATCGCGTATTATGGTCAAGTCCAAGTATGGTCAGTATCCGCCCACGCTGGCGAGTATCAACAATACCAAGCAAAACAGTTCAAAGGATGATCTGAAGGATGCGGAACCCTGTGTACAGGCCTCGATCTCGGTGCTTAAGGAATTACTTCAGGCTGTGGTCCAGCCCTGTTGTCATTATGGTGGCCTAGAAACGCATATGCCAGCAGCCGAGCTGCTGGTACCGGATCAACCACCTCTGGCTGGCAGCGGAGGTGCCGATGAGACCCCCAACACCCTAGGCGGTGGTAGTAAGAAGACCTCCTCCACACATACCCAGACTCCGCCGGCCGCGGCCAATAATGCAGAGACCAAGTTCGAGCCTTGCTGCTGCACCTGGCATGCACCGACCAGTGCCCACACCCATATCAAGCCCACCCTGTCGCGGGCCACTCTGCTCAAGATCTTGGCCGATGCGACGCGGGCCTATCAGTCCGTGGTGCCCAAAGTGCTCCTGGCTCATGTCTATTATAGCGAGGACAGTCCTTTGATTACCGGAAACAAGCAGAGCTTTGTGGCCGTCTTATTGGATCGATTTCTACCTCTGACCCAACGTCAGCATGTGCCCGAAGTGAGCGTCATGGCCCGTGTATTGATTTGCTCCCTATCCGATTGTTATCAGATGCCGGCACTGCAGGCTCAGTTGGCCCAGGAATTGCAGGCCGCTGTGGCACGAGCTCTCTCTCAGCCGGATTCGGCCGAGAAGCATACACGCCTTCAGGTCCTAATGAGCCTCTTTCCCAACATTATCGAATCGCCCATGCTCCAAGAGAAGGTGCACTTGCACAGGAACATCATGTACCGGGTGCTGTTGCGACAGGGCGTAATGACCTACCTAACCAAGGTGGCCCAATACAAGGATCTTTCGAATCACAATACCCTAAGCACTCTGGCCACCATATTGCGTCCGATGGAGATACTGCTCAAGTTTAGTGTGTCTACAGCATCGCTGGGCTCCAAGCGCATACTCTTCGGCAGCGGTAGTAGTTCCATGGGCATGACTGGCTCGGGCAGTACTGGTACTACCAATACAGGATCTGGTAATACTGGCAACAATGGCGGATCTTCCTCCTCTTCTTCATACGGTGCCATTATCAATAGACGGATGTATCCACGTCTGGCCGCCCGTTCGGCTGTCAATGCGGCTGTGGAGCGTTCTAATGCTATGGGCGGGGAGCATGTTCTGCGGGATATTATACGAAACGTTCTGTCGGATCGTCGTCATGCCTTTGAGTTCATCTTCAATTCGGAGGAAATGGGTGGAGACTCTGAGGATTCGTCGGCAACGGGACCTGGCTTTGGCCTAAGCCTAAATATGGGTTCGAACAGCGGCAGCAGTGCCGCCCTTGGCAATAGCTCTGGCAGCGGTGGCAGTGGCGGCAATGGCAGCGGTGGTAATGTCATTGATGTCGTCGACGAACGTAGTGGAAGCGGTAGCGGTGAGACCAACAATGGAACTGGCAGTGGTGGTTCCGGCGGTGTGCGTCCAGTTCTTAATTTCGATCAGCTTTGGGATGATTTTCTTCAGAACCGAGGTCTGCGCTTGGCCTCGAGACCGAGTAGCTCTAGCGCAGGAGCAGGACAAACGAATAGCGGTACAAGTGCAACGGGATCTGGTAGTTCCAATTCGGGACTGACCACCAGTGCCGTAGGCTCAACCTCGGGCAGTGGGGATCCTCGTCTGCGTAGTAATTCGGATGTGGTAAGCAATTCTGAAGCAACTGGAAGTAGCGAAGCCGTGGTGGTACCGGTCAGTAATAATGGTCTGGGTGGAGGTGGAGGTGGTGGCAGTGACGGTGCCTCCACCTCATCGGACACGGGGGCCCGGGTGGCGCGCGAAATCAGAGCTGCAATGGGCGATCCCAGCACCAGTGAGTCGGACACAGAATCTGGTGGCTCGACTGAAAATGAAGAGCACCACGTGGACGAAGAGGATGATGAGGAAGAGGACGAAGATGCTGGCGACGAGGACATGGATGAGCACAGCGAAACCGATGGTGACGAGGAGAGGCCCCGACAAATTTTGGGCATCTTTGACAATATGTACGAACCCGAATCCTCAGAGACGGCCTCCAATGATGCCGATGTCGATGCCGACGATGATGACGACGAGGATGAAGACGAGGAAGTCGATGAGGATGATGACGACGAGGATGAAGAGGGCGAACATGATGAAGAGCCCAATGCCACAGTTGCCGTACAGGCCGATGAATCTGCCGATCTCGAAGTGAATCGGAATGTCTCCAACAATTCGGCCAATAATCGACCAAGAAATCGAAATACCGTACTCAATTCCCTACTCAGTTCGCTCGGTAGCTCGGAAGCCGTACTCTCAGCCGATGGCTTCTTCTATGATCCCATAATTGCCGATTCAGATGTTTCGGGTCCGGATGCCTACCATCGGCCCATTGGCCAGCCTCTGGGCATAGATGTGAATAATGGTATTGGTGGCGTTGCCTCCTCCTCTTCAGCCGGAAATGGTGGTGGCCTACATTCGTCAGCCGACTCCTGGATGGCTCCGGATTTCAATTTTATGGGCGATATGCAACTACCTGGATCATCATCAACAGCAACTAGGCCCGGCGGTTCAGCTGGTTCAGCCAGTGATCTGAATCCCTTTCTCAACCCAGCCATGGTTCATATGGAGCGTACAGCTGGTGGCGGTGGCGGCGGCGGCGGAGGCGGTGGCAGCCAATTGCTAGAAGATCAGCCACCCGGCACGGGACCGGCAGCTGCTGGCGGTGCCTCAGGTACATCTGGCACTGGCAACACTGCCAGTGGTGGTCACCATAATGCCCAGACTCTATGCAACAATGGAGTCCGCCGTCGTCTCCTCTTCTTAGATCAACAATATTGCGTCAATATGCCCAATTATCAGAATCCCACCGATGATACACAATTGGATATTTTCACACAAGATGGTAGGTTACGCATACCTTCGATTCCTTCAGATCTTTTGAGATGGTTGCTTTTTCATTTCAGCTTTGCATTGGTGGCTAGAAGAGGCCAAAGCCCTGGATATGGAAAGTCAAACAGATGTTTGCCTTTATGCCGCCCACTTCATTTTGCCGCATCTGATCAAAGAAATGAAGATAGCCAATGTTAAGCGCAAACAGGATGAGGCGAATCGTTTGGCCAATACAACCAATACGGCCAATACGACCAGCACGTCTACAACTCCGGCCACCAGTAGTGCGGCCAATCCATCTAATCCGTCCAGCAACACGTCCACAGCGGGCAATGCACGCAGAAGTTCCATACCCGTGCTGATACATCAGACAGCAGGTGGCTCAAATGCTGCCACTGTGGGCGGAGTTCCGGCTGTACAAGCAACAACCAACAATTCATCAACGAATTCCGTGAATACACCACCCAATCCAAATCCCTACATGCCTGGCCCAAGTAAGCTAAAATCAGACTTGTTGACTTCTCCCCAGCTAAATTGTTGTTCTTTTCTTTTGTACTCATAAAAGTCAGCGTTGTGGATCAGCCTAGACCCCGTCAACGTGGCGGCTCACGTCAGTCTTATAATTTCTATGGCGATATGGAGCATTCCCTACAGAATCATCAGAATTCTAGCAATCCACGTCATCATAGCTTGGTCTCCCACTTGCCAACCACTGCTCGGCCCTCGCGTCCTCGTATACGTCTCGATGACACGGAATTTGGCTTTCCACCGGAGCTTCAGGTATGTTAATCATCTCATCGCTATCACCTTTCTCTCTCTCACTGTTCCATTGTATCCATTGTTGCAGTTTATGGAGCGCAGACGTCCCATCACAACAGTTGGCTCTTCGAATTCGTCGCGTACTTCCGGTACCATGTTGATGAGTTCACGTACTCAACGCGGTGGTGACTTGACGACCAGCACACGGCCCCCCACATCAGTATGGCATCGTCCCATGCCCACCAGCATTACAAATATTCCTATGGGCAATTTCATGAACACTTCGGATAGTCCACTCTCAACATTGGAGTTGAGTAGCTCGGATTTGAGTTTCAGTCTGCCCCCGCCGTTGGAGGCAGTGCCAGGTGTCTTGGATATACCAACACAACGGCAGACACAGCAGAGTGCCCAGAACAACTCCACAGAGAGCACACCACTGCCCTATATAATAAGTGAAGATGATATTTGGTCCACAGATGGTAATTTGCCTAGCACAGATCCTCTGGAGACGCTTATGTCAGCCAGTGAAGAGTCGGCGCTCCCGGGTCCTAGCTCAGAAGCCAGCGACAATGCAGAAACAGCCCCGACTCCAACTGCACCAGCTGTGCCAGCAACTGCACCAGCTCCAGCAGAACCAGCTCTAGCCTCAGCGCCTATACCAGTGCCAGCACCAACTGACACCCCTACAACTGAGTCAACAGAGCCTCAAAACAACCAAGAAGAAACTGCAGCTGTAGCCATATCGGCAGTAGTCACAGCACCAACTGAAACCGAGGCCAACGAAACTGCCGCAGCCTCAGATGTCTCCGGCGCCATCTCTACCACAGATGCTAACGCTGACTCCACCAACACCACAGTCACCACCACCATAGCCGACAACACCACAGCCACCACTACCGCAACTACCACCACGAGCACTAGCAGCAGCGGCAGTAGCAGTGCCAGTGGCGGCACCAGTGCCACTCCTGTGGTGACCGACATGAGCCCCGAGGTACGCGCTGCCCTTGGAGATCTAGAAGTGCCTGAGGGTGTAGATCCTTCATTCTTGGCAGCCCTTCCCAGCGAGATGCGTGAGGAGGTAATCCAAGAGCACCTGCGCATGCAACGTATCCGCCAACGAGCCCAACAGAATGCCATACAAATTGCTCATGATTCTCTGGTCGAGGTGAATCCAGAATTTTTGGCAGCACTCCCACCCAACATACAGTCCGAAGTGCTGATGCAGCAGCGCATTGAGCAGCAACGTCAGGCGGCACAAAGTGCCAACCCAGACGATCCAGTTGACACGGCGGCCTTCTTTCAAAATTTGCCTGAGAACTTAAGACAAACGGTGAGTTTGAATTAATTTATCCTTATGGATAAATCTAACGGCTCACTCTTCATTTTCCCCCCCGAAAAGATCTTGACGGACATGGAGGAATCACAGATCTCTAGCCTACCACCGGAATTGGCAGCGGAGGCACAATTTTTGCGCCGTGACTGGGAGTCACGGAATGGCGCTAGAATGGATCCTCATCCGCCTACCAATACCTTGGGTAAGTAAACTAAAATAAATGCCTCCACTGATGTTAAATTGTGACATCTTGTTTCGTCCACAACAAGCAGCGCGATTCCACAACACCTTCCAGAATTTGGATGAGGCCCGCTGGCATAGTGCTATTTGGTATGACACAAATGCTCCTCAACATCATCAGCACACAACAATTGTCCATCACCATCATCATAATCCGAATTCTGGTGGCAAACCACTCGCCCTGATCATGATGGAAGATGAGAATATACTACTGGATCCCGACTCGCTATCCACACTCCTGCTCTTCCTCTTTGTGGAGGACCAAAAGGTGAACAGTGTGCGTTTGCATCGTGTGATACGTAATCTCTGCCATCATGAGCCCACACGCGAATGGATAATAAATGCTCTGATCAGCATCATCCAAAAGACCAACGAGGACAATTCGAATTTTGGTGCTGCCACCATCGGGGCTGGCAATAAGCCGCAATGGCTGAAACTACGTGTGGATGCTGCCTTTGGCTACAAGTCGAATATATTCCTCATTAATCGCATGTGTGAAGGCAGTGCCCGGAGCATAAGCATTAATCCGCAAGCCGCCCAAATGATTGTGCGTAATTGCTTTGACCTACTCTTTGTCCTGGCCAAATATTATCCGTCCAGTTTTGTGCCCTATAATCGTGAGACCAAGGCCCGACGTCTTTTGAATAGCTTCTATGGCATTACATCTTCATCGCCCACTACCACCACCGCGGCCACCACATCCAACCTGTCCTCGTCTAGCACGCTGCCTACGGGCAATACATCAGACTCGTTGACCGGCAGTAACTCGGACTTTCGAACACGCTACAATCGCCACCAAATGATCAATCGTCTGCGTGGCATACTCGATGAGAAGTCAACGACTGTACCGGTCTTGGATGAAACGCCATCCACCTCAAAGGCGGCCGCAGCCAAGGCAGCAAAGAATCCACCCACTATTTCCTATCAAACCAATGCCAAGAACTTTTGGGACGTGGTCCTCAACATTGACATGCAAACGCCTATGCGCCTTGCCAATGTTGACAAGTTCCCTCTGACCTCACAGCCGGCCTGGGAATGGGTGGCGAATACAAGCGAATTCCTCTCGTTTACCGAGTCACCCTTTGGACAGCTGCTGAGTATGTTGCCCTACAAGGTGATTTGCCGTTCGCCACAATTAACCGATTCGTTGGTGAAATTGCTGGCCTGTCTGAGCACCCAGCTGCCCAAGGAAGATGAGCAAATGCCACCTCCACCACCACCACCGCCACCGCCACCTCAGCAGCAGCAGCAGCAGCAACCACCACTTTTGATAACATTGTCCGATGATCTGCCCATGAATGAAATGCTGGGCGAAAGCGATGAAGTCCATACTGGCGTTCCTGTGGATAACACGACCGCCGGCAATTCCACCCTGATAGCCACTCTGGTGCCGGCAGGTCCCATTCGTATCTCCCAATTGGGCCAGCAAGCGGCGTCAGCTACAGCCACACCGGCACCTGTACCTGCACCTACACCTACACCGCCAGCCCCACTGCCGCCATCAAGCACTTCCGTGCCGATGAAACCACGGCGCAAGATCTACGCCAAGAATTTCTCACAACTCCAGCTGGTGATCCAGGTGCTGACCCATCAGTGCGGCACCATCGAAGGCCTGGACAATGTGGCCAAATTGATTGTGAATCTGACCCAGTGTTCTCAGGTCTCGAATGCTATTTTCATCAAATACCTGACAGCTGCCATTTTGGGCCTAGCCGAGGAGGTGCGTCAGGCCATACGCAAATTATTGAACGAAATTCGTACCTACAATTCGGTTTGCCAGCAGCAGGACAACAAGCCGAGTACCTCCCGGGCAGCAGCAATGATGGCAGGCAGTAGCAGCAGCAGCAGCACTTCTGGCTCCCTCATGTCCAACAATTTCGCTGTCCATGAGGGCTCCATGCAGGATCGTTTCACCTCAGAGAATGTGATTATTTCGGCTCCCAAAAATGCCAAGCCCACTTGCGAACTGCAATTGCCTTCGATGAAGAAGCTCATGTCGAATTCATCGGCCCAGCCGTATTTCCTGCGTACTCTAAAGATTTTCATGCACATATCCGATATGTACGAGGCCCGCAATGCCGCCGAGGATATGGACGACATTATAGACATTGTGGGTGATGGAAATGGCACGGTCAATAGCGCTGCAGCCACTGACACCGCCACCGGCACCGCTGCAGCTTCTGCCTCATCCTCCGCCTCGAACTCAGCGCCTGCCAATTCCAGTAATCTTGGGGATGGTGTGACCCCTGCGGAAACTGCCAATGCGGCTGGTGGAGCCACTGCTGCAAGTATGATCGATACAAGTGAGTCGTCGGTGCGGCCCACTCTCAGTCAGATTCTGTGCCTAGATGACCTCTGGCATACCTTGAGTGAGTGCCTGATGGCCTTGGAAAAGTCCAAGGATGAGTTTGCTGTCCTGGTGCTGCAACCCACAGTTGAGGCCTTCTTCCTCATTCATGCCTCGCATCGTTACATACCCAAGAAGCCAGGACGTGGCTCTCACGGTGGTTCAGGCCATGGTACAGGTCAACGTTCCTCGACCGCCACCAGCAATTTGACTGAGGCCAGTTCACCGCTTCTGGACGACAACCAATCGAGTGCCTCAATTAGCAACCTCAACCCTTCAAACTTTGATGGTGAGTTATTCATTATTCCCACCACACCCGACCCTTGCAATATATTTTTCAACATGAAATTATAAATTTTCTAGATGCCTTTGCCGAGGATGCCTTACGCTCGAACGAGACTGGCAGCAATTCCAGCTCAAGCCCGGGCGGACCGAACCAGCCCCAGGTGGAGCTTTCGGCTCATGAGGCTCAGCTCAAGCAGGATCGTCAAAAGTTCTTGCAATTTGCTGAAAAGCATCGCACAGTCCTCAATCAAATTTTGCGACAGTCGCCCACCCATCTATCGGATGGACCCTTCGCTGTTCTCGTCGACCATACCCGTATTTTGGATTTCGATGTGAAGCGCAAGTATTTCCAGACTGAGTTGGAACGCCTCGACGAAGGCATACGCCGTGAGGAGCATACCGTGAGTGTGCGTCGTGTCACAGTATTTGAGGACTCATTCCGTGTCTTATATCGACTGGGTCCAGAGGAATGGAAAAATCGTTTCTACATTGTCTTTGAAGGTGAGGCTTGCATTCTCGATGCGATAAAGAAATCATTTAAATACTTGAAAATCTCTCAAAAAATTCACAGACGAAGAGGGCCAAGATGCTGGCGGCTTACTGCGCGAGTGGTATGTGATCATCTCCCGTGAGATCTTTAATCCCATGTATGCCCTATTTTGTGTATCACCGGGCGATCGTGTCACTTATATGATCAATCCATCGAGCCATGCCAATCCAAATCATTTGAGCTATTTCAAATTTGTTGGTCGTGTAATTGGTGAGTTGCCCTCAAATTCTTATAATTCCATTGATCAAACTAATAGGTTTTTTTTATTTTTTTTATTTTTAAATAGCCAAAGCCGTGCATGATAATAAATTGTTGGAGTGCTATTTTACACGCTCATTTTATAAGCACATTTTGGGCAAACAGGTGAAACACACTGATATGGAATCGCAGGACTATGAATTCTATAAGGGTCTCGATTATCTAATGAAAAACGATATATCAACGCTCGGATATGAGTTGACTTTCTCAACTGAAGTACAAGAATTTGGTGTCACACAAATACGTGATCTTAAGCCAAATGGTCGTGATATACCCGTCACCGAGGAGAACAAGTTTGAGTATGTTCAGTTGGTCTGTCAATTGAAAATGAGCGGTTCCATACGTCAGCAGTAAGTTGAACTTAATCAAATCAAAGAGTGTCAACATAATAATCTAATCGATTTTTGTTTTTGTGTAATTTTTAGGTTGGATGCATTTCTTGAAGGCTTTTACGACATAATTCCAAAGCATTTAATATCGATATTCAACGAACAAGAATTGGAGCTTCTCATATCGGGTCTGCCGGATATTGATATAGAAGACCTTAAGGCAAATACCGAATATCATAAATACACATCCAAATCGGCACAGGTGAGAGCTTGATTTTTGTTTACTCCAAAGATTTTATTTCTAATTTATTTTATTTGATTTATTTAGATTCAATGGTTCTGGCGCGCACTGCGCAGCTTTGACCAAGCAGATCGGGCCAAATTTTTGCAATTTGTCACGGGCACCTCAAAGGTACCATTGCAGGGTTTCGGTTCATTGGAGGGCATGAATGGCATACAAAAGTTCCAGATACACCGTGACGATCGTTCCACAGATCGCTTGCCCTGTGCGCATACTTGGTGAGTATTTGTGGAAAGCCTAAATGCGAGAAAGAAAATGAAATAATTTGTTATTTTTTTCGTTTTTCACTAGCTTTAATCAATTGGATTTGCCCATGTACAAGTCTTATGATAAGCTGCGCAGCTGCCTATTGAAGGCCATACACGAATGCTCGGAGGGCTTTGGCTTCGCTTAAGGTGTCAGCATAAGGAAAATACTGATTGCCAATGCCGATCAGGTCACGACGATATTGATTTGTTTGAATTATAATTCCTATATATATTCCTATTTAAGCGAGAGATACAAAAAAAAAAAAAAAAAAAACAAAAAAAATACAAAACAAATTGTGACATTGTAAAAGTGTAAGACAGACGGAGGAGAGATAGAACAGCCGCAGGAAAATTGCGATAGTAAAAATAAATACAGAATGAAATGGAATGATTGATGAAGGAATCCAAAATCAGCGATATACACAGATATACATATAGATTTATATAGATTATATACAAAAGATGTTAAATTAATTATTAGTTTTTTTCGCGGATAACAAAAACATATACAACAATTATATATTTTCTTAACTTTTCAAAAAGAAATTGCAGAAAAGTAAAAAAAAAAGGTTATAATAATAATAAAAAAGAAAAAAAAAAAAATAATAAAAATTACGGTTTATAAAAAAAAATGTCCTCGAATGTGTTAATTATCAGCGTTAAAAAAAATTTCAAAAAGCATAAAATATTATTTGTTTTTAATTTAAAATCTTTTTAATTTTTTGAAAATCTTTTAAATAATGAATTATAACTTAAACAAAAGCATAAATTTAATTTTATTTTCTATGTGAGATATACAACATTTGATTAACCATAAGTTTTTTTTTGTTATGCACTTCTCATATATATATGTATCTATATATATGTATTAATTTATCTTAATTAAAAATTTAAAATATCATAAATGGGGAAAAATAATGACTATTGGTTTTATTGTCGGTTTTAGTTAGTTAATTAACGAATTATTTTGAATGATGGCCGATGTTTTCATCGGTACGCAGAGCTTCAAATGCTGGTCAGCTGTTTTGGCCAGCCCTGCCAACTTGATTTTGTGCTTATGCTAACACTTTTCTCTTGTTCGTTCCGGAACTGAGTGATTTGAGTGAGTTGAAAAGGAAACAAATAAATTGATAATCAAAATACGTGTAATATTTGAACAGCCCTCCACCCTCTAAGTAATTGTAGCAGTTCGGAAATATGGAGACACCTACTGCTGATGATTTGCTACAGTTCCGCGATTACAGCAACCAAAGCGCGACCAATAATAGCGGACCAGCACAAATTAATGTCAATTCACCAACGCATGCAACTGCCACTGGCTCTCTTGGTCCCAGCGGCGGCTCAGGTAGTGGACAACGCCAACGTGGTGATCCCCTGGCCGATCTTATTTATGATATGAGCCAATCGGCGCAATCTGTAGGTGGTGGCGTTAGTGGCAGTGGCGCTCCTACAGGCGGATCAGCCGATGGCGCTGCCTCCGCCAGTAATCGTCTCTCCTTTCTCACCATTGAATACTACCAGCAGTTCTTCAACGTCGACACTTATATGGTGCTCGAGCGCATTGCCAATTCAATGATACCAAAACGTGCAGCCGGCAATTATCTACGCATGAACATAGGCGAAAATCCTGATCTGTATGGTCCATTCTGGATAACAGTCACCTTGGTAACTACCTTGTATACAAGATTTAAAATCTAATGACTAACCCTATTTATTTATTTGCAGATTTTCTCAATAGCCATCAGTGGAAATATTGCCAGTTATTTACACCATGCAAGTGATAGCTACCACTGGCATTATAATTTCCATCTGGTCTCGTATGCAGCCACTTGTATTTTTCTTTATGCCAATATCTTGCCAGCCGTTCTCTGGGCTGTTTTTAAGTATAGTCTGAAAAGTGTAGATGACTCAGATACAATTGAAACAGATAGCGTAAGTTTTATAAAACATTAAATATATATATATATATTTTTTTTATTGCTCCAATTTTTCTCTAATTCACAGGCCAATTACACGCCAAGTTTGTTATCCCTAATGTGCATCTATGGCTATTCCCTGGCCATATATATACCCGTTTCCATACTCTGGGTGATCAATGCAAGTTCACAGATCAAATATCTTTCATTTTCAAATAATATTAATCTTTCCCTTACCTTTTGCTCCACCATAGATTTCATTACTCCAATGGCTTTTGGTTATCACAGCTGCCATGCTATCTGGGACAGTACTAATAGCCGTACTCACACCAGCTTTACGCAACTCCCAGTACTCGCTCTTCCTGATCATTGGCATTTTGGGTGCTCATATAATCTTGGCTGCCGGCTTTATGCTCTACTTCTTTCACAATCCACCAGAGCCCACGCTGGCAGTCACACAAAAGGCTATTCAGAATGTCATCGAAACCGTTACAAAAGGCGCAGTCAAAATGGTTGCCGGGGATCTGCCGCCAGCCAATGAGACCGGTTAGGAAAGTCATTCCAAACTACATTTAGTTAATGATGCGGCTGTTGTTGTATATTATGTCGTCCTATCCATATTATGTTCTTATAATATTATCTATCAACATAATTATACTGATTTATTTTTTTTATTTTGTCAGCTTGCTGAAAAAAAAACGAAATTAAATTTATACAATAAAAGGGAAAACTTATCATTATTTCATTTGAGAAATTCAGGAAAGAAACAGAACGAATGAGCGAGTGAGAGCTAGTAATTTTTTTTTCAGTCATTGAACAGCCTAAAGGCAGGCTATACTTTTATAATTGGCCTGCTCGACCCTCTTCTATTTTATATCTTATTATTTTCAATGGTTTTTTTGAGAGAACAAAAAATGTCTTCTCTCTTTCTCTAGCCAAGCTGTGATTAAGTAAGCTGCTTAATACCAAAGATAGGCGATGACACCTCCACCTGCCCTTTAACGGTAATTCTAGCATAAGGAAATTTCCTTTCCCCTGCCACACCCAAGAATGCTTTTGGTTTATATAACTGCGACAGAAAATTTTAAGAAATAATATGCTAATTCCAAGACTCCAAATCGATTTATATGAAGAAGAGAATTATATTAAAGGTTATATTCAATTTTCAGTTCCTGTTCAATGTTTGATTTGAGATTTTTCTTATTTTCAATTTAAATTAGAATCATTGTCTCTTTACTCTTAAATGCCCATTTGGGTCAATAATCCACAGCGGTTTCAGGACTCTTCAGTTATCTGCTTTAAATGCAAATTGCATTCGCACAATAAAAAAAAAAAAAAATAAAATAAATAAAATAAAACAAAGAAGCAAAGAATCAAAGCAATATCATTAAATTGTGTGACCATTTCATTTCGCTATGCCTGTTTATCTTTTTCCTTTTGTTGTTGCTTCTTTTGTTTTAATATTTTTCTTTGGTACTTCTAGGTTCGCTGTTGTCATTTCATTTTATACCCTGTAAATGCAGGGTTACGGGCTTCTTAAGTTTGTGTAAATATTTGTCACAAAGAGAAGAAGACAACGGTGACCCCATTTTAAATACGGCTTTGAACTCTTTATGCTTGCATTTTCTTCCCTCTTTTCACTTTTTAAAATATACGATGAATATGAAATATAAACCAAATCCCATTAAAATTAAAAGAGATTTATTAAAAGTCAGAGTTCATTTTATGATTCTCCTTGCCTAAGTTGCAAGGTACCGTCAGCACGTATGATCTGCCCGATAGATGGCGCGTTACTGTGAACAATTCCTTTTACTTAAAACGCACAGACACGCTGTTGTATTCACAGACCGATAGATGGCGCACTTGCTCTTTTTAAATTAATTCATATTATTTTTGTTAACTAAAAATTAAAAATAAAAAAAATTAGTCCTAATTTATTTGAACGCATTTTTGCCAACAGACCAGGGTTGCCAGCCTGGAATCGTATTTGTTAAGTATAGGGTATCCCAAGTTCGGCGGCGACCAAATTTTAATGTTTGCCTTGGTTTCGGTTTTGTTTTGCAAAAAGAAAAAAAAAAAATCCTTGTTGTTATTTCCATTTTATTCTTGAAGATCTTCCTACTCCTCCTACCGCCTCACCAATTTTCAAACTTCTGCTCCACTTCCTAGATTTGCCAAAAAATAAGAAACGAAAGCAAAATAAACTCTTGGGGTGGCTATGAAGATGTTTTTTTTTCGGCCTTGTTATATATTTTAGTAAATGTGTTAACAATATAAATAAGTAAAACTTAAAAAAATATACAATATATATCTCTTTTAATATCGAGATAGTCATATATGGTATGAATCAAATCGAATGATTTATAGAGGGTAGGTTAAAATTCTGGATAGCTCGAAAGTAGCTTTCTTATTTAAAATTTTTTCTATGAGCTTTGGTGGTAGCACACATATATACACACACACGCACATACACATGTATAGAGAGACATAGAATCACTCCCGCTTTTTCCTTTCCTTTCTTTTTTTTTGTAATTTGGTACAGGAGTTTTTCTTTTCGTTATTTGAGTTTTGTACTCGAATTTCCAAGCTAGCGAATCGGTTGTATCGTGGTTGTTGTTGCTGCTGCTTCTGCTGTTGTCGGTAAAATACTTTGTTAAATTTCATCCGCTTGGCTTATTTATTCAAGCTATGTGGAATTTATTTACAGAAAAAAAATAGGGGCAAAAAAAAAAAAAAAACGAAGAAGAAATAAAAAATGGAAGAGAAGAATTTCTGCTGCCATAAAACTAAAATGTAAATAGTTGGTTCTTGTTGAACTAACTATTTGGTCAAATTTTTAAAGCTTTCGAAATTATTTTTGAATTAGTGAGTTAGACCTTTGCAATATTACTTGAATAGTATCGAATCTATTAATTTTTATATCCTATCTTAGAGGTAAAAGAAAACATCAACTAAGGTATGAACTGGTTCAGCTCTCTAGCTCTCTCCGCGTTCATTTCCTATAGAACACCCTGTATTCTAAGCAACACATACTTGCGGTTAGTCGTTGATTTTAAATAAAATATATATAATTGTGTACACAATGGTAAAAGCCATATGGAAAGACATAAAACACAGACAGACACCGGCTCACCGGAGTGGGCAAATATACATATCTCAATTTCGAATGAAGACTTTAGCATTGCTAGGTTTTGATTTTAAAATACATGTATGTATATAACGACATCTACATCTATATATATAGTATATGGTTTATTATTATTCTTTTATAGGGCTTCATAGGCATAGACTCTCAGGCGTTTTCCCTTTCGCTGCACTTTGAATCTGTTTATTTTATATACACAGAAAAAGAGAGACAGAAAGCGAGATAGTCAAGGAGTGAATGAAAGAGAGAGAGAGAGAGAGAGAGAGAGAGAGGCATTGAATTTACATATACTTGTATGTACAATTGTCTTACATAGTATATATATGGATAGCATTTGATTCATCATATACAAATGTAGAAGGAGGAAGGGTTCAAATTGCAAATGCACTGAGTTTGATTTGAGTTGGGAATTTTCTCGAATTTCGAATGCATAAGACTACATTCGCATTTTAGATCAGCTATAGCTAGAATAATATCGAGAAAGCTTAAGCAGGAATATCAAAATTTTAGATACTTTAAGTCTGTTAGTTTGCGTCAAGGAAACGGAACTTACTTATTCAACTCAGTCAGTCAGTCTCTGGCTGAGGTTCATTTCCGCATTCATTCAGTCAGACGTTAATTTATTCATTCAGCGTTCATTTGCTTTATTTGGCTTGAGAAAATTTCATTTCGTTTTATTCGACGTTTTTCTTTTTTTTTCGTTTTTTTTTTTCTGTTTTCTGTTGACACTTAGGGCAATTAGACGACAACCACACATACACCCACACTCCGCACACACACAACCACCCATATACATATATGTATTCACTTAGGTACCTAACGAGTCTGTTGAACCCTTTGAACAGCCCTCGTGTTGCATTTGAAGCGTTAAAACGCCACTTGAGTGGCTGGCTAAGTAAGTGGTTGATGGTGGTCGGTGGTGGTTTCCACCTAGCCCAGCCAGGCGACTTTATATATTCGTGTTGACACATCATAAGGAATCGAAAAGGAAATAACAAAAAGACCCTCTTTTTTTTGTCCTTTTTTTATTTGGATGAGATTGATGGAATTTGAGATATTGCCTTTGATATTTTAGACGAAAAGCTTGGAGTCCTTAGTCTCAAGAATATGATAGACTGAGAAATACAACTTTATTCTTATATATCCAACAGGTCCTGAAATATTTCAAAAGATTCAGGTTCCGATGGCTTTAAGACTTCTTGTAGGACATAGAGATTTACGAATGTAAATTAATTCAACTTATTTTGAAATGATCCAACAGTTCTTGAGATTTCCAAGATTTTTATAGATATATTTACATAAATTCCGATAATCAGAAAGACAATTCTTTTAATCAATTTAAAATTGACTTAGGAATATGAAGTCACGACTAGAAATTCCCCGGTAAGATAAATAAAATCGGTGAACTTTTAATTTGTATGGTGAATTTTTTTTTTTGTGGGATTTAAATTTTGAGTAAAATCTGGGGGACCCAATGGACGATAGTTGCTGAACCAGGTACATTTGCAATTTTGGGGCGTGTACCTCAAAGCTTGACACAATTTCGAACATCTGAGTATGTGTGCATGTGTGTGTGCATGTGTGCTAGTGTGTGTGTATGTGTGTACCTTGCGTGGCAATGATGTGCGTACCGTCATCTCGGTTGTCTCTGCCTGCAGCGGATTGCTTGTGCTCCATTTTTCCAAGTCCAAGCCCGAAAGTCACTCTACACTCAACACACTCACACATTCACACACACTCACAAACTCCCTCTTTCACAGGCTTTTGCATAAAATCACCAGAAACCAAGAATCAAAACAACAAAACTCTACAAAATTCTACAGAAATTGAAATGGAAACAACCCAAAAACAACTCAGCAAATTCAGAGCCAGCGCCCCTACTTGAGCTTTGAACCGAAGAGCTGAGCTGGTCGGTGCCGAGGCGCGGAGCTTTCACCAAAATGCCGGAGCTTTGCGCAGTTGCATTGATTTTGCGGCGACTGCCGCCTGCATTCGGGTGTCTCCTGAGTTTCACCAGTATATGGAGCAGGCTGGCTTTGGGCTCTCTGTTGTTGTGCTGCTCTCTATATACACGGCCAGCATCAGACTGTTGATTATATTTGTATAATCTCGTAGTACGTGTCTGAATCCCTTATCCCATGCTGCCCAACTTGGCATCGGGTATGGGTGTGGGGTATGGGTATGGGTAAATGTAGCTGCATCCAAGTGGTTTGGCTTAAGAACTTTTATATATTTTTATATAATCCTTATGTACGCTATTCTGTGGCTTTCAATTTTAATTACATGTTGAACTATAATAATTCAATGGAAACCATAACCATAAAAATATAGAAGAAACTAAAAACAGAATTCAGCTGTTTACATAATTTTAGCTGAAAAGCATAACTCAAACTTTGATTTTCCGCTTTAATGTCAAAGCCTTTAAGATTTTAAAAGACTTTCGGAAGTTCTGAGTGAACTCCTTCGATATTTAAGTTTCTATCGAAGTGAACTTATACAGGTGTACTATATGTTTTTATATCCTGTACCCTATAGGTTTGTAACGTAGAGAAAGACTTGAAGAGATTTTATAGAGTTAGCCAGAAAATACTCAGGATGTAAAGGCAGTTCGATATAGCCGTATCTGCCTGTTCGTTTGTTGGTCTTAGGCCCTAGAGCTCAGGACTTGGACTCATTAAAAATGTCCGGACTTAAAAAACCCAACAAGATTTTAGCAGAAATACTTCAAACACGTTCTCAGAGTCAAGATTTCGATTCCCTAATACGCCGGTAGATGGCTTCCTTGTGGATTTTGAAGTAATATGAGAGGTAATATTTTCTTATGGGTTACGTTAGGTTAGGCAAGATACGACTGTACGCTGCAGGGTGGCATGGGTCACAAGGTCTTGAAGGTCTCTTCAGTAATCGGGGAAAACTTAGACTTGTTCTATCTGCATTAACATGAGTTCAATGAGACTCGTTGTATCTTCATATAATTGGAATTAAGTATTTGCTATAAGATGATAGGAGCAGAGACTATGGACTGGACTGATTCGATTTTTTCCAAATCGCTCAAGTGGCGATAGAAGTCAGAGATCGTCACCAGTAGACTTTAATCCAGAAGGCCAATGTATGAGACTTCAGGATTCCCAGGCCTTAAAGCCAGAAGGTTCATGCTTAACACTTCAGGGTTCCTATCAAGCCAGGGTTGGTGAGTTGGAACGAATTGGTTCCGTTTCTTTTCTTTCGTCTATAAAGGAGAGGGTCCAACGGTCCAATGGCTGCAACGGGGCTCTATTATAAAGATTATAAAATAATATATCCTTAGCTATTTTTATACCTGAAAAGTTTGTAAAATAAATTTCAAATATTTCTCAAGCCTAAATAAAAAGTTTAAGATTTCAATTCAAAATTCACTTGAAAAAGTAAAATTTTATAGGAAATTAAAGCTATTACCTCTCGTGACGTGGAATTTTATGGAACCTTCTGTGGCTGGCTTGTAAATTTTCGTTTGTATTTTATATGCCCTCCGCCCCCCACAGGCAACCGCACATAATTTCATTATTTATTTTAATTAATTGAAATGGTTGTAATGTTAAATTAAAAAAAAAAAAAAAAAAAACGAGAGGAACTAAGAAAAACAAAGCTAAGAGCAAAAAGGATGTGGCAGGGAAGCGAACCAACCCAACGCAACCCTGTCTTTGCTCTGCTATTGATGTATTCACCCATCAGTAGACCATGTTGACCCGAATGTTAAACGCGCTAATTGCAAAAGACCCACATCCTTACAACCCGACAACTTCTCCACTTTCCCTCTGCCGTTTAGTTTATATATTATTTTCCTCCTCTCTGCTCTCTACACTGGTCTATCACTGATTCCCAGATAGTTCTTTTTGTACAAGTGTTATGCACTTGTTGTTGTCGTTGTTGCTGTGGGTTCAGTTGGTTCTATATTGGTACTGTTGTGGTTCCTGGCAATGGTTAGGCTAGAAGCTGATCATGTGGTTGAAACTTTGTTGATTTCTGTGGGTCCGATTAAATGAAATGCATGTTTAGACAAATAGCTCGAGGAGGAGAAGGTGGAGAAGAGTAAACACTTTTCGTGGCTTAATTAAAATATTCAAGCCAAAATCGAACCGATACAATTTAAGCCAAAATATAGCCAAAGACCAAAGTATTCCAAATTAAGTTTACTATTCAATTCGAATAAGTTAAGAGTTTTTGTCTTTTTTTGTACAAACTTTAAGATAAATTCGGAATTATTTTGAGCTTAAATTTAAATGTCTTAAAAATTGTCAGCAACTCAGAGGCGGAAATGAATTTACAAGAAAAATGTAAAGAAAAAGAAGGACAATTTCAATTGCATAAGAAGTCTTAAGCTAGCAGAAATTATACAGATTACAAGGCATTAAGCCTGCTAGCCAACATCTCTCGGGGCTTTTTTTTTTCTTTTTTATTCTTGTTGTTCTTTTTGTAAATATTTTCTCAACTTGTTGTTGTTGTTTTTGTTGTTATCACAGAGTTACGCTGGCTTTCACGTTGTCGTTGTCAAAGCCTAATGATGCCAGGCGGCCAGCAGGAGAAATATATCTGCCCGATATTATCACGCTATAGGTATATATATAGAGTATATATATATAAATATATATATATAGTTTCTTATGTATTTAATGTAACTGTATATATAAATTTTATATGCAGGCAATGCATGAAATATTAAAGTCGAGTGCAGCCTCGTTTTGTAACACATAAAGAGACCCGAGCAGATTCGTCCTTTTCCATTAACAAAATCGCGCCGACTGAAAGAGAGAGAGAAAGCGAGAGAGATGCCTGAATAAAATAAAAGAGCGAGAGCGAGAGCGAGAGAGAGAGCGAGGGTGGGTGTCAGTTGGTGCAAGTCTCCGGATACCGACACAAGGATGCTGTGTGCCGAAAAATAAATTGAACTGAATGGAAAAAGGACTAGGAATCGGAATAGGAAGCGCGGGCATATAATTTTGGAGACTTTGGCACAATCAAAGTGCATGTGCCCCGACCGGAGAGTTGTGTGTGTGCCGGCCATGGCCCTAGCCCTAGCCCCGGCTACGGCTACGGCTACGGCTCCGGCTCCGGCACCGGTCCCGTTTCGGTCGGGTCAGGTCGGGTAGGGTCGGATCGGAACGAAAGCCAAACGAGCCAAAGCTTTCCTCCACTGCCAGTCCGAGCTTGTTTAATATTGTTTTTGTTTATTTTTTTTTTTTGTCCTAGGTGCCTTGCTGCAATTATCCTTGTTGTTGCCTGGGCCTGCTTGTAGGTGCGTTGCTGCTGTTGTTGTTGTTGTTGTTGTTGTTGTTGTTGGTACCTCAACATAGGACACGTTGGGTCCTGTCGAAAGTAAACGGCATTTGGCATATCGCCTGTTAGGCATTCGATGCTCTTATTCTCAATCAGTACGAGTCAAGCAGTCTTCGGCGTATCTAGCAAACGCGGTTCTTTTTTAAGCGCGTTTTGTATTATTCTACTCATATAATTTATCATTTGCGTCGCTATATGATTTTTCCTTGTTTTATGTAGTCCAAAAACAAAATACAATCTACAAACAAAAATTCAAAAAAAAAAAAAAAAAAAAAATTCAACAAAAATACACCAAAAAAAATATTTACAAACACAATCAATCAATTTAGCAAAAGAAGAAAAGAAAAATACAAAAAAAAAGAAATTTACATACAAAAATACAAAGAAAACAAAAAAAAAAAAAAAAGAAAAGAAATACTGAAAAAACCTTTGATCGGTTAACGGGCTATCAACGTCATTTGTCGCTGTCTTCGCAATCGTCATCGTCATCGTCATCGCAATCGTCGCATTGTTATCGTTGTCAGTCAGTACGTCAACGTCAGCGTGGCAAACAGAGAGAGTCTTGACTTAATCGCAGGTTCCAAAGCCGGCAATTTCGAACAATTTGCCTAAACAACAATTTTTTTGTTTTTTTTTGTATATTTCAATTTAGTTGTAAATGTTTTCTTAAGTTGATTTTTTTCTATGTGTGTTTTTTGTTTTTGTTTCTTTATCTTTAGATAAGAAAAAAGTTTGAGTATTTTGAAACTGTTGCCGTTTCGTTCGAACGAAAAAGTTGTTTGAGTGAATGTGTTGATTGCATGACACGTGACCTGTAAGCTAAATAAAAATAAGTTCAACCTCAAAAATTTGCTAAGCTAAGGCCAGTTGAATTATCCATCATATGAGAAACTTTTTCTTAACTTTTTATATGTTTATGTGTAGATAGATTTCTTCTGTGTTTGTGTGTGTATGTGTACTCGTTCCCTATGCCTCTTAAGAAAATAGTATATGCAATTTGGGTGTGGTTAAAAGTGTAGGACTAGTTGGGTCAAAGCAGAGATTAAAAATTGAAGACCTCACAAACAAAACTTGCGGCAATTCAGAGAAATTTCCGAAATAAGCCTAACTGGGAATGTCAGGAATCCGTTTGATGTGAATCAGAAGTTTATATTTAAAAGTCTCTCTGAAATTCACACGCAATGTACTATATCAATTAATGAGGTTTTCAGTCTGATTAATATGGGAAGTTTTATCTAGTTTTATCTTTGATATTTGCCATATATTCCAAAGTAAAGCTCTATTGGGAATGTCAGGAATCCGTTTAATATGAATCGAAGTTTATATTTAAAAGTCTTTCTGAAATAAGCACCTAATGTATTATATCAATTAATAAGGATTTCAGTCTGATTAAGATGGAAAGTTGCTAGTTTTATCTTTGATATTTTCCAGTTATTCAAATCTTAATCTGAATTTAGTAAAGCTCAATTGGGAGTGCCAAGAATCCGTTTAATATGGATCAGAAATTTATATTTGAAACTCTTTTTAAAATAAGGTTTTCAGTCTAAATAAAATGGAAAGTTGGTAGTTGTATTTTTAATATTTGAATTAAAATTCCAAAGTAAAGCTCGTTTTTATCGTTTATCGAAATGTTTAGAGAGCAGAAGTTTATATTTTGATATCTTAGTATTTTGAGTAACCAAGAGAGAGCACAATGGGGAATGTTTCAGATCCGATTAATATGATCCCATAGTAACTTATTGTTTATCAAACCGTTTTAATCAGATTTTGATCACACAATTGGAAGTGTTTTAGATCCGATTAATTTGAGAAATTAAGCTGGTATTTTGTTTTACGAAACGCTTAGAGATCAGCAGTTTATATTGTGAGTGAAATTGATCTGCTTTTATCATTAATCGTTTTTCGAACCGAAGCTTAAATTTGAATTCTCAAGAAAATAAATATCCAAAGCAAGGATTAATAGGGAATGTTTTTTTTTTAATTCCTTGACAAGTTTTAATAACAGAATCAAATCAAATAATATAATTAAACTGTCGCTCCTATGTGGAGCATGGGGCCCGATTAATTTAAGAAAGGGAACTGCCTTTATCTTTGATATTTTTCCCATAAACACTTATCTTTTTTGAACTATCTGAAGAGAATATTTAGAGCCTGTAAATATATATATGTATTTTATTTAAATTCACAAAATAATCATAAAACCTATAAAGCTTTGATCTAGGATAATCTGTAAGAATTTATTGTAAATAGTTTGTGCATGCAAAATTTGGAATTCGTTTAAAACTAAAACTGAATTTCTATTAAATTGAGCTTTGTTTCCTTTTCTTTCTCAATTTCATTGCAGCGTATCGAAGGTGTTGATCTCTCGGATAAGTCTGCAAGCAGCAATCAAATTATAAACATTTGTATACAACAACAACAACAACAACAACAACCACAGACGAGCAAAGAGCAATATACAAATAAATAAACATTAACAAATAAAAGCAATAAAGAATAAAGTAATTTGTTTTCTTTTTTTTTTTGCATTTTTTAAAAGTGCGCGAGATCAGAAGAAAAAGAGAAAAAGAGCTAATAACTCAAGTTTGCCATTTAGCAAATATTAAAAAATTTAATAATTTATAAACAAAAACAAAAAAAAATTACTAATTAAAATAACAAAAAAAGTGCGTGTTTGCCGATTCACATCGAATGAAAAAGTAACTAACGGGTTATTATTTGTTGCCGTCGTCCCATTTAGATAGAGTTCGATAAGCGATATTGATAAAAATAAAGGATTCACAGATGGTATACCAAGAGGTTTTATATTGAATTTATAGAGCATTGGGGAGGTACGAAAAAAAATAAATAATTATAATTAATCATTCCCACAACAAAATTGAGAGAAACTTACATCAAGTGTGTGTGTGTGCTTTTTTTTTTGTTTTATCCAACAAAAAAAAAAAAAAATTATATATATATATAGAAAGGATAGTTATATATATATATATATATATATTTACATTTAAAAATGAAGACTTGAATTTCTTTAAGAAATAAATATTTATATTGTAAAATAATAACACCAAGCTTAACAAACAACAACAACAACAGGCGTACTTCCAACGATTTCGAAATACGACGAAATAAGTTAAAATAAAATAATAAAATATATATGATTAGGTATATATTTTAGATCACAATGAAATCAACATAGATTATGATTCAACAGAACAGAAACAAATAAAAACTAAACTAAAAAGAAAATTGCCAAATTTAATGTAAAGGGAAAAGTTGTTTTTGCTTTTTTTTTTGTTTTTTGTAATGTGCAAAGAACCCAAAATCGAAAGAAACGGCGAGCTAAAGAATTTATAGGAAACAGCCAGGAAAACCTAAAACTCCAAGACGTACCAAGAAATCCACAGAGTGAGATCGAGAGGGAAGAAGAGCAAATACGAAAGCATCTTTCAAATAGGAAGGAAAGGAAAATATCAGTTAAGGACAACAATTTATAAGGTAAGCTCATTTATTCTCAACGAAATTGGATCTTTGGAAAAAATAGTCTCCCAACTTTGTACTGAAACTTGTTACCCCAAATATATTGATTCAATTGAGCCATGTTGGTCTGTCTATTCTAGTCTTAAAACTGTCATAATGAAACTACACTCAAATCAAAAATATATTTTCAAATTAGTTGTGGAAATATCTTTCGCATTTTCCAGCTAATTTAATTTAATATATCTCTGATTTTTCTTGACCGATTTCATTTAGATTTGATATAAGGCATACTGAGCCTTGGTAAATGTGTACCGATACCAAAATTGCTTGAAAAATGTCGTTCGTAGCTTCGGAATATGTTGTAAGCATATTGCATCAAATAATACCACCAGCCGGACCATTATATGGGTACCTCACGGACCCAAAGTTGTTAGCATCTTTGGCATTTCCCAACCAATCCCACTCAGATTTGGCAGTGTGGTACATGGTTTCAAATTTTTATCAATCATATTTATTTGTTAGACTAGCCTAAATTAGTTTACAAAAGTCTTTGATGGACTCTAAAAAGAGTCTTCAATTCTGGTTACTTCGAAGATAGCTTTGGAATATGAAAGCACGCAAATCTACCAAATTTCACCTCAAGACGAACCACTATTTTATATAGATCTAAAGTTGTAAATATCCCTGACAATTCTTGATCAAACTATATGCATCAGATCACATTGAATCGTACCACTAATTTATATAGCTATCACACAGTTATTCAGTTTTGGTATGTGGCATTTGTCTATCGCGCTTTGTATATATTCCAAATTTGGATCATTTACCATACCACACTTTTTAGTAATAGAAATCTTAATTTAGAAATGTCTTCGATTAAAGTCGTAAAGAATCTTCAAGCTTCAGTGTTGCAGAGATAGCTTTGGTATAAGGCAGAACGATGCCGATGTCATCTCAGATAGAACCACCATATTATATAGCTATCATACAGATCTAAAGCTATAAATATCTTTGACATTTAGTCAGACTTAGTATGTGGAGTTGCGGAAAATTTTTATGTAATGTAAATTTCCCACTCCGAAGACAACTTCGAGATATAGTAGTACGTATATGTACCAGATCTTACCTCGGTTCGGAAGACTATATTATAAAGCTAATAAAACTGCAAATGTCCCTGATGTTTGTACACCAATTCAATCAGATTTTATATGGCAAAAGGGTATCGATTACCATATCATACTTTTTAGTCAGAACAATCCAATTTGGCTTAGGAATATCTTTATAAGTTTCTGGTAAATCTTTTGGCATTCAACACAGTAAAATGAGAGATTAAATCGGTAAATGAAAATACCAGATTGAATATTAAGAATTGAAAGGAAAGCATTTTCCGCACACGGAAAATAAACGATTTATATTTTTAATTGCAATGGTTTATTGCATTTTTGCTACGTCAGCCATGATGATGATGATTACAGCGAAAATATAAACGCAATAACTGAGAGAAGAGGTAAATAAATGTTGAATAAATCGAACGACAGGAAAATGGGAATTCAAATGCATATCAAAAGACGGTGACTACGAATCGCGGGGAGTTGGACTCCGCGATGTCCTCTAATGGAATCCAATTTACGTAGCAATTTGATCGATTATTAAATTGACGCAAATTGTTCGAAATGAAAGGTACTTTTATATCCCCGTAAAAGTGCTCTTAATTTCCTTTCTCATATACACATATACATATATATATTTTTTTTTAACATTCCTGAAATATATATTTTGCCTTAATTGACATAGATAGGTAAGCATTAACTAAAAATGGATTTCAAATTGACAGAGTCCTTCAGCGGCTGCATTACTCAAACTGCATTGGCCAGGGCCTTGAAAAAAAATTAACTTAATATAGAAATAAAAAATTCAAAATAGCCTTTCTGAACATTTGCAAATGATTCAATTAATTTACGAGCTCGTTGTTCGTGTCTGAGCAAAGATTTCATAGGGGTTTTCAATAGGAAGGAAGCTTTTTAGAATTTTCACATTTCAATGGACAGTCGTATATATATACATATATATATATATATGTTTCCTATATATCATATATTGTATTTCACTCCCTCAAACAAAGACAGAGAGACTGAGGAAGAGATAGAGAGGAAAAGCACAAAATCAATTATTTAAATGAAACTTGGCAAAGTGCAGAGTTCAATGCAATTGCAGGGCTAGGGACTTGGTCAAGTTGGCCAACCGGAGAGGTTGAGAGATTTGCTTTTGGTTTGGTAAATGTGCCAAGTTTTATTCCGAGCTTGGTTTGACTTTGTTTCGGTCTGTCCTGTCCTGCCCTGTCCTGTCCTGTCCCATCCTGGGTTGTCCTGTTTCTTCTCATTGTGGGGTTCTGAATCGTTCACTGTAGCATAAAATTGAAATCAAATGAGATTTTGTGCTCACCAAGGAACAAAAAAAAAAAAAAACGAAGCAGAATATAGTCCTTCCATCATTGTCGTTGCCCTCCCCGGCTTATCTGATGACTACAGTCGAGTGTGAGGCCTTTTGTTATACTGTGGACTTTTGTATATATATATGTGTGTGTGTGTGTGTGTGTGTGTGTTTGTGTGTATATAAAATGCATATAGCATGTATATTGTATAGAAAGAGAGATGTATGTATGGGTAACCTGCACACTGGTCTTACACACTCCGAAATGTTGGCCCAACAAATTTTGCATAAAATAATCCAACTTCACTGGGTGTTTTTTCAAAAAATGAAATCATGATTGATTTTGATTTGGATCAGGAATCCATAACATAATGGTCATTAGCCTAACCTTATATCTTGCTAGGGCTAGGAGCCTCTAGGAATTGCATACTTCTGACTTTGAACTTTATGATAGGTTCAAGTTTATGGATTTCCTTTTGGCAGTATCATTCAAGAAGAGTAAGGAAAAGATATAGGTTCCTTGCCCATAAGGAAATACCTTTGGACTCCGAAAACTCTGCAGCCTCAAGGTACTCTATCTAAATGATCCATTTATTCACACATCTATTTATTTGCATTGTATTTGTGCCTCCCCCAGATTCTCATTTTTTTTTTTTTTTTGGCTAGTCAGGCTATATCCTTCTTGCTTTCTATCTCTTTCACACACACACACACACTCTCTGTAGGTTTTTGGGGTAGTCAATTTGGTTTCGGTATAGAAATTTTCTCACCATTTTTCCTATCAACATTCATTTTATACTCTGCTGCATTTTCCTTCAATTTTCCTGATGAATTTTCTTGGCCAGCTTTTGTGTTTTTCACTCTCTTTTCTCTCTATCTGTCTCTTTGAGCGTGTGCGTGTGCGTGTGTGTGTGTGTGTGTGTGTGTGTGTGTGTGTGCAAATTGAGACACTCAGCTAAGCACGTAGCTGCTGTTGCTTTAGTGCAGCTGCCACTCCCACCAGAAAGTTACCCACTGCCCACCAGCATCCTTGAGCTTGAGTTGGCTGAGCAGTTTTCATCATTTTTTTTTTTGTTCTTTCTTTTCTTTTCATTTTCTTTTCGTTCAAAATTCTATTATGAACTTTCTTGCCTTATTGTTCTATGTCCCTGATGCTTTTTGGTGTGCGTGTCTCTGTCTGTGTCTGTGTGTGTGTGTGTGTGTGTGTTTTGAATGCGTTTGAAAAGGGAACCAAACTGGCAAAGCAAACAAAATTAAGCTCGAGCAGAAGAAATTCAATTTCAAAGAGTTATTTCCTTTCACTGGTAATTTTCCTATTTTCCTTTTTGCTTATTTCACAGTTATTTATTTTTTTTTTGAGATTCGATTTTTTTTCCAAACTGCAAAAACTGTAAATCTTTTTAAAAGTAAAGAAAAGCAGAGGACTCTGAATTATCTCAGCTTTAAAATTGATTAAAATTTTTATTCTTGAATTTTATTTTATTCCCCTGAAAATATGAATAACTTTTCAAGTCTCGGAAAAAAAAGAAATGAAAGCAATTATTTTTGTTGATTAAAACATTAAAACAAAACAAAAAAAATAAAATAAAATAAAATAATTGAATATTTGCATATTTGAATAGTCGGCTTATTTTGCGTGAGAAGAGAAGAGAGCCAAAAGTAAATAAATAAAAATCATAGCCAGTTTGGAGTGAAGAGCGGACTGGCAGTTTTAATTGTAATGCAAATTTCATAAATAATTCAGACTTTTTGAGCGTAGAAGAGGGGGGAGGGTGGAGTGAGAGGTGGGTATTAATTAAATATTGTCGACTGGCTTTGACTGTGTCTCTTTTTGAGGCTCTGCTGACTTTAATTGAAATTTTCTCTAATGGGCAAAGCGGCGTATACGTGATATGGGGAATTATGGCATTTCTGGTTCCTTGGAATATCCTGTTTATCCAGCTTATAAAAAAAAAATAATATTATTATGAAAAGAAAATTGTTTTTGAAAAGCCTAAAAAAAAATATTGCAATTTTTTCCTTTGAACTTTAATTTATTTTTCATTTGGCTCAGAAAGCTCAGCGACAAATTTGCTGGTTTTAGCCGGCCGGCTTTTTTTTTTATACATGTGAATGTCTGCCTGTATATGTATGTGTGTGTGAGAGCTTATTGTATTTGCTGGCGAAAAATATTCGGGCATTTAAGCATAGAAATTTTTGCTTTGTGAACATTTTTTTCCCATTGCATTTTTGGGGGAAAATCAATTGGACGCATGCGCTGCTTTCGAGCGGAGAGCTTGTCACAAATTTTTATTGCATATAAAGTATTTTAATATTTGTATATAATAGACAGAAATTGAAACAATATGATAAATTGAATTGAATTGCATACGAAATTCCAAACAAATTGTGTGGTCAAAATGTACAAAACAAGCCATAATTGAATTTTTGGTTTCAAACCGAATTCTAATCAAATGGAGGAGCCAACCGACACACTCCTCATATGAAACCACACAAAGCAGACAGAAGGCCCCAACAACCCTTAGATATATATAGTAATATATATCAACATTAAGTTTACATTGCTGCCTTACTCTTTTCACATTTAATTAATGCAATTGAAGTGCACTTTGGCATATTCCCAGAACTGAAGCGAGCCCAGAGCACACCGAAGCTTCGACACGCTTTTTGCATAATTCTTTTGAGTATTTGGTCCAGTGAATCTTATAGATTCTCTGCCAAACAAAAAAAAACAAAAAAGAGTAAGCATAAAAAGTTCTTTGTCCAAGGAGCAAACTTTTCAAACAATAACAAAGCCAACACACCCCGCCAGGCTTTTTCAATGCAGAAATAGAATATGAAAGGAGCAGCTTTACCAACCACTGGACGGACCGGGCCAGCCAAAAAAATAGAAAAAAGAAAAGAATACATTGGATGCTGAAGTGCAACATTGGAAAACCACCCCACTTTTTTTTTGATGAAAAACAAAACACAGCAACAACAACAAAAAACTGCAACCGTCCATTTGAAAATTTTATGGTTTGTGCCATCGTCACTTTTGAGTTGCCCGAACTCTCTGCTGGGAGTTTTGCTTTCCTTTTTTTTTCTCCTCTTCCTATTAAAAATTCACAAGCTGAAAATAACAAACTGGAATGGCTGAGTTTTTTTTTTTTTTATTTGGCTTTTTTGAAATTCAAATTTGAAGCACCACTCCAAAAGCGCCCAGCGCACCATAATTGAAATGGGCAGCATCCGGCTGCAGCCACAGAGCATCCAGCCGGATCAACCGAATCAACCATATCAGCCCCCAGGGTAGATTACAATTTTCGTATTCTAAAGGTTTGAGTTTTTTTTTTTTTTTGTTTGTTTTGCTTTTTTCCTACATTTTTCAGTTTTCAGTTTCACTTTGAGCTTAGTTTGCTTCTTCTTGGCAAGAGTAATTCTGTTTGCCTCTCACCTCCTCTGGTAACAGACGTTTTCTGCATACAAAAAAAGAATGCGTTTCATTTTGTGTTTGTGAAACAAACATCAAACCAGACAACAAAACAACAATTCCAACACAAATGCAAATTTCAAAATCACAAAAGCAGGAAAAAAAATAATTTTCTTTTTTCTGGAAAATTTTGAATCGCCAGGAAATGAAATTAAAGACATCTGATCAGGAAATTTGTCCATATCAAGTCGGCAATTTTTTTCTTAGGATTTCTTCGATTTTGCCTACTTTTTCAGTTTGCTTCGCTTCTGGCAGGGGAGGGAGGAGTAAACGAAGGAAAGACAGAGCAACAAGACCCAACGACTTTGAGTTACGCCCCAGAGCCACACCAAGTTTTTCTGATAAAGTGCTAAACAATTAATTAGAAAAGTTTTACAGGCCTTCAAAATTGTGAAAAGGCAATTCAGAAAAATACGAAAAATAAAGCGGAAAGAGAAAGGGAAAGGTTCGAGTCAACTCCAAGAAAATAAAAATCAGAAATTTTAAGCAATTTTTGCCAAAATTCTTTCTTTTTATATTTAAAAAAAAAAAAGAAAGATTTAGTTTTTAAGGAAAGACCCTGATTTAATGATTCCAATCTTTTTCATATTCCCATATAAACTTAAAAAGTTGATAGAGTTCGATAAAATGATATACTCGGTCTGGGGAACCGACATGCTCTATCTGGATATAATAGAAAATTATCCATAACAACAAATGGTTTTCCAAATTCTCATATCTTGGTAAACAGATATACTCAACCTGGACTTAACAATAGTTAAGTCCTTTTCCATATCAAATATGTGATCGATATGAATGAACAGATACGATTCCAAAGGTTGCTCGGGAAATAATCTCAGTGAAATCCTTTTCCATATTGTCACACCTAACAGTTTATCTAGAGTAATGAACCGATTCTATCTGGATATAATATAAAACAGATATGGTTGATCCCATGTTAATATTGATCAAAATGTTAATCGGGAAATCATCTCAGTGAAATCCTTTGCCATATTGTCACACATAAAAGTTAATCTAGAGTAGTGAACCGATTCTAAAATTACCCCTAACAACAAATTGTTTACCATATTCTCATATCTTATTAAACAGATATACTCAACCTGGATCTGAAAATAGTTAAGTTAAGTTCTTTTCCATAAATTGATATAAGAAAGCTAATGGATGAGAATAAGCAGATATCGTGGATCCTATGATGTTATTAACTTAGATCATTTCTCATATATTTATATCAAAAAGTTGATAGTTATAGATGAGCTGATATATGTTGTATGGTCAATCCGGATTACCCATATTCTCATTTCAAAAAGGTGATTGAGTTTGCTCAATCCTTTGTCATATTCCCATATCTGAGCCGATATGCTTGAATTGGTAAAAATATTAATTGACTTAAATCCTTTTTTTATATTTTCATATCAAAAAGTTGATCTGTTCAAATTGGAAATAATAATATTTTGGCCATAATCCATTTGTCTAGTCAGATAACCAAAATACTCCTCCCAAATGTCTGAATTATTTTTTTTTTTCGAATTTCATTTCAAAAAGCATATATTCTTTTGGATCTCTCGTCTGTATTGTACAAGCCCCATTTTAATGATAGCCCCAACGACCTTATGGCCTGTCACTTCCTACTCCTCCTTCTCTCTTTGGCAATTGGCATTTCCCAGTCCAAGAGTATCTAAATTATGTTTGTTCTATGAAACGGGCAAGTGTCATTCACATTACAAAATAGAAATTCGCAGATTGCTAGACTTGCTGGAATTTTATTTCTATGCATTTGAAATGTATATAATTATGTATTCCCATGTATCTATTGCATTTTTTTTGTCATAATGGAGGGGGGGGGGGATGTGAGAGAGGGTGAGGACAAATTAAATTACCTAAGAATCAAATCAAATGCCGGTTGTTATATTTTAAAGAATTTTGAGAGGACGGGATCTGTTTATATAAATGTATATAATGTTGTGTCTATATTGGCGAGGGGAAAGGAGGGAAGAGGGAGGTAGAGAGAATTGCAATGGACTTTCATTTGTGTTGTTGGACCCATCACAAATTCAATTTCTTGACTCATTCTCAACCACTTGCCAAAAGTTGCACGCAGGCGCAAAGTTTGCTCTTTCTCTGGAGTTGTCCTTCTCTCTTGGTTAGAAGCTCTCTTGCATGTTATTTCCTGTGTGCTTTTTTGCAGGTTATTTTTTTTTTCATGTTGGATTGCGCAATCTATGAAAATCAAAACAACGCCCCAACAGACAATTTGACTCTCTCTGTCTGTCTCTCTCTCTCTCTCGCTCTTTCTCTTTTTGTCTTTGTCTCTATCTGTCAAATTTAGAATAAGGCTTGCATTTTGCAGTAAACATGAATGGATAACGAACACTGGAAACTTCGCTGCCACAGCGACCCACACACACACCCACACCCTCTCTCAGCAACTGACCGGCCGGTTTCTAGAGGGATTTGCAAGGCTTTCCTTGGAATGGGTGTGTGTGTGTGTGTGTGTGTGTGTGTATATATTTCTCACACTCTCCAAAGCATATAAAGCTTTTATACATATATGTGCATAGTATTGTGTCAGAGTTCAATATCCTAAAACCACCACAAAACGCCCATCAAATGATGAGCAGGTGGGCTGCATTTGGCTTTGTCAGGTGCGAAGGATGAGAGCTTTTTAAATGCAACTTTCAGATACATTCAGAGTGGGTCCCATCAGGATGCTGGGCCATTAACATTTATGCCTGGTTTTATGTCCTCATAAGTCCTTGGATTCCCTTTAGTTACATTTAAATGTTTATGTTCAGCCATTTCGACTTGCTAAACTAAATATTTCACTTTACTTTATGAGACAATTTTTGCTTTCACATTTCACACCGCGCCCCCCCATTTCAATATTCATTATATTCTTTTGGATTTTGTTTTGTTGCTGCTGTTGTTGTGTTACTTCCGGATAATTCTTCTTAAGTAAAACCTGTTAATTTAACGATGGTGGAGTAACTCGCGTTCTCAAAATCCGATTTTGATATATGGAAAATCCCTAAGAATCTGAATTATTTCTAATAATAATTAAGAACAAAATAAGGGGAAAAGTTATGGTAATCTGATTAGACTGAAAGCTTGAATTATCCTTTAGCAATTTCCTTGGTAAAGCTTAGAAATTTTGGCTTATGTTTCTGAGTTTGAAAAACCACAACTGTCCTAAATTTGGTTCCATTCTCTTTGTTTAAAATAAAGACTGCAATTGTGTAACAGCTCAATTTTTTTTTTTTTTTGTTTGTTTCAATTTTGTGCTGGGCAACCCTTAAACAAAGGACAAAAGATTGTAATATGTCTACCGAGGGAACCTGGCGCAAGGCACATGTGTGGCACGCTAATGAAGCCAAAGGCTTATATTGTTGTTTTTGTTATTTCGGTTGTAATGAGCATTAGAAACACGTTACATAGCCGACCATAATAAAGGGTGCTAAACTGCTGCAGATCCTTAATTATGACCTACACACACACACACACACACACACACATGCATGTGGTCCATTCGACAGAGACTACAAGACTTTATAGGGTTATAATTTTCCATAATCAGTCGGCCTGCGACTGGGAAGCTACTATCGAAATGCTAAGCACGTTTAGCCTACTAGGCAATAGAAAGATACATAGATACATATACAGATTGACCGTTGGAGCCTCTTGGAAACACGAATAAAAGGTTTCCCTCTAGATGTGAAAAAAAAACTCACAAAAGTCCTGGTGCCAAAATAGGTTGGATATAATAGGCATTCTTCCAACCATCCCCACAAGACAGCTCGACATTCAAGATAAAAAAGTAGCTACAACAAAACAGCTGAGTTTTAAAAAGCGTAACAGGGGCGGCATTTGATCTTTAAGGGTGGTGGGCCTGCCGTCTGTCTAACTTGATTATTTGTGGCTTTACCCAAGCGGGTGAAAGTTTTTCCCAGCCTATTTTTTTTTTTGTACTTTATTTTGCAAGAAGTCACAAGGCATTCAAGGGTGAAAAATATTTTGATGGGCCTCAGGTATTTTCCAGAGAATAGGTCAGTCGGTGTGCCCGATAAGAATTTGAATTTTTATTTTAACCTTTTCAAATCTGAATAATTCTGTGATATTCTCTTAGTAGACCTAAGCCAGATTTTTCCCGAAAGAGCCTACCTTTAAGCCTTGAAGTGCCTATCAAGCTTAAGGGTTCTATTCCTGATACGCCTGATGGAGACATCAGATATTTATAGTAAGTCTAGAATACTCAGGGATCAGTTTGAGCCTCAGAGGAAAAATTTAATTTGAATCCTAGAGGGATATACCAAATAAATAGGGTTTCATTCTATAAGTTTTCAAAGGAAACTTCAGGTATCTTCAGGCATCAGAAGTTAGCTTCTGCTTCAAAGGAGAAGATGTAATTTAATCCTTGAAATGTCCTTGATATTCCAGAATCAGAAACTAGCTTGTATGTGAAGGTCTAAGCAAATATATTTTACTTTTTTGAAAGAAATAATCATGATCTTAGGTAAGATGAGGGTAATCGAGGTCTTAATGATTCTCACACTCTCCCATGACTAAATCTTTCTCTCTTTCATAATCCTTAAAACAAACAACCTATGTCAGTTGGGTGCATTGAACTCTGCCAAAATATTTCGCATACTGCATGTGCAAATAATATCAGACTGACAAAGAAGGTAAGAAAGAGAGAGCCAATAGATATAGAAAGAGAGAGAGAGATAGAAAGAAAGAGGGAGAGAGAGGAAGAGTCACAGGAAAGTACCAATAAGTGTTGAGAGAGCAATGATCTCTGTCTATCTCTGTTTCTCATTCGCTATGTTTCTTCCGCTCGATTAATGAAAATCCAACAGAGAAGGTCGAAAAACATCTGTGATCCTCACCCTGTAACTTTTTTGATGGTGTTCGTGGTGGTGGTGAGTTTTTTTCAAGTTCCATGATATTCAGCGAAAGTGTTACAATTCCTTTTGTTCTTTTCATTATTTTTTGGTAAGTGCAAATCAATTGGTCATGTTCATTGTTTCTTTTTTTTTATTTTAATAAAACTTTAAAGCAAAAACTGTGTTGCCTCAGACCTGGACCGACACAATAGCTTCCACAAAATAGCGAACTGATTTTTGATTAGGCTTAAAAAAGCCGCGGTGACCAAAAACAAAAAAAAAAAAAGAAAACCTGAAAAAGCCGTTTTATTTTTAAGGGCCTCAAGTAGCAATTGCAGTCTTTCAGAGGCCTCGACACAGGTACACCCCTTTCTGATAAAAATAAAAAAAAAAAACCCTCAGCTGAGAGGCTTTTCGGCATGTGCCAATCAAGTCTTTCTTTTTTGTTTTTTTGATTTTGTGTCCATTTTTTGGTAGAGCAGAAAACAAGTTTTTTTTTTGGGCATTGTTTTGTTTTTGATTAAGTGGCGTTTTGACATTTCTGTTGTGCATATTAAAGTCGAAAATGTTTGGGAAATGAAGACATATGGGTAGAATTTTAAAAGGTCTCGCCACGACTGTCAAGATTCTTCAGTTAACCCAAAAGGGTTGAAAAATTAAAACACCAAAAAACAAGTCTTTTAATATTTTTGCTTCATACAAAATTCAACAGAATATTGAAAAATGAAAAGAAAAAAAAAATATATATATATATATATATATGTGTATATAGAATAGATCTACATCCTTTGGCCCCTGCCTGGCTGAGACGCCCCCAGCAAACTCGACACACACGGACAAGTACCAAGATGCTGGTTGACTGAAGGAGGTGAAAGGCAAATAGAAAATAGAATAAGTAACGCCCCAGTAAAATTAAACGAATTGGGTCAATGGATAAACGGAATTATCTTCAAGGGCCTAAGAAAAAAAGAAATATTCTTAAAAATAGGAAACAAAAAAATATATTTATCGTAATGAAGGCAAACGGTTGCCATACACCAGCCACAACACCCCTCAAGCCCACTCTTGCTACCTTCTACGCCTTCAACCTTATTTTGTCTGCTGTCTCTGCTTCTTCTACTTCTTCTTCTTCACCGTTTTGGTTTCCCTGCTTTTTGGCGAAGTTGTCAAGCAAAATGTACAAATTTTATTATTTCTAACACGGAAGCTGTGGGGGTGCACATGTGCCTGTATGTGTGTGTGTGTATTGCCTAATAGACTGATATCCTAGGTACTCACTACTCTCCCCACTCTCCCCACTCTCCCCACTCTTCCCAGTGACTTTTCAGGCTCATTGCCATGCGTATAGAAGGGCCACAAAAACTGAGAAGCTGAGAGAATCAGAATGAAGAAATATTTCACCGGCAAAGCCGGCATTGCCAAAAATACACACACACACACTCACACAGTTCAGGCCTGGGTGGTGGGTGTGTATTTGATGGGTCAGCCGAGAGAGAGAGAGCCAAAATAATTTCTCTCTCTCTCTCTCTCTCTCTCAAATGGAGACCTCTAAGCCTTGCTTAGTTAGATACTCTTTATGTTTGATTGATTTGATTATTTCTTAAATTAAATGGAATAAATAGTGGAACTTTTTGTCTTAGCTTTTCCGATTCTTATAGGTGGAAATAGTGCTCTCTATTCATTATTTTGTCCTTAGATTACATCCCTTTCAGCTTATATTTAACTAGTTTTTGTATCTCTTACTCAAGGCAAGAAATTGCAAAAGAACTTGGGTTAGGATTGATTTTATTTTAGATAAGCTATGGCATATATTGTACTAACTTTTTCGATTTTTCTTTTAAGTATATATGACAAAAGATACATATATAAACTGGGTTTGGGGCTTTATTAATTTCAGGAAAATATTGATAGTAATATTTTGCTTGAAGATCAAATTCCTTTTGAATCATATATGACTAATTCTCTTACCGCTTACACAAGGCCAGATTGGCTTTATTCCAGAAGTATTTTTGATAAATTTTTTTTTTAATTTTCAGAAACTATGAAAAACCTTTCCTTACTCGTTCTACGATCTATTCGGGGTTTTTGAAAACTATTAAAGAACGAATCCTTTTGTCTGTGTAACTAAAAGAGTATTTAAATTGTATCCTTTGATAAGTCCTTTAAGCGTTTAGTGTATTTAGGATTTGCATTTATTAAAGTTTATTTCAAGCGTGTGAGTGACTATGTGTGTGTGAGTGTATGTTTGAGACTCCCACCAACGCCCCACATACGCACTAAGCCAGAGAGCTGACGACAGAGAGAGCGAGTGTCTAGAATATTGCCAGCTCGTTCGCTCGAAAGGGTGTGTAGCCGGTGTTGTATGTGTCTAAAGGAGATAGCAATAGAAGTAAGCGGTGGTTGCTAGCAACCGCTCGGCTCTCTTTCACCCTCCTCCAAGCAAGCAAGCAAGCAAGCTATTGCCGCGTTGAGCTCACGCTCTCTCTGAGTTGCGGCCAAAGGATAATAGCCTGCGCCTGGATACTCAGTCTTTCTGTCTATGTGTGTGTGTGTGTGTGTGTGTGTGTGTGTGTGTAGAGAAAAAAAGGATATTGCCCAAAAGCCGTAATCGTCGTTCAGTTAGCCATCAGTCGTACGTGTTCGTTCGTTGCTTTCGTTCGGTTTTGATTCCATTCGGTTGTGTTTCTCCTTCGAGAACATTCATTTATAATTTTTTGACTCCTCTGCACCAGTTTTTGTGTTGAATTCAGTTACGAATTTGTTGTGTTCTCGGTTTTTTCCAAAACAACAACAACAAACAAAAAAAAAACAAAAAACAACAACACATTTATATAGATATATCAGCTACAACAACTAACAGCAATTACAACAATCAACATCAGCAGCAGTTGAAGAAGAAAACTACGAAGAAGAAGCAGAAGAAGAAGAAGAAGAAGCACTTACAACCAAATCATTAGCAACAATAACAACTGTTTGACTCTTTCTCTCTCACTCTCACTCTCTCTTACAATCTCTCTCACTGTTCTCCTCCTTAAAAACTCTGTGCAATTTCCAATACCGTTATTAACATAAAACAAATATATATATATTTCTTACAAAATATATAATAATTTTGTCCTCCTTGACTATTTTGTGTACCTTCATCAAAAAGAACAAAAAAACAAAGTCACAAAGTTCTGACTAATTTGTTAAAAATTTATTTTTTTTTCTCGTCTATCGTTTCGGGCCACAAAAAATTGCAATACAAAAAAAAAAAAAAAAATTGTTAAAAAAAAAACCAAAAGACACTTTCGCGTTAAATTGTGTTCACTGATCTCTAGTCGAAATTTTTTTTTCTTACAACTAATTTGATTGTGTATAATAATTTTGTATATTTTTGAGTAAGTAAAAATAATAATAATATAGTGATATATATATATATATTTTTTTTTATTTTATTTTTTTTTTTTGTTTTAATTTTTTTTAGTGTGTGTGAAAAGTGTCTGACAGCCACAACACGGCTATAATACTATCATCATAGCCGTCATCGAATAAAGAAAAAAAAAATATAAAACGGAAAAAAACAGCAACAACAAAAACAACAATCACAATGGGAATAATCATAAAGGTAGAAAGGGCAATCATCATAGCCACCCATTAGACAAAGGCGTATGAACGAGATAGCAACATCCTTGCAATCGTGATAATTTCAAACGGTCTCAACTCATCGGTGCGAGAGAGTCAGACAACCAGAGAGACTATGCAATCAATATGGCATACGCTCTTATAACTATAAAAAAAAAAAAAAAACGTAAAGGCAGACAAACTTTATTACAAATATATATGTGCAGATAGACATATATTCTCAGACCGATTACTTCATGACAGCTTATAATTCTGTTGATCCTTAGCCTCTCTTTCCATGATTCTTTGAAAACTAAAAAAATATCCAATAAAGTTTTCATAAGTATAGACAAGTGTGTAGTAGGGAGACTATTTGGTTTTAAGCTTTAAACTTTACCAAATAATAAATGGTTATGAGGTTTTGAGTTCTACATATTTTGTCATATTGAAAATACGGCCTGGATATTTGATATGAACCAATTAATAGGATAGGGAGATATATGAAATATCCAATCTAAAAGGTTTCCTTGGATATCTAGAGAAAACAAAATTTATTTATATTTGTGCCAGCTATAGGGTCTCAGGCCGGAATTCGTCCTATAGTATATATCTAATTCTTTAGGGCTCTTGCGGGGTTTGTAGTTTATACCGGAATGTATCCTATACATATATTTATATACATATATATACCATCCTATATATATCTATACCTTTGGGGTTCTTCAGGGTCTGGAGTCTCTAGCAATTAAGCAACTCTTTTCTTATCAGCACATATTTTTTGGGAGTATGTAAAGAAATTTGAGTCAGATTGAACTCCCACTTCGGATAAGAAAGTTTTCTCAAGATCTTGGTAACCATTATATTGACTCGATGCTTCTAATAATATCTGGCTTAAGTTTATAATTACACTAGCTCTAGCCTGCTCTGAGACATTTAAGCTACTTTGGATCTTATGACCAAAAGGTCTACTGAGTTGGGAAATAATATCTTCCAATTATTCCTTGAAGTCAAGAACCTGTTCATACATATTCTTAAAATAATCTGTTCAATTCAGGAATAGCCTGTATATTGTGTATTTCCTTAAGCCTCTCCCACCGCCCCCTTCAAGTTCAAAAGGATCAAAAATAATTCCGTGTGCAACTATTGAATCCTTTGTTAGCTGCTTTGACTTTGGTCATTAACGTCATTGCATTAACGTCATTGCTATATTTTATTTCTTTTTCGACTATTTTTAGATGGTTCTATTAAAAGCCATGAATAGTGCTGATGAGTGGGTGGTGCTGGGTGTTTCTTTATGAGTACAAATTGTTTGGTTTTATTTTGTACGCTCTTGTGGGCGTTTAAGGAGCTCGACAAGCTGATGAACCGGATAAATATTCCTTTCTGCTTTGATGGACCACCCCCCTCCGCCCTGCACAATCAGTTCGACTAACCTTTCTCTTAGTTCTTATAATGACCTGCTTTGTCTTCTTCTTTTGGTTTGAAACCCTTGGCCCTCAAGCTAAGCAAGACCGTCCTGACCCACCTCAAGGCTGGGCGACATACATTGCGAAAGAGGTCACAGATATTGGCGCAGAAGTGTCAATTACACATTCTTTTCTTTTTTATTCTTCTTGTTCTTCTTATTCTGCTGCTTCTTTTTGTTGTTTTTGTTTTGGTTTTTTGTTTTGTTTTGCTTAACACACATGTCAAAGATAAAACAGAAAGCGTGTAGGATTGCTGGGTTGGGTGGAGTGCAGGCTCGGGACATCGGAAGGGCTGTGGCGGTTGGCGGTGACGGTGGTGACGGTGGTGACGGTGGTGGTGGTGTGACAAAAGGGATTCTTCTATATAATGCACTGTCATGCCAAGCTGTTGTGCAATTAAAAAGGCATTGCATGTGACTCGAGGAGCTCCCCTTCTGCTTTCCCTTCGCCTTTGCTTTCTCCCTCCCCTTGCGTGTTTCGCCTTGCATTTCTTTTGTTTGGGCTGCTCGGCTTGTTTTGTTTTGCTGGTCTTTTTCTATGTTTTTTTTTTATTTTTTTATTTTGCCTTTGCCGCCTTTCAAGTGTTTTCCTTGTTGTCATTTTGTTGCCGGCTTCTCTCTCTCTCTCTCTCGTTGTTTGGGAACTCGTCTTGTCCTTGTCTCCTGTTGGCGGTTGATGGCCTGGTTAAGCATAAGTTCATATGCATATATATGAGCCTGGTTTTTGCCCCTTCATTGTGGCCAGCAAAGAGTTCAATGAACAATGTTGAATGCAAGTGAGTGTAAAGTGTGTCTCTGTGTGTGTGTGTGAACAGCTGTTCTTTTTGAAAGAGTCTTTCTCTGGGCTCCACGAGCAAATTGAGTGACTTATAGAAGATTGCGAATTTCTGGGTTTATTAAGAAAATTTATTAAGAAAATAAATAAACAAACTTAAAACCGAGTCAAGTTATTAAAGAGCCTGGAGAGGGTGTAGAGTGTAGAGTTCATTGACCCAACTATGCGCTTTGTGTGTGTGTGTCTGTTTATTTGTTTTTCCTGTCAGGTTTTTACCCTATTTTCAATGTAGTCCTTTTCTAAGCCGCACACAGTCACACACACATACACACATACAAGCACAGACAGACTCACTGCGGAAATCTAACAAATACCCCTCTCCCTGAAGCCAGCTCTCACTCTCCCACTCTCCCACTCTCTCTCTCTCTCTCTGTCTTCACTTCTTGCACTCTCTTGCAACCCCTAAGAAATTTATAAAGTTCCAATTGGAATAGAAAGGATGAAATCTGCATTCAATTCAAAATTGAAATGGATACTCGTTTTTTTTTTTTTTTTGGTTAATTTTTTTTATTCTTTGTCTTTGTTTGCTAATTTGCTGCTGGGCATTTTTTAGGAATTGCGAATATTACCCTCTGGATCGAAAAAGCATTCATATGACTGAATGACTGATTAAAATTTTGCCAAAGGGAGGAAAACAAAAAAACCCGAAAGGGGAAGCAATTAAAGTGAGCTTAATTTGGGCAAGTTTATTTTGAAATTCAGCAGAAAATTAATTGTCTTCAGTGAGCTTTTGTGCCTTGAAGAAATGAGCGTAAAAATTGAATAATCTTTAATAAAATGCAAATTAAATTATAATTTAGAAATTCGTCTAGAATTACGGAAACATTTACCATGACTTTCATCGTCGAATAACACCAACAGAACGTGAACAGTTTTGAAAAGCTCAACTGACTCGGTTATTTCTCAGTTAGATTGGCAAATAAAGCTGAAAGCCAATCGTTTCATATGCGTTTAAGCTCAGGTTTATCAACGCATATTCTCTGCCCACTTGTAACACTCTACAATCTTTGGATAACTCAGGGCAGCTTCGATTTAAAAAGTGAATTTTCTTGGGTGAAATCTTAGAGGTATATCAGATTGTATGGTCTATCTCAGATCATTCAGGATTGGTCTGAATATGACTGCACTGCAGGATTTTGGCGATAGAAACCTTATATATCTCTGGGAGGACCAGAAAAATCTTTTACTATATTTTCAAATTCCTCAAGGCTGACTAGAAGAATAATTTAACTGGCTGTCACTTGGCATATACCAGACCGAAAAGACCCATTCTCTCTGCAGAGTATAAGGCAGAGAGAACCCATTTAATTAAATTCCAAGCCATTAGGCAAACTTTTTAGCTGACAAAAAAAAAAAAAAAAACAGTTCAGAACAAGAAAAATGACAGCACCCACTTTTGTCGTTCCTCCCCTATCACTCCTCACCTTTCTTGGCCAGCTCTGGCTCTATTACCACCTGCCCTCTCCGTCGGGCTCTCTCTCTCCCCCTTTTCCGACCCAAAAATGTTTGCATTCGTTTTTGGCTTATTTTGTTTTGCTCTCTTTTCGGGGTGAGTCCACATTTTTGTCGTTTTAGCAAAAAACATTTTCGAAGATATTCTAGCTATTTTGGTTGTTGTTGTTGTTGCTGTTTGATTATGAGCTTACCGCTTCGTCGGGCAAACTCAAAACACTTAATGGGCTTATCTTGAGAATTATGTCTGTGCGAGTGTGACTCGACAAAAAATATGCAAAAAAAAATTACTTGTATTTTTAATAAAATACTTTCTTTGCCCTTTTCCTTTACTTTCAGATTGAGTAAACAACCAAAACGAGCGAGCAATCGAATAGCTATCATTTATCAGATTAAACAAAAAAAAAAATAAACTAAAAAAAAAATAGTTGCAACATTTTTGAAAGCAGCAAAGAAAAACCGAACACCACCAAGTTAAACCAACTACTATTAATTTAATATTAAATTATAAAATAATAATAACATCAACAACAAACTTAACGAATACTCATATATAAAGGTACATATATACAACAAAAAACCATATATATATATATACATATATATATAATAAATAAACGTTAAACAAAAAAAAAAAAATTCAAAACAGCATAATTTAGATGAAAAGAAAAACGTAAAAAAAAAACCAAAATCCATTGCTGTCTTTTTGCATTTTTGCAATTTTATAAATAAAAACAAAAATATAAAATTAAAAAAAAAAAACTTTCCACATATAAAACCAAAACAAAAAAAATTCTACACGCTATTAAAAACACTAAACGATTGAAGGAAAATCACTAGCAAAATTTACTCTTTTAACTAAAGACAAAAAAAAAAACAAAATTCAAAACTAAACTAAATTTTAAAATTTTAGACAAAAAAAAAAAAAAAAAATTATAAAAGCAAAAACTAAATAAATAAGAAAAATAAAATAAAGAGCGGTATATTATACAACATATATAAAATTATATAAATATATATATATAAAAAAAAAAAAAAACAAAACAAATTTTTTTTTTTTTTTGGCGATCGTAGTTGATCTAAAAACCCAAAACATAAACTAAGCAAAACCCAAACGCGTCAAAAACAAAAAAGGTAAAACAAAGAGGAAACTCTTTCTCTACCAAAAAAAAAAATTAATCAACTTTGCTAGGAAGAGGCAAACGGGACTTGTGCAAAGCGCAATCATTAATTAATTACATTTGATAAATATATAAATTCTAAGCTAAACAACCAAATAAGCAGTGAGATTAATTTCTAAGCCCAAACCAAAAGTAAATTAACAACAACAACAACAAATTTCAATCATCCATCAATCGCAAAATCGAGTGCAAGAAGCAAAGCAAAAGCCAAAGAAAATCACAAACAAACAAACAAAAAATAATAATAAATATTTAAATAAATAAAAACTACTACAACAACAACAGCAGCAGCAACAAAATGACCAACGCAATGGATATTGTTAAAAATGGCAGTGCCAATGGGTCCGTGGATGGCAGCAATGATGAGTCGCGCACCAATTTGATAGTCAACTATTTGCCACAAACCATGACGCAAGAGGAGATGCGATCGCTCTTCTCTAGCATTGGTGAGTTGGAAAGTTGCAAACTGGTGCGTGATAAAGTCTCAGGTAATTTGGGTAAATATTAACCAATTTTCTAATTATAAATGTTTATTTCTGTTTTTTAGGCTAATCAAATAGGTTTTTCTTAAAGTCTTAAATTACATTTGTTAAATTGGAAATAATTTAAAAATCAATTTATTGCTGCTGGCTGAGATGATTTCGTTGTTATGAATAATCGATCTTTTCTTATCGATATCGAAATAAAAACGATACTTTTTAAATTGTGACGCACGATGCTCATCTGAGCGGTATCGAACAGCTACGACGCTGCCTTTACCTTTTCGGCTGCAACAGTTTTTCTAACAAATTAGATTCTCTTCTCTTTTTGTTACTGTTTAACATTAAATTAAAATAAATACTGAAGCCAATATTGCCCCATTTTTTTGTTATTTCTTAATATAAATTTATTCTTGTTTAAATAAGTTCTATTTACTTGATATGACGAACCGAAGTGAGTTTATTTATTTTACTTGAATCAAGTCAAATGAATTTAACTTTAAAAATAGTTAAGAAGAACACTTAAACTTTGACTCGTTTAATAATTGTGGAGTTGTATCTGTATGACAACCAAGAACAATAAGATTGACTAAAATAAGAACGACCTCGATAACAAAAAAAGTGAATCCGATAACAAGGAGAACAAATGAATCGGTTCTTTTTAAGCGCCAAAGAAGATTGGCGGCCTAGAAAATAATAAAACTACGAGTTAAATCAATTTGTTTGATGAATATGCAATACTAAAGTTTGGAATTTTATCTTTGACTTTTTCCGATATCAATTTTAATTAAAAATCTTTCCTTCATTTTTTTTTTTTTTGCAGTTCTGCCAGCGTCTTTGACCGCTCTCAATCCAGCTTTGCAGCAGGGTAAATATAGTTTGAAAAATTTAAAATTATTTGATTAAATATTTATTTTGTTGGCTTTTCATTTACTATTTAAAATAGGTCAAAGCTTGGGCTATGGCTTTGTGAACTATGTACGCGCTGAGGATGCTGAGAAGGCTGTTAATACCCTCAATGGATTGCGTTTGCAAAATAAAGTTATTAAAGTATCATACGCCCGTCCAAGTTCAGAATCTATAAAGGGTGCTAATTTATATGTATCGGGTCTTCCGAAAAATCTATCACAACCAGACTTGGAGGGGATGTTTGCATCGTTTGGCAAAATAATTACATCTCGTATACTCTGTGATAATATTTCTGGTAATTTCGAAAGTTTTATAATCAATACGACAAAAAAAAAAAAAAAAAACAAAAAATGATGAATGTATTTTGTTTTAGGTCTATCGAAAGGTGTCGGCTTTATACGTTTCGATCAACGCAACGAAGCCGAGCGTGCTATACAAGAATTGAATGGTAAAACCCCAAAGGGTTATGCTGAGCCGATTACCGTTAAGTTCGCCAATAATCCAAGCAATAGCGCCAAGGCTCAAATCGCCCCACCATTGACCGCATACTTGACACCACAAGCGGCAGCTGCCACACGCCGCTTGGCCGGTGCATTACCCTCCGCTGGGCGTATCAGGTTGGTATCCTCTTAAGCAATTATGGAATTATTTTATTTTACATTATTTATGCAACATATTTTTGGGAGAAAATTAGATTAGGATTCTGTGAGGATGCAATTTCTTGTTATGTTTTTTTGTTGTCTGAATCCTTCTTTAATTTTTTCTTTCGGGTGAAATCATATTTGCCTTTTTTTCCATTAATTTATTCAATAAGCCCTTGAGATGTTTCATATTCAAGGAATTAGTTGCTTAGGACCTGAAAATACCCTGGAAATTATTTCACTTCCCATTTGAATAGTTGCCAAAAAGAGAATCAATAATTTTCTTTTAACCTTTTTTTTTAATTTTATTTTTCTTTCAATTCATTCGGATTTGTCCAAGCAGTAAAAAAATACACAAAATAAACCTTGAAGTTGACAACAACAATTTATGAAAAGCCTAACATATTTTTTCATATATTTTTTCACTTGGTTTTTTTTTCGTATCGAAAAAAATAAAAAATGAATTAATTTATTTAATTTGTACAACTAACATTATCCACTCGGTTTCCAACTATTGTCATTTTTTTCTGTTGTATTGTATTTGATTTTTGGTATATTTTTTTCTTTCTTTTTCTTTAAAAATTTCTCATCATTTTTAGCATTGGAAAAAGTCCCATGTTAGCGATTAACAAGGGCTTACAAAGGTGAATTTTTTGACTTATTCATTTCTCACACACTTAAAACTACAAATTAACTGTCATTTTGTTTATTTAAAAGTTGAAAAAAAATAATAATACAAAATTAACAAAATATTGGCAAAGAAAATTTGAAAAATTTCAAATCTACAAAAAAAAAAAATTTTTTTTTTAAATAAATTCTATAAAAAATAAACTATAATATTTAATGTATAGATTTAATGTTTGTGTGTAATTGTTATGTATTTTTTTGTTGTTTTTTTTTTTTTATTACAAAAGTAAAGTAATTGAGTCTTTATTATTATGAGAATAATATTTAATTGTGCAACCTAAGACCTGATTTTTATGATTTTTGAATTTTGCTTAACTATTTTGTGTTTTCTTTTCTTGGTTTGCATACATTAACTTGGCTTCTTTTTGTTTGTTTATTGTCATAAATAAATGTATATTTTTTTTTTAAAAGTTTTTCCATGAAAGTTGAAAAGCATGTCAAGCTCTATTTGATTTTTAAAATAATAAAAATGTTTTTTTTTTTATCAATCATAATAATTATTCAAATATTATTTAAACATAACACGAAAAAATTCTAACTAAATGCATATTTTTATACCCTGTACCTAAAGTTTGTCCAACCGATCTCCCAGATCTTAGAGGCTATAGAAGCTAGAATGTTAAAATTTATAAATCCTGATTTGATTTTACTGGCAACTCAGGTTTTCTTTTTTGTTTTTACCTCCGCACTTTTTCAAAGTCGTGTACTTTCTACAGCTGTACTATTTAGCTATTTGTAAATTCCAAATAACTGTTTAAAATTCTTTCGATTGGTACCAAACATGAGTAAAATCGGTTCAGAATTATGGGAGATATTTAAATAAATAAAATCCTAAATCAGGATTAGAGAAGGGTAGGTGGCGCGTTTGCTTTGCTTCTGTGGCGATCACGCTCAAGACGCCATCTAGCGTCAACGTCAACGCCGTCTGGTCTTACAGAAAATACATCTCTGAAATTATCGATAGGTTTGTCTCTTGAGTCGGCAACGAAACCGGGTTGATGCCCGTAGCTTTTAACATCCGTAATGTATTGTATGAGTTAAGTCAGTTATGAAACACTAAACATAATCATAGCTAACAGCAAAGCAGGCTTTTCCTGTATAGCTCAACTTTCAACAAGTCAAGCTGTTAACTAATGGGAGGGCTGCCAACTTATGGAATTTTGTAAGAAGCACTCACTTGGTACAGGGTATACCAGAATCGGGCAAGTCCGAGTTTAACGTTCGCCTTTGCTTTGAATTATAATTTGTTAATAATTTTGTGTTCCACTCACGCCCAGCGACTATTACAGTTTCGTGCTAACAAAATTATAATGAAAAATTAAAAAAAAAAAAAATTAATAATAATACACAAATCATCCATATGAAATACTGAATTAGGACGCAGTCAAGCACATTGTAATAGTTGACCAAACAGTCTACAAAGCATGTATCTTTTAAATCACCTATCGAGTATAGAATTATGTTTTTAATTTACTCTTAAATGTTTTCTATGGAGGGACTGACTTTCAACACTGTTTTCAATTATGATTTTAGATGTTTTACATATTCTATTCTAAATAAAAAAAAGAAAGACTACTAAGAAAATCGAAAAATATCTATTTGTAATTACAAAAAAAAAAAAAACCAAATATTATATTAAACATTAATGAAAAAAAAAAAACAAAACAAAAGATTCAAGCAAAATCTAAAGCATTTGCCATAACATGCGCACTAATCATTGTGTTTCTTTTTTTTCCGTTTTCGTTTGGACCCTTTTGGTTTGGTTCTGTTAAAATTGTTCACATATTATTTGTGATAATTTTCGAAACATCGTTTCGCATCGTTTAGATACTCTCCGCTGGCTGGTGATCTATTGGCCAACTCCATATTGCCTGGCAATGCAATGACTGGCTCCGGTTGGTGTATATTCGTCTATAATCTGGCACCCGAGACCGAGGAGAATGTCCTTTGGCAGCTATTCGGACCATTCGGTGCCGTCCAATCGGTGAAGGTGATACGGGATCTTCAGACTAGCAAATGCAAGGGCTTCGGCTTCGTTACCATGACCAACTACGATGAGGCTGTGGTGGCCATCCAATCACTAAATGGCTACACACTCGGCAATCGTGTGTTGCAGGTTAGCTTTAAGACCAACAAAACCAAAACCACTTAAGCCACAAATCGAGCTGGAGTCTTTCTAAAATCGATACTTACTCGATTCTTCGATTGTTCGATCGATGAAGAAGAAGTAGTAGAAGAAGAAGAAGCGCATACGCCTTTGAGTTTGTGTGTTTTTCAATTAAGAATAATAATAATTTTTTTTTTTTTTTTTTTTTTTTTGTAACTTTAATTCAAATCATGATGGAAAACTTTACTATCGAAAAGGCAAAATGAAATAAATACAAATTCAAAATTAATAAAATAATTTATGGACGACCCAAAGTCGTAGTCAAAATCAAATGAAATGAATAAAGTTTTGGGGTATCTCGATTTATTTGTATGTTAAACGAAATTATTATGATTATTATTATATTTATGATTAACTGTATTTTATAATGAAATATTAGCAAAAATTGATTTATTGTATCCTTGGCAACTAAGCAACTATGTGCAAATTTATATATAAAAAAAAACAAAAACAAATTAATAAAATAATAACAAAAAAAGAAGTAAAATAAAATACAAAAAAAAAACGGGCAAGACAAACTAAATTTAGTTTTGGAAAACCTAAATTCCAAAATGGATCTCTTTGTTTTGCAATAAAAACTTCTTTTTCAAGAGTGAAAAAAAAAATACAAAAAACTAAAAAATACTTATGATTTATCGAAGAACTTGTAAATCAAACAAAGCTTAAAAGAGGCAAAAAAAACAAAAACTTTAGAAAATAGACAACTGTCTTTAAATGGCATAAAAGAGACGATGGAATCGAAGTACTCAACCTGGAAGTATTGGCCAGACAAAAAAAAAAAAAAAATAAAAAATAAATAAATATATAGAAATATATATATATAAAAAAAAACTTTTAAAGAAAAACATTTCACAATGGTCTCAACTATTTGTATTTTGTTTTCTAACTCCAATTCGATTTGCATTCCAATTATATTTAATTAAATTCAATTTTAACCTTAATATTAATTAAATAAATTATTTAATGTTTATTCATTTATTAACGCATATATGTATGTATGTCTGGGTTCTCAGTCACTCAATTAAAAAACTATATATATATTTTAAACAAGCATAAAAAATAAAAAAAAAAAATCCCAAAAAAATTAAAATTTGCCATATTCAAACAATTTACTAATTTTAAACAAAACCAAACGAAAAAAAAAATAAAGGAAAAAATAATTCTCAATATATATCAACCGAAAAAATAAACATAATATATAATTATATAAATTTCCAGGAAAAAAACAAAAAACCAAATACTAAATATATATTTTTTGTGTTCGTTATGATAAATTCAAATTAAATTGAATTCATATTTAATTACCTTACAATTCACAAATCTAACTAAAGTTATTATAATTATAAAATATTATGTATCCATTAATATTATTATTATTATATTCTCAATTATGTATTCGCATTAATTTATGTAAAAAAAAGAAAGAAGAGAAATCAAATATTGAAAAAAAGGATAATCAACTTGAAATGAAACGCAACAAAACATACATATATATATATATATATATATGTATATATCTGCCTAAATGGGCTGATTCTATAAAGTATATAAAATTTAAATTATGTAATTTAATTTTTTTTTCTCTCCTCTAAACTAGCACACACACACACACACACACACTCACCAAAGAAAATCATATATAGGAAAGGCAAGCCCAGAAGTTAACTATATATATGGATATATGTATGTACACAGAATTCCACAGAACAAGAAAACACAAAACTTATATTATTATAATTATATTGCATTATATATTATTATGCCTATTTATTATTCCATTTTTATAATTATAACAAAACGTAAAAAAAAACAAAACAAAATAAAAAATTAATTTATTATTAAATAAATGTGTGACGTATTCAAAAACTATGCAAAAACAAAAACCAAAAAAAAAAAAAAAACACAAATATTTGTTTTCATTTTAAACACAAACTCACCAACTCATCAAAAAAAAAAACCCGAACAGACTAACTCAATCGAACCCAGCCCCACCCCTTTGGGCCGGCTTTTATGAATTGGACTTTTGGAAAAATTGGCTCAAAATTCACTTAAAAATTGGCAGCTTCTAAAATCGTCGGACCTGCGCCCGCTTTTATCTCTAGGATACCAACAACACTTCAACATCAACTTCAGCCACACAAACAACACACACAAATCAACTGAAAAATAAGATGAACAAAAATTTCAAAGAAATAACAATGCCAAAAACTACAGCACTCGCATTTAAAATATATTAAAAAAAAAAATATTAACTACGTAATTGTACAATTTTAAGAATCAATTGAAAGATCTCAAAAAAAATTAAATCAAATCATTTATTTCGAAATCCTTTAAGCTTACCTACTACTTACTCACTAAGGCAAGAACTAATGAACTTATGTAAATAAGGAACTTTGATCTTTAGTAAACTCAATAAAAATAAGGCCAGCAAGCAGATACCAAACTAGCTAAGCAGCTGATACTTTGCCCAAAAGGACTTAGTTGTCGTTTAGGCTTTCCCTAATTTCGATTTAGGCTAATTGCAATCATTGTATGTGTCTATAGAATTATAAATCAGAAATATTCAACATTTTATAAGCATAACGAGACTTTTGCTGTTTTTTGGCCATAATCCAAATTTTTTCAAAAAATATTTAAAAACAAAAAAAAAAAAAAAACAAAAATGTTTAAATTTAACAAGCCACTCTACATGGCCGAATAAACGACACGCAAAAGTAACTAAAAAGAATTTACAACAAAAAAAAAAAAAAAAGAAAAGAAAAGAAAAGCCCAGATAGTAGAAGAAGAAGAACACGTTGGGAGTTGCAAGAAATGAAAAACACCAAATTTTAAAAAATAATTATATATATATATATATATAGACGATGTAACATTTTTTAAACAAAGGTTTATAGTAAAATTTATTACCAAATATATGTATATAAAAAAAAAAACAAAAATCATATATATATATATATATATAAAAGTAGGTATCTGACTAAGCGATTGCAAATAAATGAGAATGAGTAAAATGTGAAATACATTAAAAAAATACATCTAAAACAAAGAAAAAAAAAAAAGACAAACTCGACTCGGTCTAAGCCCTAAAAACTTTGGCAATATTTTTGGAGGTTGAGGCATACTCATAAAATTAAAAATAAAAAAAAATTTAAATTATTAAAAACAAAAGGCGCCAAATGTGCCATTCAAAGAAGAGCTCGACTCCTTCTAAAAGGTATCAGCAATTGGCGAAAATAATAAAGACAAAGAAGCAACATTTTTAGCCACTTATTAATTTAAATGTTAGACAAAACATAAAATTAAAAAAAAAAAAAAAAAAAATAGTGACACGTGCATTAACATTTTAATAAATGACTAGATATTTAGTATATACATTTAAATAAATAAATAAAAAATTACATACAAAATAGCCAAGCCATTAATTTAATTAGCTACTCAAAAGAAAAATGGTTAAGCATAAAATTAACCAAATCGAAATGGGTTGTGCCAGATAAAGGTACATATAATACCAAAAAAAAAAAAAAATACTAGAAATACTATCATCAATTTGAAAAAAAAATCCAGACAAGACGAGTCAAACGAGTTATAAAAAAAAAAATTATGAATACAATTTCTTTTCTCTTCTCCTCCCATACCCAGTTGACTTCAATTTTACCAAGCCAACAAAATAATATAAGTACATACTTAAAACAAAATTCAAAAATAAAGTTATATACAAAATAATAATAATAACCACCACATAGACTAGATTCCGGGTACCCAAAGCCCCCGGGCATCGACCGCAAGAGTTATGTGTCATTCAAAAAAGCAATATTAATTTTGTGACCAAAGTTTGCTAGTATCCAAAAAAAGAATATATATATAGGTATATACATTTTTATACTATATCCGTAAGTCGGCAGAGGCAGAACCTAAAGTTTCAGCTCTCCATTCTTAGATGAGTTTTGCCTGACTCGGTTCATAGTTGTACAAATCAGACTAGGCAACTTGGTCACAAAAAGAAAAGAAATCACACCAAATAAAAAAAGAAAAAAATAAATAAAGAAACCAACGGGTGCTTTGCCCTAAAAAAAAAAAAAATAATATAAACTAACGAATATTAGTAAAGTTTTAAAAACTGATTTTTTAGAGAGTCTTCATATTTTTAAAGGGAAAAGCAAAATATTTAACATTAAAAATTATTAGAGAAATAGTGAGAAAAATCCGAAAAAATAAAACAAGCAAACAATGAAGTAGAACAAGAAGAGAAAACACCAAAAAAAAAAAAAAAACCAAACAAAAATTTAGCAGGCTAAATCCAAACAACTGAACCCAACTGAAAACTCGTGAACACAAACAATGAAAATTAAAGTCATAAACTAAGCATAAAATGCATTTAACAAATTATATGTATGTATGTATGTAATAACAATAATAATAAAATACAACCAACAACAATACAACAAAAAAGCCAGATAAATAAATATATATATATATTTATATATATATATATATATATATATATAAATATACATAAACATTATATACACGGTGAGCATAAAAAAAAATCAGAACGGCAACAAATTTATAGATATGAAATTTCCATATGGCAACCCTTGGCTCATAGTACAGCTTCCAAAAACAGAAACCACATTTCTCTTGTTATTTTAATTATTTAGTTATTTCTTAATGAATTTTTTTTTTAATAACTCAACAAGTATGTCAGGCCATGAACACATCGAGCCCAAAGCTAGAAGAGTCAAAGAGATGTGTGAATTAGTTGGTACAGTTGTGCCATCAAAATCTAGTTTCCTTTTCTTTTAAAACTTGATAGCTCTTAAACCAAAGGCAATGACACGGTAGCCACAATGGTTTTGCCTCACAGCAGGCCTTGTGGTAAAAAAAAAAATAAAATAAATAATTTTAAGCAAGCCAGTTGATCTCATGAAAGTTGCTCTTTTCGATGTTTCTTTTCCTGAGAAAACATGTTAACAATTTTCTAGAAATTCAAGATCCATTAGGTTCCGAAACTAAATTTGCCTTGAAAAGAGCACTTACGGTTTGAGTCTGTAGACAGCCTCGAATTCTCTTCAAATAGACAACAACAGCAGCAGCAACAATAAATATTGATAAACAAAAAACAAATTAAATTAACAAAGAATATATACGTAGCCGCTTTGTCAACGGAACGCGCCCAAAACTACAAAAAAAAAAAAACAAAAAAAAATATATATTAAGATATTTGAAATATATTAAGAGTTTAAACGAATAGTTCATTTTTTTTTTTCTAAATATAAGAAATAAATCGGCAGCAAAATAAAATATCATCATTACATAACTATGGCATATATGGAAAAGCTTAATTCTGATTCTCAATTAATTAATTATATTCAATTGTATTATTGTCTACCTATATTCTATTAATTATTGTGTAAATCACTGATAATGTGAACTATAAGAGAAATATGCTTAGTGTAATTTGGATTATCATATGATTATTATTTTATTTTGTGTAGCTTCAAATCGTAATTCAAATAAACAAGTTTCTTTCAATTCAACATTAAAAAAAATATATATATTTAATATTTATGTACTCCTATGTATTCCTAATAATACAAATATAGTTTCTTTTCATAAAGATTTGGTAGCTTAAATATGCTTAAATGTGAATGTGTAATTGAATAGATTTTTTTTGATTGTGTTTGAAATATTTTTTGGTTCAAAACATTCAACTAAAATTCTATAAAATTCTAGAGTCAATCATTTCAACAAAACTACATAAATATATATATATATACATATATTTAAAAGTGTATGTATCTGTAAGAACAACAAAATTCAGCTCTTTATAGAAATTCCAGAGACACTGGAAGAAAGGAAAGAAACTCTTCAAAATTTCCAAGACATTTGCAGAAGCCAAAGAAAAACGCTGTAGAATATTTTTTATTTAATAAACAATTTATTGATCAAACTACACAAGACAAACTCGCAAACAAACATACACCAAACCAGCACCCACTCACAGGGATTGAAGAAAACAAAAAAATATATATTATAAATAATAAATAAATTATATAAAAAAATATAAGAAAAATAAGAAAAAAATTTTTACTATACATAAAAAAAAATTTATGAATGTATGTATAATTAATTGTATTTTAATGTATGTATTAGTTTTGTTCTACTTTTTTGCTCTTTCATAAATAATAAACAAGAAAACAAATTTAAAAACTGAAATACAAAAATACTACAAAATAAAAATAATTAGTATTTGAAATGATGAGAAATCAGAGGACAAAAAAAAAAAAACAAAATCATTGAAATAAAACTTGAACAAAAAAAGAATTTCTCAAATCTTAATTTCACAATTTCAGCATATTTTTGACCATCCAACTTGGAACTACAGATCTGCAAGAAGGAGAGAAAAGTTAAGATATAAAAAATTCAAATATAGTCTGGGGCGAAAGATAGTTCCAGCTTGCCCAGGCTATTGATCAGTATCAGATCGAAACCGTAATGCCTTGTAATCATTTTTAAGACCATTGATGGTTTTTGAAGCATCTTAATCATTCCTTGATCGTTCTGTTTTTATTTTGGAACTCATGGTAATATGGTAATATATATGTATACCAGATCCCCAAAAAATACCTCCTGTTTGGTCAGTAGACAAGATTTTTTTCAGCAGGACAAGCCGGGTCTCAGTGTGTCTGTCATTCCTAGACAGATCTGTTCCAATTTGGACTCTAAGAATGCTTATATATATTAGCCTATATATCTGGTTTTTGGTATATTTATTGACTGAACTGATTCAGATAAGTGTACTAAATTTCACTTGCAGAGGACGGAGGTTTCATAAAGGGAGATCGTCATAGAGACCAATATTGGTTTCAGGAAATATACATATGGATCAATCTTAATTATATAAATGGCAGCTTTGAAATCAATTTGTAATCTTCAGCCCCCGAAATACCATCAACATTTGTATTTATTCAGAAAAATTTGAAGACGTCTTGTGATTTCATAGAAAGGAAAACTCTTGTAAGGGTTCCGGCATTTAATATTTATTTTATGATAAGGTTTCGTCATTATAATAATATGTGTGATATCATGAATGAAATCCAGGTGACTACTACATCAAAATAAACATATATATATATATATATTATATAGAGAGATATACAATTGATAATTATCTTTGGGTTTGCTAACACATGACTTTAATTTGCATATTTAACATATATATTTGACTATGTGTACAGTGTAAGTACATTTCGTAGCAGGTAACCGTCTGAATATATATATTTATGTAAGTTTTTTTTATCAACTAGTTTCGTGTTGAATTTATTCAACTTTGCTGCTTGACCCTCAGAATCGTTGCGACTGCTGCGGGTCTCTTTCCAATTGCGGTGATTGCATTTCCATTAGGTCCAGGTTTATGTGCGCAGAACGGTGTCTCCAGGTAGCTGATTTAAACGCCCAATTCACGACTGGGTGTGGTGGTAGCCATTTGTCCTGTATTACTCCCGGGCGGTGGTGCCGATACCATGCTGGGCATCCATTTGTTCAAGAGCGTTCGAACGGCAAATGTCACATCGTGATTGGCAAAGCAAAATAGAAACGAGACCACAAAACCCTGAAGGCTAACTAAAACCACTGAAAGCAATTGATAAAAGCGTTCAAGTTGCGTACCCGCATCTGGTCGATACGGTAACAAGAAATGCTGCAGACCAAACAAGGGAACCTACAAAGGAAATCATTTAATAAGATATTATTGTAGTTCGAGTGACCTGGAGCTTAGCTGCAAAGTCAAAACACCTTTCAAGTTTTTCTAAAAAAAAAAGAAAGAATTTGTATATTTGTCTGAGCTAATCATATGCAAATAATTTCGAGAGGTCCTGATTTGAACTGGATGGTAAAATGAGGGTCAAGCAAAGCTGTTAGCTTTATATAAAAATCGGAAAATCTGGCAGCTCTGCTTGGTTCGAAAGAAGTCTTTGATATGTCCTGATGTGCTGAGGGCTAAGCAGATAAAAGTTTGGCAAGATGGGACCAAGAAACGTGGTCATTCAAACATTCAAAATTTATCAATTCAAATTTATTTCCTGCATTTGTTGAGCTTGCTTAAGTGAAATCAAATCAACAGTTTCTTTTGTTTCTTTTTTTTCTAAGTTTGTTAACATAATTTAAAGATTTAATTACATACCAAGATAATTGTGGCACGTACTGCTTTGCGTATTGCCAATGGTGCGGGTTGGGCCGATTGGGGATGCATTTTGCGTACTATGACACCCAAGACATTGATGAGAAAAACTAAGCAATGAAATAACAAAAAAAAAAAAAAAAAAGTGAAAAAGGTGATTTCATGAATTGTGGCTTGGTTAGTCTGATTTTTATTGATGGAGAATTCTTTGATAAAAAACAAATTTTTATTTTTTGCACTCACCAAAACTGGCCAACAAGGACAGACTTATGGGCACCGAGAATATCCAAAGGTAAAGACTATCATCCATCCAGCAACTATAGAAAGAAAGCATGAAAGATTTATGCCAGAATATTAAATATTTTCCCACTCACTGTAAATTGTCGGTTTCACTGAAGTGACGTGCCACACCATAGGGACCCACAAAGAGCACAGGTGATAACCAACTGAATAGCTTGAACCATCGCATGACTATCGTGTCCTTGACGAAAACCTGAAAAATGCACAAGGCAACATGCAAAAATTTGCCAAGTGATTTTATGTGAGATTTTTATTTATTTATTTTTTATATTTCTTCTTCTTTTGCACATGAAATGCATTTAGAAAAATCTAATCAGAATTTCGTCGCTTTTTCCATATGACTTGCAAGCGCTCAGAGCTTTTGCATCAATTAAGATGGTTTGTTGTTTTTTTTTTTTTTGTTTTTTTTTTTTTGGGTTGAATTTGAATGCATTAAACAGTAAAATGCAAAGATTTGACTTACCACAACAAGCACGAGATGCAGATGCAGGCCCTCACAGAACATCCAAAAGTAGTTGACCAACATGAAATAGTGGACGACCAAATGGAGACTAATACACCAGGGCTGTGATTGGATACAAGAGAAGAGATTAGTTGAGAGCAGCATGGGGCATGGGGGGAGGGAGGGCTGCGCTACTTACCGGATTATCTGGTATCAAGTCGGGACGCTCAACCACAAAGCGATACCACAACATCCAAGCCAAACAGGTGAAGGCCAGAGAGGCAAAGAGATGGACATGTATACGGATCCGAGTGCAGCGCAAAGATCTGGCCAAAAAGTCATCATAGGTAAGTGCCAGTGTGGGTTGTGTTTGTATTGTTCTTGGACAGGGTATAGGGGGATTTTGAAAAACATATGACAAATTTGCCTACTTACTTGAAGCCCAGGAATATGACTATGGAAATGAAAAGGGCCAAGAAGGAGAGAGCATAACCTTTGACATAGAGCTCATTGATGAATTGCCGAAACTAAGAGAATTTGATTGAATTTGATAAGAGCTTTATTTTTTCCCCTTCATTATTTGGGTCTTACCTCCAGATCCTCGTAGTCCACACAGTTGGTGTAGTTGGACCAAATCAAATTGCTCTCCGGATGGCGATACCAGGAACCATTTTCCAAGCAGCTGAAAAAATAGTGAAAATATTTGCGGCAAAATTATATTCGTTTTGGCGAAGAGCACATGTTCTTTTTTCAATCATTCAAACAAGTCCGCCATCTCACTCGAAACAAAATGTATACCTAGTCTTTGTGGCTTCGCAAAGAACATAAATTTGGACTGACATAAGCAGATTTTCGTTGAGTGAAAAACAACAACAAACTTGGTAAAAACTTACATTTTGTGTGCCAGAAATTTACTACTGAAGCCCTCAACAAAATCAGGGCAATATTGACTTAAAACGGTGCCGGCACGAGTGCGTGGCCAGCACAAATATCCATCGAAATTCACAGGACAATATAGAATCGCTCCAGCCGGGCCATTGGGTTCGTCACTTGTGTTGTTGCTAAGCTGATTTGTGGCCATGGTGGCGCTGACCACCGTGGCAAAAAGCTCATTTTGCTTGGCTGCCGCCTCATCCACATCGGCCATATCAATGTTGCCCTCCTGTAGTATGGCTTCCTCCATATATTTGGGAACAATTGTATAACTTTCCGGCATCTCCAACTCACCCAATTCTATTTAAAAGAGTTTCAAATTTTGAGTATTTCTTTCTGGTTCGAGCTGAAATTGAAATTACCTGTGGATGAGATGCTGCTCTGATTGGCCATGCCATCCAGATCGGAATCATTTTGGTAGCGAAAAACGCATTCGGCATACAAATGCTTGAGGAAAATGCGCAGATTATCCTGCTTGGGGGATGGGGCGGCGAACATTTCCAAAAACGACATAAACTACTCCTATCTGCTCTTGTCACTTGCTTCTTAGCTGAAATCAAACAAAAATTGAAAATCTTGCAGTTGAGTTTTTATTTCTCATTGGACTTCTGTGTAAGCACATTCAATCAGTGAGGAGTTCAGTGCTCAGCAAAGGAATTTACTTGAAGCGTGAAACCCAACTCAGTCAACCAACGAGTCAGTCATCCAGCCAAGCCACCCAAGCTAGCCAAGCCAGCCAGCTAGCTAATTCATACCCAAAGTATGTTGTAGTTGTTGAACATTTGAACCTACATCAATGTATCTGACAGAGTGTGAGAGCCTTGCTGGGTCAAATCCATGTGCCAACTCGTTTTAGTTTCGAAATGAGTTTGGCTCAACATCCCCTCCCCCACCTGACCACTGGTGGCACCTCACGTTCGTGTCGGTCTTTCACTTTGATGATGGGAAAATGTAGCTGCTTCCGTGCAAATGATTTTTAATTTGCATGTCGGGCATCATCATAAAGGGTACTTTGTATCTATTTGGCCCAGCATTTGTTTTCAAGTACCTGTTGGCTCTGTTCTAACATTCATTCGACTTGATAAATTAATTTATTGCCAGAGATTGCAGCATTTGTCATTTGCTTGAGGGTTTGAAATTAATATATTGAGTGTGTGTATGTGTGTGTGTGTGTGTGTGTGTGTGTGTGTGTATCTGAGTGGCGCCCTTTGGGTAAGCAACGAAAAAAAGTTAATGGAATTTTTAATTCAATTGAAACATCAGGTAAAAGATTCAACAATATGCTTTCCATACGCTCAAGACACTTTATATAATCAATTTTCATTTCATATGACAAAGGGATATCAAAGAAACTCAGCCAAAGCTAAAAGGAAATTGCACACATTTTTTTATTTTATGATTATTTTATGAGAAGGCCAACAAAAGTTTAATCTACTCACAGATCGAATAAAATCAGATCCATATCAGATTCTTTATAGTTTATTCTATTTTTTTTTTTTTAATGGAAATGGTTTGGGTTTCAATTAAAATTGTAATTCAAATTAATCAAGGCTGGATAAAAATTGTATTTATTAAGTCGAGGAGGGATGGATTTTCTTTCATAAAAACTGAAAAATATTTATCACGTAATTCGCGGCCTAATTGAATTATTTGCACTTCATTGTGCTTATGTTGCTTTGTCATATTTTGAATTCGAGTATCTTTCAGCCAATCTCAGTGGTATTTATTCTCACACTTTGCTGCATTTCAACAATGTGCGAGTTAATAAATGTATAGAAAAAATAAATACAAAGAGTGAGCCATGAAAAGCTCCGTGGCTTTGGCAGATAGATTTATCTGAAGGAATTGTTTCATAGAAACTATGATACAAATAAAGCATACGCCATGTTGGCAGCCAGGGAAATTGAGAGCCTGTAGGCGTAACAAAAGTAGCTGCAGATCAGGACAGTTGAAGGTGTTAAAGGCAAAATACAAAAGGGACAAGAGCTGCGGCCACCCCCTCCCCCCGCCATCACACCTTCCCCACTGCCATCCTCTGTTTATTATCTAATTAGTTTTGTGTAATTTGCAAGTTTTCTTTTCACAGTTTTATGCAACACACTAATTGATTTTAATTTATTACATTTCTTTCTACATCGCTTCGCTGCGAACAATTGTTGCCCTTTTGAAGAAGTAAATTCAATTCCCTGCATTCAACAGGCAAGAAATTGCGTATACGCCACGTGCCAAAGCCAAACAAACTGTTAGCGCTGTTGGCTGCGACTGCGGCTGCACCAGCACTAAAGTCATTAAATAAATATGACCCGAGAGATCTCTGAAAGCTGGCAGTCCCTAATTTTTGGGTGATTTTAGTGAAACAAAAAAACGGAGCTCGGAATTTTTCGGCTTATCAAAGAGAGAGAAGTGGTCAACATACATGTGTCGCCTTGCATTAGGCTTCAAATAAATATTTATAGTAGGCTTTTATTTAACCATATTTAGCGTAATTAAAAATTACTTACAATGCCGATGCCCAAGGCATACGAAATTACCGTAAAATATTTGGCCAACTGAAGCGGAGCACTGGCGGGCACGTTGATTCGCATAAATTTGCCAGCAAACAAAATTGAAATTTATCTATTTGTACCAAGACTCTTCTTGTCTTCTGACAAGCCAATTTGCCATAACTTACCAAATAGGCAATCGATTGCTCGGCCCCCAGGCCATCCTGGGCCATTTTTGGGCCATTGTGAACCGGGCCAGCTGATATAATTGTCTGTACACATACCGCATATTGATGATAAATTGTTTGCCCTTAACATATTGTATACACTTATGTATAATAATAATGCCAAAATATTTCTGATCTTCTGATGGTGTGGTTGAAAAATTTCACTGGGCTTTATCCTAATGAAGTTGGCAGTGTGTGAAAACCACACAAGCCAAATGCCATTTTTGTTTCAATTTTCTTGTCTGCATTTTTTGTTTGCCTCTTCTTTTGCTCTTTGTTTGAAACAATTATAATAATAAATGAGCTTCGGCCATTCGATATATGTGGGTGTGGGTGTGTATGTGTGTGTGTGTGTGTGTGTGTGAGGAAGGGAAGTGGACGGAGGGAGGCAACTAACTTTTTGGCCCTTCCGTCTCTCATTTTGTTTATATATGAATGCGGTCAAATGCAATTACATTTATGTGCCCTAAACGAACGTGTGTGTGTCTGTATGTGTGTGTGTGTGTGTTTTGTGCACAATTTTTGGGACCATTATGTTTTTGCAAAAAAAAAAAAAAAAAAAAAAAACGAAGAAGAAGAATAAAATCGACACAGTTCATTTGGCTGGGCAAGTTGGTGTTTGGGGCTGATTTGTTGGCTTGGCTGTTTTGTTTTATGTTTTCCATTAGGTTGCTGGTTTTGTTTTTAGTTTAGTTTTGGGCTAATCAGAGTTTTTGTTTCACCCACAGACCTGCCGACCTGTTTTATGAGGAAGCGAGCTGCCTCTTAACAGGTAAAGTTTGTCTTTATTTTTTTTTTTTATTTTTTCTTCAGGTTTGGTTTCATTAATGGAATTTTCATGTTGTAAAATAAATAAATGGGAACTACAAAGTTTTATATACCCGAGTGTAGTTCGATTTGTCTGAGCTTATCTCAGCCTGAGTCCATTAAATTGTTTAAGACCCTTTAGCCTTTGATCTTTGATTACTTAAAAATTCAAGGCTTTCAAGGAGCTTAGCAGGCTCACTTAATTATTTCACTACAAATGAGTTGGGAGCATTTTCAATAACTTACGAGTTATTTTGATGAATTGTTGAAGTTAATTTAAACGTTTTTTTTCGAAAAGAATCAAAAATGTAGGCGTGAAAATAGTTATTATTTTTTTTTAGTTCAAAAATTGATTTGTTTTTTGTTTTTGTTTATAAATATTTGATGAAAAAAAAAACACACACACACACACACACATTCACCAAACAATTCAGTTTTCTTTGTTTGATCTGCAAATCTCTTTTAATTAATCATTCAAAAAATTCATTAAGAAACCAAAAAAAAAAAAAAAAAAAAAATGTGCTTTTCATTTATTTAAACGGAAAGTTTACGCACCACACAAAATTATATGAATTGTTTATTCAAATTTGAAATTCTGCGGGCTGGTTTATCTTTCACTGCCCGTTGAGTGCTTTTTGTTTAATTGAACTTTTTTTTGTTTTAGGCGCATTTTCCGTCACTCGGCCAAAAAAAAAAGTGTCTGTGCGTTTTTTTGTTAAACAAAGAAAATATTTATAGCAAAATAAAAAGAAACTGTGATCCGCACAAAAAAACAAAAAAACTATATTAAAAAATATTATCCGTGAGATGCTTTTACACTTTCTTTTTTTTGGGGGAAGGGCAGAGCGACTGCCTAGCGTCAAACCGCTTGCCAACGCGTCCGAATGCGAAGTGATACGTGATTTGATTGTGGATGCCTTTAACAGAGATGTTGGCATCTGTGTTCTGATTGGGGCAAGCTGAACTTCTTCTTCATTGGACATGGGCGAAAGTGTGCTAAAGCTTTTCGCACTGCCTTACCGACACTGCACTGGCAGAACAAAAGCATTCCTTGGGCCTGGCCTTAATCTTGAGACACTGAGTCCTTTGGGGCAGCCAAATGGCTTAATCAACAAGTTGTTCACCATTTCCTCTATATCAAAGTTTATACGATTATGATATGACTTATGCTGTCTTCGGCTGTAATAAATTATATAAAGTTGACAGCTAAAGTTTTTGTAATAAACTTTTTAATTTGAAATTAAAGATCAGATCTTCTCTTAATTCTCTTCAGCTTGTTTAGGTTACTCTAATGTTATGTGAACATATCAACATTTTTTTGATATGATTAATAAGCTCAAGTTTATAAAAAATAACCTCTTTAAAGAAATTTAGTTATTTTTTTTTTACATAACATGAGTGCCTGCTTAAAATGCACGTAAAGTGGCGATAGCTTTAAGAACGCCAAACAAATACAGCCGAGCATAATTTAAACAATAATAAAAACGTAAAAAAACACTAAAAGAAAAACTCTGTAAAAAGAGAGCAGCAAGTCAGAAAAGAAATCTGCGAACCAGAAAAAGACGAAACGTTGGAATCACCCAGAGTACCGTCACCACTGGCGCCGCATTTCAAGACGCAAACACGTAGCGAAAAAAAAAAATATGTCACTCTGATAACGGTGAATTCAACAAATGTTATATGAACGCATGGCTAAGACTCATCGACAGTGTCATCTGCCAAGCCAATTAATTTTGTATAAAAACCAATGGGTTTGACAAGACCCACATCAGTTCCAGAACAACTGCAACCAAGAAATCATGTCTGCTTCGAGCATTTGTCTAATTGTCTACCTCTGTCTGGCCTGGAGAGCCGGGAGCTGCTTTGACTACTATGGAGACTATTCCTATTCAATGGGTGGCAGCCAGACGGGTATGGACTATTATTATGCGGAAAACACCGGAGTCTGCCCTCCAGGCAGTCCGGCGGTCTGTGCAACCGATGGCTACAAATATCAGCAATTCGTCAATATTTGCAGTATGGAAGCGGAGAATATAAAAAGAATGTTCTCTGGTCTGGCACGTAAGTGTGAATCTCTTAAGGATCTTTGGGATCCCAAATGATGACATATGTGTTTCTTTTTAACAGCTTTAATAAGTGTGGACGCTGGCTATTGTGAAAGTTCATCGGCTCCTTCTACTGCCTACGATGCGGTATATTCCCAAATCTCCAAGTCGCCTTCTTCGGGGGCCTATGCCTATGCCGAGGCTCGAGCCAAAGCAGGACAAAGTGCTTATGCCAGAGCTGCAGCACCCGCCGCACCGAAATATTCTGCTCCAGTCTACTATTCCTCTCCGTCCATCACCCCCTATGCTCAGCAGAGTCGTCCAGTCTATACAGCCAAAAGACCCAACTACAACATCTATCGCATGCCTTACACAACACCCTCGACTACCACGACCACGGCAGGAACGGGCCAAACACCTACTACGACCACAGCTGCCTATCCCAAGCCCTATCAAAGGCCCTATGCCAAGTCTTATGCCAAGGCCTATGTCAAGCCCTATCCCAATCCCTATCCCACAACAACAACTGCTGAGCCCGTTACAACCACTACCGACAGTACCTCCACCAGTACCGAAAGCACCTCCACCAGCACAGAAAGCACTTCCACCAGTACCGAAAGCACTTCGACCAGCACCGAAAGCAGCACCTCGACCAGTACTGAAAGTAGCACCTCCACTACTGATAGCACCTCGACCAGTACTGAAAGTAGCACCTCTACTACCGAGAGTACCTCGACCAGCACCGAAAGCAGCACCTCTACTACCGAAAGTACCTCGACCAGTACAGAAAGTAGCACCGCCTCCAGTACATCCACCACCACAGCCAGCACTATCGGACCGGTAAGTCTTATATCTTTAACTTTTCTCTACTCCGAAAATTTACTAAAATCTCTTTTTCATAGGATTTCTTCATGGCCGGAATAGACAGTAACAATGTGGTCCATGTATTATATCAATTCAAGGGCGTTTGTAAAAAGCAAATTGGAGTCGTAGTCACCAGTTTGAGCTCATGTGAAGTGAATGATGCTGCGGTAAGTAGAGTACACTACAAAATATTCCCGTTGTCTCATCTAGAATTTTGTCTTCTTTAGAATCCCGTTGATTTGGGATTTGGACTTCAGCCTGACGATACTGCTACTATCTTCACTAAGACCAGTACAGCTTGCAGTCTCGATGCAGTTGACTTGACCAACTGCTTAGTGGCCCGTGGAGAATAAGTTAAAATATGATACGAAATATCCAAATTAAGCAATTCACATATATCCAATTTTTATACTGATACAATTTTTAGTTCTATATGAGAAAAATTTAAAAACAAATAAATTTAATTCGATTTCAAATTAAACTAATTTTAAATTTCAATTAAAAGGGAAAGCTTGAAAGAGGCTTGCATATGTTGTAACAAAATCCTTTAGATTAACTATTTGATTCGCTGAAATTGCAGACTTTAAGATCTTAGATTAAATACAATGCCCGATTTGTAAAAACCTATTTTCCACACAAACAAACAGGTGGGTGTGGTTGGCCACAGTTTTAGCCGTTGGCTGAGCCAAATAGCTTCATCGAGTGTTTCCTATTTGTGTCAGACTTTGAGATTTTTGCACGTGATTCCCGCTCGGTGCTGACAATAAAATCAGTATTATGAGCTTAAAAAACACTGCCGGCTATTGTTAAATTGTACAACATACAATAGATTCCTAGAAATACGGTGGGTGTTCAGTTTGCCGGCGAAATCTAGGCAGGAAATTAACAAAGGACCAGCAGCCTCCAGGCATGTGGTACGCCACGTTTTGCATTACAAACAACAAAGAACAATCACACAAAAAAAAAAAAAATGAAAGCCAAAATAAATAGAGAACTTATCACATAAACTGCCAAAAGACAAATTTTCATTTATATTTAAATTGTTTAACTTACTTTGTGGTGGTGATTATGTTTTTATTTTTTACCCACCAGCCAAGTCAAATTACAGAATTCTTATTTTTTTTTTTGCAATCTCAATGGAAAACTACTCAAGAAAGAGGACAGCTAATTTGTTTTTATAAACATGAATATTTCATTTGTTTTGATTAGGGTGGAACAGGGAAAAAACAGGAAAAAAAAGTTCCAACATATTGTGGCAAGTTAGGAGACTAAAGATTCGCTGGCTCTACCAAGACAAACTACCTGCCTTTTGAGATACAAATTAATTATCAACACTTAGAAACTTTAATTGGGATTCACTTTAAAAAAATTGTCTTAAGCTTGTTAGAGAAAAGCTTGCTCATAACTAAATAAATAACTTCTTACTAAATAACACCAAGAAAGGCAATTGCTTCTATGCTCTTTTCAAGAGAAAATAGCTTAATCAACTTTTGACTCATTGAAGAAGGTCAATTCTAATCCGAATCAAGGTCAAATCAAGAGTGAAAGAGTATTTAGTTCTTGGCACTTTGGTGGTATTCTTTTCCTCTGCTGTCTTATTTATTTATTTTTTCTTTATTGAAGGGCTTAAGTTGAACCCCAAAACAATTCAAGACATTTAATTAGATTTTCTTTAAATCGATTTTTTTTCCTCTTGATTTTTTTGACACCCACTTTCGAGCTTATTGCTTGTACTCATTAATTTCCTTCATCAAAAGTTTCTAAAGAGTATTTTGAATAAATTGAATAAAAGAAATTCACTTTCTGCCATGACGAAGAGAAGATATCTTTCTTTCCTATCGTTCAATTAAACTGGGTCTCGGGTTTCGACAAGCTTCAAAATCAAGTGAAAAGAATTCAAATCAACAAGTAAGTGTGAGGCAAACCAAACCCTTAGGAAAATCTTGCTTGGCTTATGATTTCAGTTCTTAATCTCAGTTGAAGTATTTATTTTCCTTGTATAATCCTGTCACTCCCTTAAAAAAAAAGAAAGAAAATATTATGAAATCTATATACTAGTGTATATGGAAAGTGCATGAGCAGCCACAGAGGAAAATTCTGGAGCGCTTTGGAACTTTTTTTTTTTATTTTGCCAAATGAAAACAATCTTACAAAAATGTTGAAACTTTAAGCCAGATGGTGAGTTGTTGGTGTTGTTGTTTCGGTGTTTTTCTTCATGTCGTTCAGGGCTTTTATGTAATCGTTATTATGGCTAAGCTTCTTGGCGCCATCTTAAGCCAATTTACATAGTTGGACCGCAAATAAATCAAAATCTCCTCCATCTCTCCTTCGTTCTTTTTTTTTTTTTGCCTTTTTTGATTTGAGTTTTATTTTATATTCGTATTGGCATTAATTTTGAACAACAAAAGTGTGGAAAAGACCAACAAGGAAATCCCAAAATGCTGACAGGCCCTCTTTTCATTTTCTTTTTTTTTTTTTAAGAATATATTTGACTTAGCTTAACTGGGCAAATAAAATTGGTGGGCAAACGAGATTAAGATTGAAAAAATATTTTTGCTCGAATTTTGTAGGCCACGCCCAAAAGCCGAGGTCATAAGTCAAGGTCTATGCATATGAGAATCACAGCATGGCACATTATAAATTTTCATTTCCATATACCATCTTCAATTTGTCTGTTCTGTTCTGTTTTTGTTTCTGTTCAGCAGAGAAATTATTTATGGGTTTTAAATCGCCTCATATATGGGAAGCTATGCATAAAATCGTCTACTATAAACATCAACACTCAAGATGTAATTTTTTTCTCTTCTCAAAATGTTTGTTTACAATTAGCCCCCCCCCCCCCACAAATCAATTGCTTGGATTCCCAAGCAGGTGGTGTTCCGAGAGAGGGTAGAAAAAAGAAACAGTTTGTTATTTTTATGAGCTTTAATTGTGGTACTTGGTTTTTGGTTGTTTCTTATATCTCCAGAGATATTTATGCTTGGATAATATGTTTATTTCTTATACCCTGCATCTAATGACTTAGGCAGACTCCGAAAGTAGGAGAACCCAATGAACTTTTAGAATTCGATCGAGGTGCTTAGGAATTTATGCTAGGCTTGAGAAACTTGAATATAGTTTCTATACTATTAAAATAAAAATTCCGATTAACTTTCAATTTCTATAAAAATTTTGGGAGGACACAGCAAATATCCAATTTAAGAAATAGCCCGATAGGTGGCGTGCTATATAATCAAGATTTTTGAAACTAAGAAATTATTTAATAAAAATATATAAAATCTGTATTACCCTATTTTTGGTTGGATTTGGAAATGTTCTCCCTTGCATTTAAATATCAAATTAATCATGTCGAAAAATATGGCAATTTTTCACCGAAATCGATCGATTTAAAAATATGAAAAATAGGGAAAAACAAACAGATACCAGCAGCAAAAAATAAATAACTGAAAATACAAATTAAAAATACATAAAACACTCAATTACCAAATTTCACATAATTTATGTGTTTTTTACATTTTAAGGACGGGCAAAAAATACAAAAAAAAAAAACCCTGAAATAAATAAAAAAGAAAGAAAGTAAGAAAAAGAAGCAGCAATAAAAATGAAATTAAGTTTCCATGTTTTCCATACTTATATATATATAAATTTTCTTTTGCTTTTTGTACTTGTTGTTGTTGTTGTTGCTGTACTCCTTGTTGGCCAAATGCAAACACAAACATTTAATATGCGCCCAAACTGTTGGCTACGATAAAGACGGACCACCGACCGACTACCAACGCTCGAATGTCCATCTACGCGCAGTTGCAGGTAAGTAAGTGTCTTTCGGCCAAGAACAAAAAAAAAAAAAAAAGAAAAAAAAGATTCAGTTTTAATCATAAGAGCTTGCATACCCACTTCCAATTACTCCGTTAGAGGGGGCCGCTCAAATTATGCTGTATAAGAAAAAAACAGAAGAGAATAAATAAAAAAATGAGCATCTGCTTCTTGGACTTTAGCTGAAAGAATATGTTGAAGGAGTGCCACTTGGCTGTCTGTGACGCCAAGGGTAGCGCCACCGAACACTAGAAACACTCTGTCAAACTCTCAGACTGGTCGACCCTGACGTTGTCTTATTAGTTCTACTCTCGAGTTGCCGATTTAGTGGTGGCAGTGTGACCAGAGCAGCAACAAAACAAAAAAACACCCGGAAAAGAGACAATGAAAAATTTATTTTTATACTCTAGACAAAATGCTCAATCATTTCTTTGTGTGTTTGTAATTTTCATAGCTCCAGAATATTGTATACTTTTTAGGTAAATTAGGAAATTATAAAAATTAATACATTTTTTCAGCAAAACCTTAAGCTTTCACCTATTTAATTGCTTGACTTAATTGAAAATCCTAATATTTAATTAGAAGCTTCCTTTTTGAAATATTTCATTATTCAAGTTTTCGAAAAAAGAAAGAGTATTTTTAATTTGTGTTTGTAATTTTTCTTTGAGCTTTTTTTCACGCTCTCCATTGTTTACAGACGGCATATGCAGACACCACAAAGTAGATCCACTTCCGCCTGCCTCGCCATTTCGGCTGTCGTTTAGTGTCATTTTAATTGTTTGTTCGCTGCTTGTAAGCCTTTTAATGAAGCCTTGTTGTTTATATGTGGTTTGACCCCCACCAACTGGCCAACAGCAAATATCATCTCTTCAGACTCTTCGCTCTTTTTGCTCCTCCCTTTCCATGCTCTTGTTTCTGGGTCTAACGATGCGTGTGTGTGTGTGTGTGTGTGTGTGTGAGTGTGTGTAAATTGTATACACATCTGTCAATTAAGCGCAAACAAGCTTTATGTAAAAATGTGAAACTGTACTGCATATGGTGTATGATAGCCTTAAAAAAGTTCTTAAGTGAAAACATTTATTTTTTTTTTTGCAGAACAATCCTAAAGCAGCACGATTTTGGAGACAATCTGGTGAGCCACAACTCTTTTGGGAAGGAACTCAAACTGAGTCTGAGAGACCAGCCAATTCGAGCAGCACATCAAATTAATAACGAGAGTAGCATGAAACATCTGGAACACATTTTTTTTTCCTATATTCTTCCAAAGTAAAGGGGTCAGCAAATTGATTGAAATATCTTTTATTGAAATACTTGAGCACTCATACAAATCCTCAAATAGACACACTCACACCCGCCACTCATACACACTCGAATGGAAATGCAAGCAAATAACTTTCCATTTGCATACGAAATTTTATTTTTTTTATGGTGGAAAACATTTCAAGTTGCTTGCCAAAGTGTAGTTTACTTTTAAGCTAAGCGAGAAATTCATATTTACAATGCAAAATTTTGGTCTCTTCGGGCTTGGAGTGAAACTAATGTTTGCCGATAGAATTGCGAGCTTTAATGAGGCTTAGGAAGTTTTCGCATTAAATCCTATTTGAAATTAGGAATTCATTTAAATAACTCAAGAATTATTTGTATTATAAAATGTTTTTCAAGCTTTAATGAGATTTTTAAACTTAGGAGGTTTTAGCATTAAATACGATTTCAAATTACGAATTCATATAAATAACTCAAGAAGTATTTCTATTATAAAATGTTTTGTATTTTCCTTCCTCAGCATTAAATGAAAACCCTTGATAAATTGGATAAAAGTGACGATAGTTCGATGATAGAGAGATCATTTCCACTTATAGAGTTGATATCGAGAGGAGGGGGAAAGGATTATATACTTTTATACTTTCATTCAATATAAATCTTACATGAATATAGTTTCGATATAGCTGAAAATTGTATTTTTATCAAATATCTTAAAGTATTTTCTTGATAAAGAGATAGAGAGATCATCCGTCCTTTGAAATAACTGTATTTGCATAAAAATGTCATTCGCAGGTTCATTAAAAAGAGGTTGGCAGTTCCGTATTTAAATACAAATAAAGTATCTTTAAATTATGAGCACCCCGGTCGAGCGTTTGAGATTTCTCCGCTGACCTTATATTTGCCATTTCGAAAGTAAAACATTTTTATTATTATTATTATTTTTTTATTTTGTTGGCTTGTCGAGTTGGTTAATTGCATTGGGCGGGCAACATGGTGACAGTCGTTGGCCAATATGGAATACAAATACATGTGCAGCAAAATGTCATTTAAAGTGTGTGCGAGTCGGTTCATTCGCTTTGGGCTTGTCTGCTTTCGTCAGCGTCTTTCTGGTCTCTGGTTTTTCTAGTTATTTTTATTTTCATATTGGAACTGGAACATTTGCTTAGCCACAGCATTTAGAAAAACTTATTTGGTAAGCCAAACGTGCTAGGTGGCACTCTGAATAATAGGGGCATGCTGGCAGCACGGGAAAATATGCTTCAGTTCATTGACCAGGGTTGATGGTATTATCAAAGCCTAATCAAATCATAGACCCAGATCTTTTCACTAAAAAAAAAAAAAAAAAAAAAAAAACTAGCATTCTAAATTATTAAAGAAACTTGTTTGGGTTGTGCCCTGCTTGTCTCCATTATACTACCGAAAAAAGCTGAATGTTTATTGGGTGCTGCGACGAAGACGACGACTGCGGCTATTTTGGGTTGTCTCGAGCTTAATATAAACATATTTTTGTGGCTATCACGACACCACAGGCACGGACAAGAATAAGAGAGTTCGTCAATGCAAAATCCTTCAAATCCGGCAGCTTCGCCGGCCACCAACCCAGCTAAGTTAGAAATGGCTGCCGTTGGTGTTGTGATATTTATGAAGAGATATAAAAAAAGTGTAGCATACATTTAAGCGCTGCCGCCGCTTGAATAAATCATTACAAAGCGTTACGTCTCCACTTAAATTTCAATTGCTTGGCGGTCCAACCTTTCTCGACTGGCAACTTTGCCTAACTGGCATTTTTTCTTTTCCATTTTTATGTATTTCTTTATTTGGCATTTCGGAATCCTTTTCTTATGACCAATCTACATATGTATGAGTGCCACAAAATCAATTCAAAGGAACTCAGCGCAAGACAAACAAAACAATATATGAAAAATTTAAATTCCATTGCAGCTGAAAGTCTGATTGATAAATCTCTTCGTATATAATTCTAAAATTCTTTATTGCATACCCAGCGGCTTGCCATAAAATAGAGTGAAAACGGCAGACAGAATGAAACAATCTGTTTTGCACTAAAAGAAAAGAAGAAAAACGAAACAATGAAAATGAAACTAAAATAATAAATATTATAAGTAATTTGCCATATAGTCGGAAAATTTAATTTCCACTCTGGTATCTGCACACCGTCACTTTGATATATACTTGGTTCCGCTTATGGAAAAAAATCACGTATCTGTTTAGTTGGTACAAGCAATATAAACTAAGTGGCTGGGAATAGTTGTGTTCCATAAGCCCATAAGATATTTTATTTATTCACTGACTGACATATTGATCGGAAGTAAGACAGGAAGCTCCCGGTCGCAAATAAAATGAAAGTTTTTTTTTTGTTTCTTTAACGGCCCAATGATGTGTGAAATCAAAATTTTTTGTAATATTTACTTTTTGCCATCACAAAGAACATCTCTCACTTTTTTGTTGTTGTTGTTGTTGTTTTTGTTTTTAAAGTAATTTTTTTGTTGTTGCTGTAATGGCCATGTGGCTGGCATAATAAAATTTCACTCACCGTGTTGTGGTGTTTTTTTTTTTCTGTTTTTTGTTTATGCCTCGAGTGAGAAATCTTTTTTATTTATTGGGTGTGATGAGTGTCAGCACAAAATACGCGCCAAAAGCATTCACCAACAAACAATCAAAGACAACAGATCCACACACACACACACACTTACACACACGGCAAGTTTGACAGTTTGCAGCAGTAACATACCATAAACAAAAAATTGGTAGACGCAACAACTGACCGAGGTACAGCTCGCCAACGCAGCGAGCTGGCAAGTGAGCTGCTGCCAACAGACTCAGACCGATATGACCCACCGCCCACCCACGAATTCAACGGTTTTTGCTCCCACTCATTTGTATAACCGAATTGCTGTTCAAGTTCATGGCAAGTAGTGTGCCGTAAACTGTTATAAAATGCACTGAAAGCTTTGGCCACTGCCTTGCCGACAAGCTTAAGCTTTTGTCGAGCTTTTAACATCAAAATAAAATTTTAACATTTTTTCAAGAGAATATTTTATGGGGAATACCTCTAAGATATCTGTTGTCTTACTTTCAAGAGTTTCGAAACCTTCCAGTGTTGATATCTGCTTAATAAAATAAATGCAATAAGTAACCATATAGCCAAATAATATTTTAATAACTTAGAGTGTTGAAGCAAAGATTGTTTTCCAACAAAATAAAAATCAGATAAGCTTATCTTTTGAAGCTTCTTTTTCCCACAAATAAAATTATACTATTCAAATAATATGATATTATATAATTATAATAAAGTTTATTTTAATTATGCCACGGTTCATATTTATTAAGTGTAAACACCCATAGACTCCTAGACCAGTTTGGGATCTAGTTGAAACTCGGTTAACTTGTGTGTTCCTAGATAAGTCAATATATTACAATTGGGTCCATACAATGTTCAATCTAGCTTTAAATCGGTAAAATTGACTGCCTTAAGATTAGTCAATAAATTACTGAAAACGCAGGATTCGATTTAAATAACACTCGGATCTGTCTAACCTAGATGTAACAAGGCATACATATGTATATTTCTTTATCTGATGATTTCAAGCATAGAATTTAGTCGAGGTTGATCATTAAGTGTCGTTTATACTCTTAATATTTTTTTGGCTTGATAGCTTTATAAAACAGGCGCGATTTGACTGATTAATGTGTAATGTACTAAATGAACAACATCAGTCTTAGCTTTGGGAAGTCTCCGACATCTCTTTCCTCGTTAGAGTATAAATAGCATTTAGGATTAAGAATAATGATTCAAAAACAATAACAAAATTATTTACTTCATTTCACTCGAGTACTTATCAGTTACTATTATTTAATTCTTATTGCAAAACAAATTTTAAATATTTATATTATAGCACGTGTTATTTATTTTTATACCCTGTGCCTTAAGGGACAAGGGTATAAAATGTTTGTGAAAGATATGTAACATAGAGAAGGAGACGTCGGAAATGCCCCAAAGCTACCTAAAGTATAATCAGGGTGATTAGAGAAATCGATTCAGCCATGTCCATCTGTGTATTTTTCCGTCTGGTTGAATACCTAAGCGATGGTAAGATATTCTGTATGTTAGATTAACTTTTATTACATTTTTCCTATATCCGACTTAGGTTCGCAATAAAAAGCATAAACCCACAACTACCTCATAGCTTTTTTATTTACTATTATATTGCAACCAAACTTGTCAGTTATAAGCTTTCAAAGGTTTTTTAACTAAAATATGAAGTCTCAATCTAATCGGACTACAATATGATATAGCTCGCATAGGGCCGATTTTTTTTTTTCAAATTGAGAAATGAGATGACTTTTAGAGTACCAAATAGCTGTGCAGAGTTTGAATTAAGCAAAAACTCCGATAATAGTATATTTTGTCAGAAATCAGATCGTTTTTACACAAGTCGCAACCAAATACATAAAGTATATGACAGTTTTCTATAATAAGTTAAAATGACACCAAAGTTTTGCTGAAATAGAATAATTATATCATATATCTCCCACACCAAAAAAAAAAAATCATTTAAAATGGCTTCACTAAACTTGATAATTAAAAACTTTGATTGGTATTCATTCGCGTAAAAAAATTTAAGTGTGACTATATGGTATAGCCCCCGGCAGAAAGTACCGATCTAGGCCCCTATAGGCATAGGGTATATCAAACTCGACTGCCTCCGAATTTAACGTTCCGAATTTTTCATAATTAAATTACTCATAATTAGCTTGTATAGATAACATAAAGAGACTTATTATTCATTGCTCATTTCGTAAGTCTGGAAAAATGCATTTCAGCTATTTAATTCATTAAAACTTAAAATAAAAAAGAAAACCCCGCACACGTATAGAGATAAAAGCTTTTCGAAAATTTCATAACCGACTTCAACTGAAATGAATGTAAAAAAGCAAAAATATTATAATTAATTATAAGCCAAAAAAAAAAAAAAACAAAATTTGTCAGACTTTTGCGGCAACAGCGAGCGATATTTTTTATTAGTCAAATGGGGCGTGCGACACGTATCCAAAAACAACAATACAAACTACATTTCTGAGCCAGACTTTTGAATTGAAGAAGGTCGCGGCCTTCGGTATAAAAGCGAAGCACCTCCTGCAAACGCTTAGAAGGTATTGTTTCGTCTATGCACCAACAACAATGCTAAAACTAATTCTAATTTCATTGAATTTGTGGTTAGCTGTGACTGGCTACGGCTATGGCGAAGTGGATTATGGGAGTACTTGCAATTTCGATTGTGAATCTCGTGGTGAGAAAGTCTGTGCGAAGACCTGGGGATCTTATGAGACCGCCACCTTCAATAGTGTCTGCGAAGTGCAACGTCACAGTTGCTTAACTGGAAAACGTACGTCCTGATTAAATATCTTCGGCCTTTGAATAATAAAGTCAATGGTTAATCTCTTTCAGACTGGCAAATAATACATCAGGGCCCTTGTAGACAGTATATTGATTGTCCAGTTCTGTGCCGTCCACATCATACGCCAATCTGCGCCTCATGGGGAAATCATGAGCGTACTTTTTCAAACAACTGTGAATTGCATTTGATTATGTGTCGCACACAGCAACGTAAGTGAAATTAGATCTCAGTTTTAGAGAGCAAAAATAAAATATTTTATAAACATACTTATTTGCAGCTTGGAAATTACTATATCATGGAGTTTGTGGTTCGGTTCAGTCACCAAACTATAATCCATATTTCTTATACTATCCTCAGCCAGAAGCATATTATGGTTTGCCACAGCTAGAACCATATTCATATCGCCAAGAGTATTACCCAAGGCCAGAAAGTCGTGCACAATATGGACCTTATTCGCAAAATGTTTATGGTCCACCCACTAGCACGACCTCGAGCTCATCATCAGCGAACGAGAACACTGGTAGCACACCTAGCACGAGTGCAAAGCCATATGTTCCAAAGTCAACGAATGGATATGGTTATAATTCATATCGAAGCCCGACATCTACATCTACTACCGGATCGTCATTGACATCAATCCCCACTTCGAAATCGACAGCTATTTCAGCCGATTCAACAACAGAATCTTCAAGTAGCTCATTAGCAGCTTCAAGTAGCTCAATAGCAGCTCGAAGAAGCTCAATACCAGCTTCAACGTCTTCGTCAACAGAATCTCCAAGTACGTCATCAACAGCAGCTCCAAGTAGTTCAGCAGCAGCTTCAACATCTTTATCTACAGAAACTCCAAGTAGCTCAACAGCAGCTCCAACAACATCATCAACAGCAGCTCCAACCACTACGTCAACAGAAGCTTCATCTTCTTCATCAACAGAAGCTTCAACTTCTTCATCAACAGAAGCTCCAACTACTTCATCAACAGAAGCCCCAACTTCTTCATCAACAGAAGCTCCAACAATTTCATCAACAGCAGTACCAACTTCTTCATCAACAGAAGCCCCAAGCTCATCATCCACAGTAGCTCCAACCCCTACATCAACAGCACCTTCAACTTCTTCATCCACAGAAGCCCCAAGCTCATCATCTACAGTAGCTCCAACCCCTACATCAACAGCACCTTCAACTTCTTCATCTACAGAAACTCCAAGTAGCTCAACAGCAGTTCCAACTACATCATCAACAGCAGCTGCAACCACTACATCAACAGAAACTCCAACTTCTTCATCAACAGAAGCTCCAACAACTTCATCAACAGCAGCTCCAACCACTACATCAACAGAAGCGCGAAGCTCATCATCCACAGTAGCTCCAACCCCTACATCAACAGCAGCTTCAACTTCTTCATCTTCAGAAACTCAAAGTAGCTCGACAGCGCCTCCAACTACATCATCAACAGAAGCTCCAACCACTACATCAACAGAAGCTCCAACTTCTTCATCAACAGAAGCTCCAACAACTTCATCAACAGCAGCTCCAACCACTACATCAACAGAAGCTCCAAGCTCATCATCCACAGCAGCTCCAACCACTACATCAACAGAAGCTCCAACTACTTCATCAACAGAAGCGCGAAGCTCATCATCCACAGTAGCTCCAACCCCTACATCAACAGCAGCTTCAACTTCTTCATCCACAGAAACTCAAAGTAGCTCGACAGCGCCTCCAACTACATCATCAACAGAAGCTCCAACCACTACATCAACAGCAGCTCAAAGTAGCTCAACAGCAGCTTTATCTTCTTCGTCAACAGCTGCCGCAACTACTTCAACAACAGAAGTCCCAACATCATCAACAACAGGAGCTGCAACCACTACATCATCACCTGCCCCAACTACTTCATCAACAGCAGCTCCGAGTAGCTCAACAGTAGCTTCAACTTCTTCATCCACAGAAGCTCAAAGTAGCTCAACAGTAGCTCCAACTTCTTCATCAACAGAAGCTCCAACTTCATCATCAACAGAAGCCCCAACTTCGTCATCCACAGCAGCTCAACCTTCTTCATCAACAGAAGTCCCAACATCATCAACAACAACAGCTCCAACCACTTCATCAACAGCAGTCCCAACTACTTCATCAACAGCAGCTCAAAGTAGTTCAACAGCTGCCTCAACTACTTCATCAACAGCAACTCCAACTACATCATCAACTGCAGCTCCAATTAGTTCATCAACAGAAATCCCAACTTCATCATCCACAGTAGCTCCAAGTTCTACAGAAACTCTCAGTAGCTCAACAGCAGCTCCACCTACATCATCAACAGCAGCTCCAACTACTTCATCAACAGCAACTCCAACTACATCATCAACTGCAGCTCCAACTAGTTCATCAACAGAAATTCCAACTTCATCATCCACAGCAGCTCCAAGTTCTACAGAAACTCTCAGTAGCTCAACAGCTCCAACTTCTTCATCAACACCAGCTTCAACTTCTTCATCTACAGAAAATCACAGTAGCTCAACAGCAGCTCCAACTTCTTCATTTATAGAAGCTTCCAGTAGCTCAACAGCAATTCAAACTACATCATCAACAGCAGTTCCCAGTAGTTCAGCAGCAGCTTCAACTTCTTCATCTACAGAAGCTCAAAGTAGCTCAACAGCAGCTCCAGCTACTTCATCAACAGAATCTTCAACTACATCATCAACAGCAGCATCAAGTAGCTCTTCAGCAAAGATCTCGAGAACTGCATTTAGTCTCAAAGAAGAATCAGTAATAGCAGACCCAAGTAATGTAACAGACTCATCAACAGTTGCTCCAAGCTCAACAGTTGCGAACTCAATAACAGATTCCACAACGGCTTTGCCTTCGGGCATTATCGTGACTGAATCTCCGACCTCGTCAGGATCAGAAGATGTAAAAATGGTGGCACCAGGAAAGAATGGCACAATTCAAGTAATATTGCAACCGATTCCTCCAGAAAATTCAAAATATTGTATCATTTACAAACAACAGAAGAGTAACGCTGAATTCGAAACTGTTTTTACTGACTGTGAATAATTTGGTTATCCCCTTTCTAAAACCTCAGAAAACCTGAATCTACACACTGATTTAAAGTTAAATTACAAACCGATAGCTACAGAAGTTTTTCAATAAATTCACATCACTTTCCGTAATCTCAATCCATAGTTTCATTATGCACATCTGAAAATTTATGTTTTAGGATGTAGATAGATATTATTTATTAGCATCCAAACTGAGTAGAAAGAAATACGTGCAGCCATCATCTTTCATTCCAGTCATGAGGGATATCTATACCGAAATACTAATTCCGGTCCAAATGTGAAGCTAAGCTCAAGCTCCATCAGTCTCTCCCATACATAGAAATTTTGAAATTATGAATGTTTTGGATTTAGTTTCTGACTTTTATTTGGATCTTATTATGGTAAAACTTTAGCTGTGGAATTAGCTGTAGCTGTGGTGGTAGATCTTGAAATTGCTGGAGTCGTCGTTGAAGGTATTGTAGTACTATTGACTGCTGAGGTATTATTAATGCTTGAAGCAGTGGTGGTGGTCGTTGAAGAAGTGGTGCTTATTGGAGTAGTGCTCATGACATCTGTTTTGGGAATAATGAAAATGAACCTCACACTGGGCCTGCTGGTGCTGGGCTGCTGTGTTGTGGTGGTTGTCGTGGTTGGAGGCACATCGGTTACTACACCCACACCCGGCACATATAGAGAAACTATCGAGTCGGTAATGGCGCCATAATCCTCACCCACATCGGGTATATTATAGATACTATAGGGATTTACGGATCGAGATACAGATACATCGCCACTCGCCACATCAGTCAATAGACGATATTGTGTGGGTTCAGCGGTAGTAATTGGCAGTGCTGTAGTCACAGGATATAATTCATACTTCAAGGTACTGGAGGTTGGTTCTATGGTAGTGGGATATGTGATCGAAGTTATTGGTTCGGCTGTTGAACTGTGATAGCGGCGTTGTTTGTTGGATTTTTGACCACCGTTACGAGACTTTCTGCCTTTGGTCTTAGTAGTTTTCCGGCAAGCACTTGTATAGAGTATACGCAGGGCTAAGGAATTTAGTGACAATTAATAACATTCAAATTTAATTTCGCTGAAGTATTCTACTCACTCTGCCTCGTTCGGCACTCGTGTCGGCGTAATTCGCATTCATTGGCGAAGGTCATGGCCTGGACTTTCTCATTAGCTTGATTCGGAGCCGCACAAATTGGGGACTTCTTCGTCGAGCATTTAAAAGTTTCACAGTTGGGCATGCAGTGCTCAAGTGCGGTGGCTGCCAATTCTAGTGGGATTACAAAAGCTCATTGGTCTTGTAGACAAATCATTGATGTTTGAACTTACCTCTTCCATAGGTGAACAACGATCTTGTATTATGGGCTTCCAGTTTGCATTCATTCTCAAAATAGAAATACTTTTTTCCATCAGTTGCGCATATTGGTTTCCCTCCTGTCACACAGTTTGGCAAGTAGTCCACAAACTGATATTGGGCTGGCTCCCGATATTCGAAGGCAGCTCGTAACAATTGTGCACTGGCGTATTGGGGACTATTGTGTTGCCAATCAACAACGATATTCCCCGACACAATGTTATTGAGGCAGAGGGCAATTATTGAAATTGTGAAAAGTTGCATTTTCAAAACTCTACAGGTCGTTGAGTACTGCGCTCTTGGACAGTTGATGACTGGGATTTTATAGAAATTCCCATGGTTATGTTTGCTTGCTTTTGCCCTACCGACGTGCTGATGCTAAAGACTTTTAATCATTTGCCGGTGGATGCTCAATTCACATGGTTGTCAGCACGTGCAAATCAAATGGAGAACTTCATCAACAAGAGCTTTTCAAGAACTCGATGAGTTCTTTTAAAGAACACTTAGTTTTATCGGCCGGGTTTCTTCAGAGCGGTCATAATTTAAGTCTCACGATTTGTAGTCTTTCTTCAAATGATCTATATATATTTTGCCCTAAATTAAAATCCTATATTTCCATCTAAAATTAAAAAGACAATGATAGATTTTGCAGTTGTAAAACGTTGGTCGAACGGCAGTTACATCGTAGCTATATTACTCAATCAACAATCAAGAGTTCTGAAAATTTGTTCAGTGTTTTAGTATTCATAAAAACTGTCAATAACGAATTTAATTTACAAAATTCATGAAATACACGGTCTTTTTAATATCTCAATTAATAGTTTTGCTTGTCCACATCCGAAAAATTGTGCTTTTTTAATTGTTGATATATTTATGGTCTACTCGATTAATTAATATTCAACGGAAGAACAGAGATATTACTTATTTACATCCGAACTGAGTACTTTAAAAAAAAGACACGTGCAGATGTGGTATGTTGAAAAACTTTTTTATATGCATCTCCCTTTTGTATATTCAGAGACTTAGCTCAGCCTCATTGACTTATCAAAATTGCTTATGGCGTGAAAACAATTTTAAGAATAAGAACTAAGTGTGGGATCCAGAGGCCTTGGATAAGTGAAATAAATACAATTATGTAAGAAATATTTTTTGTATCTATTGTTAATATACATATAATATTTTGAATACTGATTTAAAATTTTCGGTCTAGTGAACAATCTGCTATTTAATGACTTAAATGACTATAGTGTTAGTGGGTGAGTTTTGGACGGTCCGAATGTGTGGGGGTTTGTTTTGGGACTCGGAAGTATTTTGTCTTTAAGGACTAGACTACTGTTCGGTTGAAGTTAGCCAGTCCAATGTTTACTTAAGCTAATGAAAGTTAATTCATATTAATTCAATTAATAAATGCGGAATCCACTTATCCACCATCTTGTCATAGATTCTTACGGATGTGCTTATCAGTCTGAAGTTCAAGGAGCAAGAGAGGGAAATAAGCTAATGCAAGTAAATTCATATTAATTCAATAATGTGATTTAGCCCTCTAATAAATGCTGAAGCCACTTATATCCAGTCACAGATTCTTACGGATATGCTTATCAGTCTAAGGTTTAATGAGCAAGACGGGGGAGTTGTCCATATCTATTCATTTTAGTAGTACAATCTAAGTTTTCGGGTCCTTTTCAGTTTCAACATTGAAAATGTATTCTATAGTTGTGTTTAGTCTCTGAGACAAGATTTTTATACCAAATTTGTCAAGTGTATGTAACATAGAGAAGGAGACGTCGGAGACCACCCAAAGTTACCTAAAGTATGATCAGGGTGACTAGAGAAATCGATATAGCCATGTCCGTTTGTCTGTCTGTAATAATCATTTGTTCTGCAGGTTACATCAAGTTTTTAAATGTTTTCGATATCCGATTTAGGTTCGAATTAAAAAGCATAAGACCACAACTATCTTAAAAAAAGTAAAAAGCTGATAGGTAATTTATTTACTACCATATTGCTACGAAAACCAGCAGTTATATTTTTTTTTATATTCTAAATAAAGATATGAAGTTTGAGTCTGATCGGACTAATATGTATATCATATAACTCCCATAGGGCTGATCGAAAGTGCAAAAATTGTTTTAACGATAAATTGAGAAATAAAGTGGCTTTTAGAGTACCAAGCAATTGTACAAATTTTTAATGAAATTGGACAGCTATATCATATAGCTTCCATAGGACAAATAATCAGATTTTTGTGTTTTTTTTTTTTTTTTTTTTTTGCCAGAAAACGGGTTATTTGTGGACCAATCGCAACCATATTAAGCACAAGACAGTTTTTAGTATACGTTTTTAGTTACATCAAAAATTTTATTGAAATCGGATGACTATATCATATAGGTCCCATACATCTGTTTCACCAAAAAAAAATCTTTAAAATTGTTCATTCACACATTTTAGAGATGAATATTAATTGATGTTAAAGCGTGCAAATAATTTAAGGTTTAACTAAATGGGATAGCCCCTTAGGAAAAATCGGTAGAAAATATCGGTTTAGGCCCCTGTAGGTACAGGGTATCTCAAGATACCCGGACAATGCCATGCGGTGTATATTGTAATCGACTCAGATAGAATTCTTTTAAAAATTTTCAATGAAATTATAGTAGATATTCTAATCGTTTGTTTTAAGAGACCAATTTGTTCACAACATTTGTTACAGATAGGGCGTCATATTATATGATTATTATGTGGTGCCCGCAAAAGATTCTTATGTTTCACCAACTCTTCTTAGATTTCTCTTGCAAATTGTGATTATTTTTTCAATCGGTCTTAATCAATTAGTCAATTAGTCTTAGTCAGTTCGTCTTATAGCCTTTAATATTCCACTGAATAACTTTAAGGGGCATTAAATTCCATTTATTATATTTAATAATCAAGGAGAGTTGTTGTTGTGCAGTGTCGACCACAGCAAATATGCATCAATTTGAGACCAAGATAAGAAATATTGGTGTTTTGCTGTTGTTGAGCTTTTTGTTCGGTTCGGAGGATATCGGGTAAGGGGGCATTGTTTTTGAGCGTCTTTGTAATATCTACAACTACCATTTTGATGTCCACTTTTTGCGTGTATTGATGGTTTGCAACTCCTGTTGAGAGAGTCTTTTGTTTGTTTCTACAGTTAATCATATTATTTTCTTATTGAAATGCCGCATATTAATTTAAGTGCGCAGTTGACACAGGACTTCTTGCATATGCACAGGATGCTGTGTGCAACATTGTAGAAATTGGGGCGCTCGTAAAGAGTTTTAATTTTACTCTTTGTGAATGGGTTCAGATATTATAGTAGTGAACATTTGAGGAGTTTTGAGTTCAATTAATTTTGTTCTTCTCAGGTGGATTAGCCTTTTAAAACAACTTTTTTAATATGCCTTTAAGCTGTTTTTGGGGGAAAGTTTTCAAACTTTTCCATACTTTTTTTTAGTAAAAAATTTATGTTTCGGATTTTGTTTTTGTCTTTTATTCGTGTCTTATAATGTTGTAACAGATGATGTGGAAGTTATTGTAGCAGTAGTGGTAGAACTTGGACTGGCTGGAGTCGTTGTCGTATTTCCTGCACTATTGACTGCCGAGATATTACTAATTCCTGAGACAGTAGTGTTAGTGTTTGTTATGGGAGTGGTGCTAGCTGGAGTGGTGCTTGATGAAGTGGTGGTTGCTGAAGTAGTTTCGGCTGGAGTGGTGCTGGGTGGAGTAGCGCTGCTTGTGGTAGAGGCAGTGCTTACTGTAGTGGCGCTGGGTGTCTCGGTTGTTGCCAGTGCAGTGGTGATGCTGGGCTGCTGGGTTGTGGTGGTGGTGGTAGTAGTGGTTGGTGGCACATTGCTTACGGTGCCCACACCCGGCACATATAGAGAAACTATCGAGTCGGTAATGGCGGCATAATCCTCACCCACATCGGGTATATTATAGATACTATAGGGGCTTACCGACTGAGAGACAGATACATCGCCACTCACTACACTTGTCAATTGTCGGTATTGTGGGGGTGCAGCGGTGGTGATTGGCAATGCTGTAGTCCAAGGATATAAGGTACTGGAGATTGGTTCTATGGTAGTGGGATATGTGTTCGAAGTTGTTGGTTGGACTGTTGAGGTTCGATAGCGGCGTTGTTTGTTGACTTTTTGACCACCGTTACGAGACTTTTTGCTCTTGGTCTTTGTAGTTTTTCGACAAGCACTTGTATAGAGTATACGCATAGCTAAGGAATTCATTGGGAATTAATCAAGTCGGAATGGAATTTCATTTAACTCGACTCACTTTGCTTAGTTTCACACTCGTGTCGGCGTAATTGACATTCATTGGTAAAGGTCTTGGCCTGGACTTTCTCATTAGCTTGATTTGGGACGGCACAGATTGGAGCCTGTTTGTCGGTGCACTTAATAGTATCACAGTTGGGCATGCAGCGTTCAAGTTCGGTGGCTTCTAGCTCTACAAAAAGTATAAAATATTATGAGCTTTTCCAATTAAGTTATTTAGAGCTTCAACTCACCAGTTCCATAGGTAAATAACAATTTCATATTTTCTGCCTCCAGTTTGCATTCATTTTCAAAATAGAAATACTTTTTCCCATCGGTTGCGCATACTGGTTGCCCCCCAGCTTGACAACTGGGCGAATAGTCCACAAACTGGTATTGCGCTGGTCCCTGAAACTCATTTCCCAAAATGTCGGCATACGGGGCATTGGCATAATGGGGACTATTGTAATGCCAATCCTCAATATTATCCCCCGTCACGATGTGGGTGAGGCAGAAAGCAATTATAGAAAGTGTAAAATGCTGCATTTTCAAAACTCTACTGGTTGTGGAGTACTGTGCTCTCGGTCATACGGTGACAGAGATTTTATAGAAATTCCCATGGTTGTGGGTGTTCGCATTTGACCCACCGACGTGCTGATGCTAAAGTTTAAATAATCTTAATCATTTGCCGGTAGATGCTCAATTCACAGGGCTGTCAGCACGTGCAGCACAAATGGCATTTTTGCTGTCGCAGTGAAAGCATGTTTGGGTGAATAACCGCTAAAACAAAATAAAACAAAGCAAGATAAAAGTCAACGAAGGTCGACCTGAATTGGGCTTGTCTAATTGAGGTCAAATTTGGGCTTATACAAAAAACTCATTTATGTCTTATAGCAATTTGATTCGAGAAAAGTTCTTGAAAGTTTCTATGTAAGTTCAAAGCTTCAGAAGCCTCGGCGTGGCTAGGCTTTAAGCTTATTAAGCTCCAGGTCTGAACAACAAAGAGCTGGTTTCACTACCTCTGAAAGCTTTCATTTATTGCTTATAGCAAGCTACGATTTATGGCTAAAAATCCATAATTTCCAGAAAACTCTGAAATCGAAGCTTCATTTTCTAGAAGATTTCATAAAATAAGACGAATCGCCTAAAGTATTAGGCAACCCTAAAAGGTACCAAGTAAAATTTGTAGACAAAATTTATTAACTAAAAAAAAAATGGAGTCTCAGAGTTCGATTTTTGATAAGAAATCTAAAACTAATATAGCTAGCTTCGGAAGTAAAAGAGCTTCATATATTAAGTAACAAAACTTGAAAAGGTATTAAAATTTTTATAAAATATATCTCAAGCTTAGAACTATATTTTAGATAAGAAATTTTCAACTATTATTGCTAGCTTTGGAAGTAAAAGAGCCTTATATATCAAGTAACAAAACTTGATTCCTCAAAAGTTTTTGCATAATTTTGAGTGAATTCGTTTTCAAAGTTTGACCATGTTTATTTTTGAAGAGTTTTTCCATACGCACTTAGCCTGTTTAGAAGTAGACATGAATAATTAAAATTTTGTTTGTAAAATTTCATCCACAAAGAAAGTGAGAGGGGAAGGAAATACAACTCAATGACAGCATCGAAACAAGAAAACTTTTTACCCTAAAACGCTTTTATTTCCATAAACATATTTGAGACTCTCTCTAAGCTTTCGAATCTTGTATATATATATATATGTGTGTGTGTGTGTGTGTGTGTGTGTGAGTGAAACAACTCCCTTAAGGACAATCGATCATCATTGCCTCACTCTCTCAACCTCATCACCTCATAATTTTTTATTTTTTATTTTATTTTTTTTGGAAACAATTTCCATAAATTATTTAAATATTGATTTATTAGTTGAAATTGTAGATATAATTTAATAGACCTATACATATATATATATATATATATATATATATATATATATATATATACATATGTGTGTGTGCGTAAAGAAAGCTTACGGTAATGGTAATCAACATCTGCTTCAAAAGGATTCCACCAAACACACCCACTCACGCAAACATCGATGGGAGCGTCGGAGGGTTTCATGGCTACGACCGAGTCACTTCAATTTTAAGTGAATTTATGTGGCTCATCAGCTATGCTAACGTATTTATCATTATCCTTTAACGCATAAATTGAAAAATAAATGTAGGAGGCGATGACGACAAAGAGGTGAGCAGGAGGACACTCCCTTCCAAAAGAAACGACACACAAAAGAGCAAAGCCAGTGGAAGGGGCTCAAAGAAGAGAGATAGAGAGAGAGAGAGAGAGAGAGAAACCAAACCAAAAAGACAACCATTTCTTTGGCCAAAAATTTATAGGTAGTTGACGAGTTTGTCTTTTGGGCAAAATGGTAAAGAGTTCTGTGGGACCGACCGATGGAAAGCGGCCAATGTTGAATTGAAGCGTTGACTTTGGGCTGGTGGGCGTTACAGAGATTTACGAGCTTGGGTCTCTCTGTTAGTTACTTGTTGTAGTTGTGGTTGTTGTTTCTGTTGCTGTGGCTACTAAATGAAATCGCATTTATTAATTTCTAGGCCTGTCAGTACGTGTTTCTGTCTGGCCTCTATGTGTGCGTGTGCGTGTGTGTGTGTGTGTGTGTGTGTGTGTTTATCTTCTGCTCCAAATCTGTCCAACCTTGGTGCATTTGTATTAGTTTTGGCAAGCTAAAACTTTTAATCCTATCAAAGTGTTGCCTATTCCAATCTGGTCTAAAAATAAAAACGTCAGGGCCATCACGCACACTAACTAAATATATGTGTACCGTTAGTCCCTGCGTACTAGACTTTATTTCCGAAAACTCTTTCAAACTGAAAATACCAAATTCCGTTTACACGGAGTCCGATTTCGAGTCCTCAACCAAATTAAAGACCTGCCAAAGCCTAGGCCCCAACTTATGGCCCTAAAATATTCAATTGAACATAAGTCGATAATCAAAAAGAGTGTGTGAGCTTTGTGATATGCGAAGCTAATTTCCATTTGTTTACTTGCACAAGTCCTTACATGTCCAGACGGAAACGCCACTACGGCCACGCATGTATTGAGAGGTAAGAGTATCTGTGAGTATTTGGGTATCTGTTAGTGTAAATATTTCACAGAATGAATATCTCTGTGCGCTCGCGTTTGTGTATGTGTAAGTATATTGCAATATGTGGTTAGACTCTCCAGCCTTGGTTAAAACCGCCAATGCTATCGGTATTGTCATGGCCTAGTGGTCAGAACCCGCTCAACTACCTCTGCTGTTCTGGCACGCCTCCGGTTCAGGAATGTCAGTCGAATCGGCCCAGTCAGCCAGCCAGCCAGTCAGTCAGTCAGTCAGTTAGTCAGCTGTTCAGATGGCTCGGCTTGATGTGCCCTGACCTGTACGGTTCTGTTCAGCTGTGAACCTGGATCTGGAGCAAGACGAGGGCATATAACATCCTATGATGAATGGTTGACATTTTTGCAGCTTGTTTGATTATTGTTTGTGTGTGAGTGTTTTTCCCTTTTTTTCTTCTTCTTCTTTTTTTTTCTATTGTTTACTTTTATATTGTGGGCATTTGCACATCCCTGAAGGCAGGGAGTGAGCGAGAGAGAGAGAGAGAGAGAGAGAGTGTGTGGGATGAAAAATATAACAAAACTTTGTTTTCTCACTTTTGGCTTTTTTCATGGCATTTTAATAAATTGTATTTTTAGGATCACCCAGGCCAAAGGCACATATGCAGATAACTTTGCCAGCAGGGGTCCTCCACCCTTTTGTTCTTTAATTTTAATAACGGTAAAGCAATAAACTTGTCCAGTAACTTTCGTTATTGTTGTCACTTTCGGGCTGTTGATAATAAAGTTGGAAAAGTTTTGGAAAGACTGGACCAATTGTGTTACATTTCCCACTGTGCCCAAGTTATTCTCACTGGTTCGGCTGTAAATCAATTTAAGTCACACCGAAATCTATATTTAAATGAAAAGTTTCATCTTAAATTTGTATATTATTATTTTATTGTCATTTCATTCTCAGCGTGTGTAAGAAGTATTACAAATATGTCTAATGAAATTGATTGCTGAACTTGAAGTTATTACGAAATTCGTTTGGCCATGTCTGAGTTGACCGAAGTCGATTGCAAAGTTCTAGAAAGAACTTTCCAGCTGTTAGGAATTGATTGGGAGTTTCAGAGACTCATTGAACCAAATTCAATATCCAATTCAACATCTTCGTCCATCGCGGATTCATTATTTTCGGCTGGGTCCTCATTAAGCTCGTCGTGATGATTTTCAGCCAAAGGCTCATCGGGCATCTCCACTATAGGCGGCAAGACAGCTCGTGCTGCATCGGCCAAGTGATCCAGTTCCTGCTCCAGAATGTCCTGATCACGTATAGACATCAGCCATTGTAAGGAAATTATAACAGGCAAAGGATTGTGCTGAGTCATATCCGGGGTCATTGGTATGTCTTCATTAACCATTTTGCCAGATTTCCACCGTTAACAATTTCCAGTTGGTTATATATATTTACCTGTCCCCTGTCTTTTTTTTTTGTATCTTTTTTATTTATTTTTTTTTTTGCTTGTTTGGCGAGCTATTGTTTTCCCTTCTTAACTGATATATATGAGTTCTATGACAAACAATATTTTCATGGCTGTCTGAGATGAGTTTTAAGTTAATTCAAAATGTGAAACATAAAAGTGATTCAGCTTACGGAATAAGTTGCTCCTTAGCTTATGGATCCATGATTATATAATTCTACATATGCAACAATTGGGCCTCCGTATTACTTTACTGGATTTTCTAGGTCTGAATACATTTCACTTTGCCCCGCAAAATCTTAAGCTTTAAATTTCTAGTTAAGAGCTTAAAGGCCTCCGAAAAATCTATCTAAGTTTTACCGAATATTCGTGTGTATTTTCTTTACCTTTTGTCTTTTCGGAAAATACCTTGGGAGACAAACAGGCAGACTAAGAGAAAGAAACAAGCCTTGTTGTTTGCCATTTTTAAAGCGAACTCAAAGGGAAGCGAGCTTATTCACTATGTCCTGGAGATTGCGACTCTCCAAGTTCAACTCTCCATTTAAATCAGTTTTCTCCAATTCCCAGCAATCTAACCTAGTAAACTTAATACAACTTTATTCTCATTATTCTGTCGATCCAACTGATGAGTGGAAGTTTTATCAAGAAAACCGATCAACATTTTTTTTTTTAATTTTGACGACTCTTCTATGAAGATTAAGACCTTAGAATTAATCAAAGAATCATGAGCAAGAGGAAGAAGAAGATTAAGTCATTTGTAAAGGGTATTTTAAGGTCTTGCAGGCTGGACTAATAATGAGTCTCTGATTCAAGAAGAAGAAGAAAAGGTTATTCATTAAGGGTATTTTAGGGTCTTGCAGGCTGGACTAATAATTCGCTGCATCAGAAGAAATGATTCTCTGCTACTATGAAGATTAAATACAAAAAAAACCTGATCAAGAAGAAGAAGATAAACGCATTCGTAAAGAGTATCACAAGGTCGAACAAGCTGGACTAATAATTCGCTGCAACTGAAGAAATGATTCTCTGTTGCTCTTGTTTGTGTCTGTCGCTTTCTCTCTCTCTCTCTCTCTCTCTTTCTCTCTGTGTTTGGTGCAATTTTCTTTTGAAAGTTTTCTGTTGTTCTTGTCGTGTCGTGTCATGTCCGTTTTTTTTCTTTTTTGTGTTTTTTGTTTTTGTTTTTGTTTTTGTTTCGATTGTGGTAAATGATAATGAACGCATTCGCCTATTGTTTACCAAAGGATTTCATTTATTTCTGTTGCCATTCCTTTTATATTTGTACGCTTTGCCATTTCTGTAACACAAAAGTCAGGGGCGTTTCTTTTCTGTGTTACATTTTTTTTTGTGTGTGTGTGTGTGCCTGCGCATGTGGGTGTGTGTGTGTGTGTGTGCTCGCTTGGGTCTATTTGTACATTTGACCATTTGCCCAAAAAGATGAAAACCGTTTGTGGCACCTTTATGTGGGTCATAACTGAGAAATTTGACAGCTGTTGACTATCTCAGTGGTCCCTTAAATCAAAGTGTTTTTTTTCCTCCTCCCCCCCAAACCAAAAAAAAAAAAAAAGAATTAGAAACCAAGACCCAGGATGAAACGACTAAAAGACACACACACATTGAGCAGATTTTTTTATTTTATTTTGTTTGCTTGTGTAAATTTCCAGACAATTTAATTAAATGAATAAATAAAATCACTATCAAAGTCTTTCAAATGTTCCAAGAAAGTTTGAAAGTTTATTAAGATGAGAAAAAAATAAATGAGAAAAATATATATTTAGTATACCATGATACTCATAATTTTTATATTAAGTGGAAACTCAAAAGATAATTAATATTAATATTTGAAAAAAAAAGAATTTAAAAATAAAAAATTGCTGAGTTCACTTTGGATTTTGCTTACTTTTATTTTTGCTGCATCATCAGTTTAAGTCGTTTCAATTTTTTCTTTTCTGTTTTTTTTTCAGAAAAGCGTCTGGTTCGAATATAAGGAAAATCATGACTAAGCTGGCCGTGGAACAACTGAGGAAAAAAGAAGATGGTTAAAAATGGCTTTAACCACTTGATTTTAGTGAAGACTTGTCAGTTAGGTTTTAAGCCAAGTTCCATTTCATGTTTTGTATTGTTTCAATCAATTAAATGTGCTGCGTTTCGTTGGCTGAATCTTAAGTCTGTTTTGCAGTCGTTGCCAGGAGGAGGCTAAAGGAAAAATTTATAATAATTTATAAATATATAATAACTTTTTATTATAAAGAAGCGGAAAACTCAGGCAAACAAAGGCACACACACACACACACAAGCACCCACACCAGCTTAGTGAGACTTCCTGTTTCAAGTTGCTTTTAGGCAGGCAAAACAAAGGGGCCTGGCAACTTGGCCCCTCACACAGTTATCCATATAATGGCAAACAAGTCAACTCGTCTACACTCAGACCGACCCAAAGTTATGCTCCACAAATATATATATATGTATGTGTGTGTGTATGAGTGTGCGACAAGACAAACGACAAGAACAAAACGGAAGTGTGGCATATTTTCCGCTTAAAATGCCACAATGTGTTGACTTCAAGCCAAAAGCAACAGCTCCAACAACAACAACAGCAAACAGCAACAGTGTCACCCACAACTACAACAACAGAATATGGCAACCACAACTGCGAGTGTAAAAAAAAGAAAAAACACACAAACACACAAAAAGAAAAAGCAACAATTTATTTATTTTTATTATATTTTTCTTAGCACGTTTTATTGTTGTATTTAATATTGCAGCTGTTGTCTTGTTATTTGCTCTTCTTGTTCTTGTTCTTGTTGTTGTTGTTGGTGTGACTTTTGCTCGAGTCTGCTACTGCTATTGCTGTTGCTGTTGTTGTTGTAGTTGGTGCGGCAACTGCCGTTATTATTATTATTACAGCTATTGTCATAAAACTCATGTGAACATTTGCACACCTTTATAAGCTGTGTTGCTGCTGCTGTTGTTGTTGTTGTTGCTTTTGCCTTTACTTTTTTTTTTATTTTCGCTGACACCAGACAACCCGAAACTGTAAAGAAAAAAAAAAAAAACAAAATAAAAACACAAAACAAAATTATCAAAGTGCCCACAATATTAAATAAATTAAAGAAGCCAAAAATTTATTTCACACGCTATTTAAAATGCAACAACCGTGTCAGCATTTGTGGCTGCTTTCGCAACCCTCGCACTCCCCCCTCACCAGTCGCCTACTATCCCTTCTGGCTTTCATGTTTTTAATTCGCTTTTTGAATAATCAAAATTAAACCAAATTTAATATACTCATTGAAAAATATCTGAATATGAAAAGAGGGATTATGAAACGAAAAAAAGCCATGATCGAGAACAGGATTTGATCTTTTTTTGGGATCTCAAAATAAAAATATTTTTTAGTCCTATTCTTTATGATTGACTTGATTTGACTTTTATTTACAAGCAAGGCGATGATATCTGCTGAATTAAGATCAAGTTCAATTGATGAAATATATTTGAGTTCCGCTTCTTTATTACTTTTCCTGGGAAGGAACTTAGTTAAAAATCTCAGTATAGAAAAAGTGGAGAGGGTTCTTAAAACAGAAATAATAATATCTGATTTTTTTCATAATCTTGACGGCATATTCTTTGCGTCCCATTCCTCACTTTTTCGGGGATTAATGATAATATTATAGGGCTCTGAAAAGAAAGAGTTTAAGATTCAGAATTTTAGTTTTAGAAGTAGTTCTATAAATGTCAGAAATAGAAAGATTTTGGAACAGAAAACCAAAAATCGGGGAAATAGAAATGTTAATCTAAATAAACCAAATAAATATTTCGATCCATCTCGCAGTGATATGTTTGGACTCCTCAAATATCTCTCTTAAGTTTGCCAAAATGGTAAGAGAGTAATTGGAATATAAAAAGATACAGGGTGAATCTTTCCTCTGAATCAAAGTAAAGATTAGTTTTGAGGAACTGAAAACCCTTAGTTCGCCTTAGTTCAGGTTCTTTGAGGTATATATTCGAACTCCTTTTGCTTACCCCTCTTCCTTGGAAGTGACTTACTAAAACTTTTCAAAATGAAAAGAACTAATTCAGTTAAGAGTAAACATAAATATTAAATCTCTTGGACATATATTTGAGTTTCAATTCTTTACTCCTTTTCCTCTAGAAAATTTCAAATTTAATTATGGTTTTCAAAAGAAACAAGGTGCGCATACCTATAGGATTAAAGTCACGTTGAAGCACTTAAAATTCTTGAGGGCTACGAAAGACAATAGAGCTTCCTTAGTTTAAACAGGGTTACAAAGCATTTGCCATGGCCTTCTATTATGCATTATATTCATACATATTCGGACAACTGTGAAACTGAGGTTGAATGCCAAACAAAACAAGTCATTTCCCCTTTGACTTGTAGGTGAAATTCCTATACGAAATCTACTTTGTTCTCTTCAGAGAAACAAAAGGATTGTTCTTGCTTAAAGGAGCATTTAACCTGAATAACAACAGGACACCATTTCAGTTTGATTAGCTTTGAGTATGTGCCAAAGTGCGGTTTTACGGCCAGCTCGTGCTAAATTAGATATATTAGACCAAGACAATACAACCGCCATTCAATTTGCATTGTTAATTAAACTTAGCTAATTATCAAAATTCTAGCTGCGGTTTTATGCGAATGTATGTACTCGTATCGCAATGTTTTCGGAAATTGCATTCAATTATATTGCCATTAGCGAAACAATGGAAGGTCAGTGGAGCAAAGCTTTGCGAAATTAGGCTTTGAGTAGATTCAATTTAATAAAGTCCCGGGTTATCTCTGGCTGGGCAAGGCCATTACTCAAACGAAAATGTTTTATTAAAATCTATTTGTTTGATAGGGTGGGGCCTGGATATATGTTTAGATATATTTTTTTTTTACAAACATTATTTCTTTTATTTATGTTGTGTTAAATTAGTCAATTGCCTCATCATTTGTTTCGGTTTCCAGTGTCCTCTGTTGAGCCAGTTGGGTCTTGAGGAAATTGTTTTTGGGTCCAGCATTGATAATTGTCTTGGCGAAACCTGTACGCTTGTGATTACTTATACGTCTGACCTCGGTCTCATATTGTGTCTCTTCTTGGCACAACAATATAGCATTTTCTCTTTTAGGCTAGAAATTCCCAATCGTGCTTCTCACTCACAGCCTTGGTAATTTGAAGGCGAAAGCGCCTACAACGAGCCTCATTACTCTGGCGACGTAAGGCGCAATCCTTACGTTTTGTGTTTAAATCAGTCAACTGTTGGAGAAGAGCGGCACGCTTCGCCTCTAATTCGATTATTCTGGATGGCTGCTCATCATCCGAATCAATCAACTGGCTCCAAGAACTGTAGTCAACCATAATGAACTATCCACAGAAAGCGAAAGATAAAGAAGAGCAGAAATAAATCAAGTATATTATCAATGAATATGAATGTGATATTGATAGAGCTACTTTCGAGTTGCGAATTTGTACGTCTCTCGTCTATACTATAAATATTACCAATATTTAAATATATACGCAATAAATATACACCTGATATACGATACGACTGTCGCCTGCCTTTATGCTCAATACTGCAGTTTATAATCTATTTTATGGTACTATATGTCCTCGTATTTATTGGCAACAAGGCAGAACACTTAATATTCCACCCAGCCCCACTCAGGGCTATAGGCAAAAGAGTTGCAAGAAACCGGGAAATGGCTAGAGTGGGCAAATTATGAAAAGGTAATGCCAGGGCGGCGGGGCATGAAATGGTGTGTCTGGAAGCAAAATGGACGCACGTTGCCTGACAGGCCCTAATTATCGCCATAAATAATGCGCTACTGGTTGCCTTTGCCTGCAATCGAGCAGCTTGTGGCCGTCAACAAATGTTGTCGTTATTGCTGCTGTTATTGTAGCAACAGTCACTACTGATGATTGCACTGTGCAAAATCTCTGGGTATTTCTACTATTTACTTACTTTTTATCAAAAGGAAAAAAAAACTATTCACACTGTTAAATTTTTTATGGAATCTTGCAAATGTTTGGAAGAAACATTTCAATTGACTTGAACGAAATATATATATCAAGGTTAACTACTAATTAATTTTTTCAGTATTTATGTTTTATTTGTTTTTTTTTCCAGGACGTCGAGAGTTTGTTAAGTCTTCTTTCAATACAAGATACTCTTATTTTCAATTGGACTGGGGAGGCAAGGATCAGGGCCGTATATTTGGCTATTTGAACATTCAGACCTCTGGGTATAATCATATATATTTTCAGATAGTATGCAGAGACTTGCGCTTTAAGATATTGGGGAGTATGCAAATCGGAGTGCATCTCAAAGTCGACTATTGTGGCCTTTAATGTTTACCATATTTCTTTCCTCCTTCACACAAATTGGACTTAAATTGCGGTCTTAATTATTGCAATGTCTTTTTATGACAATTTAAGCTGCTTGTATTTCACTCTTTGTCCAACTTGCTAGGTCAATCTTCTTGGCCATACCAGTTCTCTTCCAATAGTTTCTTAACTTTAGTGAATTTAAATTCAACCCTGTAAAATTCGAAATATTCAATTGGCTTTGTTTTCCAGCTGAAAGGCTGAAAGGCTAAAACGTTTGGTCTTTCCATTAGCCGAATTATTGTACATAAAACTATGAATTTATGGTGGGCGCTGATGTTTTCAAGTTTTTATTAAGTTTATGCCTGCCATATTCTGGGCTTAATAAACATAGTTTGTTGTAAATAAAATTTCCCAAAAAAGTCTTCTAATCAAATTATTTAGTGCCGTTGGTTGTTGGCCCGAGCCCAGTCAATGAGTGTGCGAAAATTATATTAGAGTTTCCCGGGGCAACCATTTCAGGTTTCTGGTCTGCCGTCGTCTATCTCCCACTCTCTTCTCAGGCCATGTCATAGGATACTTTACAAAGTTTATACCAGCCTGATGACAAATACTTTGCCACTGCGGTTTATGTGGCAGGGATTGGCATAGTTGCAATATTTATTACAGGCTTTCAACTTTTGTAAATATTCGATAGATTCTATTCAAAATTGTTATTATTTAAATAATAGCCATATCATTTGTAAAGGCAAATGAAATTAATCATTTCTGTTTATATTGGCATTTTTTACTTTCCCGTTGAATGAATAATTTGTTAAACTAACAATATTAAATTTCACAAATCAGGCCATGTGGAAAAATAATAACTGCAAAGCCGACTAAACAAAAGGGAAGTAAAAGCAAAGGCAGAAGCACCAGCAGAAGCAAACTTTATGCAGATTAACTCTGACAGGTGGTACGAGTATAGGAAGGCCGTAGTAGTCATAGTGATTCAATGGATTACAGATTTGTATAAATATATTCCATATGGCGTAAAGCAGAATAAAACGGATTATTTCAATTAAACATTACTAAATCAAATGAGGATGAATAAATGCCACCTCTCAAAGGAGGAAGAACTCATCATAAAAGATGGCGATGGTAGAAGCCTATCTGGAAATATCCGATAAGGTATAATAATAATATATATCTACCAGAAAGGGTCTTGGTATTTATATCAATAAAATATGACTTCCAAAGAAAAACTCTCTGATAAAAAGCATTATAATTTTTGTACTTGTGGAGATCCAAATTATATCTCAAAACGGTTGCTGCATGATATAGTCATTTGATTTTGAATTTTTAATAAAAACCGTTTCTCTCTTAAAGTTATATTTTTCGACAGATTTGTCCAATGGGATCTTTATAATATTGCTATACGATTTCATTAAAACTTCGCATAGTTATAAATTAGCCTAGAGCTCACGTAATTCCTAAATTGCAACCTTAAAAGGAATTGCTATCCGATTTCATTAAGACTTTGCATAGTTATTAAGTAGCCTAGAGCTCACTTAATTCCTAAATTGCTCAAGCACATCTGATTGATTCCATTGAGTTACTTGATACTTACAATCTTATGGGAAACGATTAAATGAACTCAAACTTCCTGGGTCTCATAGTCGTTATAGATTTCATCTATTTAATCTTTGATCCTTATATCTCTTTGTTACATACATATGCTCAAATTTAATATACTCTTAGCCTTAAGGTTTAGGGTATAGCAATGCGCCAGTACTTAAGAAGATTTTCAAGCAATTAAGAACACTTAGACTTTAGCAGTGAAGAGAGATTGAGTGACTCAACAACACAAATAACTCTTTTTGGGGTTTGTGGCCTTTTCGCAGAGACCAATTTCAACAAAAATATAACCAAAAGCACACTTACAAAAATTACGATGGTCATAACGGATTTGCAACTAAACGCAAAAATTTCCTTTTAGTATTTTAAGCTAGGCACTTAAAATATCTTCATTGGAGCATTGAAGGTGACTTAAATAGTTCCAATGAGCTTTTGATAATTATGAAAAAGCTCTTACCAAAGTTAATCGCATTACAAGAAATTCGTATCCAAACACACCTCATGTGGTGGCAATATCAAATAATTTTAACATTGTTGCAAGCATTTCCATCCAATAGATTTGACGCAATCGTACTTTTGATAGGCTGCTTATTACAATTTGCGGATACTAGCATTTTTAGAGACTGTACATCTGAATTCTAGACGAATTGCAAATCATTCAATGACAAATCTCCAAACCATTTCAGTGTACGAGTGCAGAATAGGATAACACTTGTTTTCATATTTGTCTTCCCACAAAAATCTAACAAAAACACTTGAGAGTCAGAAATGAACTCTAAATTGCTCATGTAAAATAAGCAAGTCAACAACAATTAGCACATTAAAACAAATAATGAAATTGCCAACATTACTATAAAAATTTCAAAGTGCTCATTATACAATCCCACAAAACTTACACAAAGCCTTGCACAAGACAAAGTTCACTGGGGGAGTTTGCATGTCGGTAAACTCAAGAAGACAAAACTTTAAAAAGGCCACATCTATTTGTAGAAAACAAAAACCAGTATTTATTTTTAAGGTGAACCCTTATATTAACACTACATAAATCTGATTTAATATAAGAAAATTTTGTGACTCCAACGGACAATGTTCTATATCATCAATCCTTCAAACAATTATAAATGAAATAACAAACAGCTTTGCGGTGTCCTGGTCGAATTTGTCACAGGACTCACACTTTAGTAAAGAATTTATTTCACAAAAATCTACCAATACTGAACCTTATATAACATCTGTCCAATAGGGTCTACATAGCCCCGGAACTTCATAGAATATAGAATATCCTATGCTAAACAAACTAGTTTCAAACATGAACTTTATAATTAGTGTACAATATATTTGACACACATTTGTAAAGGAATGGTATTTGCCTTTTTTTTATTAATATAATTAGAAGCTTACAACATTGGTTCAAATGTTCAGGTAATCGGCTCATTTGGTTACAACTTATTTTTTCGCGACTGTTGAACTTTTTACAACTTGCAGAAATGGCAACATTGAGTTGCTTTTACCAGCCGGCCAACTCGACTCTCTTTTCAGCAGGTTGGCATGCTTATTTAATAGAGTAGGTTGCCACTGTAATGACTTGCCATTCTTACATTCTGAAGAGGGGATTGCCACTGTAATGGGTTGTCATTCTTACATACATTACTCATATAATGCGACAAAATCAACTCAACAGATGAATTACGACAAACTTCAAAAGAGCTCTTATCGACCAATACCCCTAAACTGTTAAATATCGAAATTGATGGCAGCAATACAAAGCAAAACAATTACTTTCCCTTCTCATTCTGATTCTGTATTGAGGGGGGAACCTGTTACACAGGCTCTAATAATATACGCCAACCACTTGATATTTCCCTCTTAAATTAGCTCCCCTGACTTTTCAAAAGCCTTTGAATAAATAATTAGGCATCTTCTAATTGAGCTAACTGCAAGGAGCCAAAGTGACTGATAACTGTACATAATTTTCAAAGGAATATAATAGTTAATCTGGACCAACTACTTACAAAAATGGAAAGCTATTCCATGTACTCAGGGGCATTGCTATAGTTCAACCAAAGCAAGCAATTTGACATGAGCAAAAGAAAAACACAATTACTACTGCAAAACAACATGCAACGGTATTCAGATCCCAGAAGTCAACGCACTAAAAAAACAAGGTCTCCTAGCTAACCACAAATACGATTGGCTCTATCACATACAAAATCTTTCTTTTGAAAGACTAGACATAAAATGTCTAAGTAACCGCAAATTGAACTTCTATCCACCACACACACACACCAATAACAGCAACAATAGCAACAGAATCAATGCTCATATCAAAAACTGATTGCTCTCCACCACAAACAAACCCCAAAACGTACTTAAAACAAACTAAAAAGCTTGTTCAAGACAGCAGTACGCACTTCACTTGCACCATTCCGAACAAAACTTTTTCAAAATTTCTTAATTGACGCCGACATCCAAAGTAGAAACAAATAGAGATTATCTTATTACTCTATAAGAATTTAAAGAGCTCACACAACACAGGCACCACTGTTCATTTCCCAAGAGCTCAATCATATCGGACATGGGAGGATGCAGAAATCAAAAGGCAAACCCAGATATATACAAATAGTGATTTTATAGACAGTTGAATGCCGCATTAATAATATTGTCAGTTTTATTAGATAATCACATAAAATCAGAAGTTCCTAGATAGTTACAATAGAAATAATTTAATATTTGGAATCTATAATCATATTAATTGCACTAATAGGAAATTGTCCAACTTGCACTGTTTCGCTATCTTCACTCGATGTTAAGTTTAACCTTTAATTCTAGCATATATTCAACAAAAGTAGTGCAGGTCTTACGGATATTAGGATACAGCGGTATCAAGACCACAAGCCTGCCGAGGCCTAAAAAGCACAATACTCTTTTGCATTTACTCCCAATTTAAGCATATATTATATCAACAAATTTTTAAAATCCAATCTTAGATCGAAATAAAAGAAAATCCTTATTTAATGTACTAAATGACACCAAGATATTCGAAGAAACTAACTAAAAATTAAAGACCACCTTGTCCCAGGCACAAAGCGGACAAGGTGGACTGAGACTAGGATATACCAAGCTAACAAATCAACGATAGAAAGACAAAAACATCGAAGAAAGAGATCCAGATATTATCTTCTCGTCTTTCGGCTTGTAGTGTGAGCCATAAATAGTGGTACTCCCTTGTTGTAGTGCTTTATTGTTCGATTAATCTGTAGGTCTATGGCATCGAATCAACTCATCGCAATCACTTAAGTCCCTATTCTGAAGAGTCTGGATCTGTATATGGTACGAGGAGATAGACACACCCTGTGCCTGTACTTCGGTACAATTATGGATGTACCAGAATGCGGAACAGTTTTGAGACTGTGGACTGAATGTGCGACTTTAATTCTACGGTCTAAAGAACAAGTTGTAGAATCTTGTCATTTAGACAGATTATCTCTGGGAACCAGACATTTCAGCATTTGGTTTCGTTGTGCCAGCCCAGTCTTCAAGCAGATACAGGACTTAAAAATTAAAGAAACAATTGAATATATTTTAGTTGTGTCAGTTCATAAATAGCCAAGGGCTATGGCTGCTCGTGACATGCGAGCTTAGATACATTTTAGCAACGAATCAATAAAATCAAAATGCCTATTTACACATATTTCGCGAGACTTTGGCATTTAAAACACTTTTTGCAAATGAAATCAAAGCAAAACTAAATTGTGTAGCAAACAAGTTTTGGCTTTAGCTTGGACAGGGAATGATTAACTTCATTGTACTTCGGGTTAGTGCTGGTCTAGGATAATAGATGGCGCTAAAGAGTATATCATTTTCAATAATATTTTATTTCATGTATCAATGATACTTTTTGTTTTGTAATGAATGTGACATTCTTGATTACATAAAATCAATTTTGCATTTTTGAAATCAATTGATTTAGTATAGGAAACATCTTTGCGGATTAAATGTCAATGCACTTGCCGATTTAATATGAGTGTGGGTCACCGGATGGCAGTGATGTCGGCTTACCAAGAAGCTCGGCTTACGGCGTAAATCATTAAAGAAACACTCGACTTTCTTCTGAACAATTCGATATTTCAGAAATACCAGCTGTAGGATTTTCAAACAATGACGTCTCGAGTATTTGGCCTCATACCAGACCCGCTCCTTTTTAGCCTTGTATTCTATACGCTTGACTAAATTCCTGTCCATGGAGGTATAGATTTTCTCAATGGGCCCCAGTTCATCTCTGAGTTGGGTAAAGTTAATGTAAGTATTTTTTAAGCTTCTATATCGTTGAGTGCAGAGTCCAAATTCCATATTCATGCTATCGTTTTCTGCAGCTAGTTTTTCAAATTCCCGACTTAAGATTCTCAGTTCCCTTAGTCGATTACAATACTGTCTTTTTAAGACAGTTAATTTTGTTTTGCTAACTGCGTCGGCGAAGACGACATCATTGATTTGCTCTATCAATTGATTTTTATTGATTTGCAATTGACGTATTTCTGCATTGCTTGATTTGTTTAATTGGTTAACTTCCTTATTGCAGACGATTTTGTTTTCGCAAATTTTCAAAATCGGCTCAATTTTATATTTGGCGTGTAATTTGTCCAGAGCTGCGTTGATTGAGGCAAGTTCGGCGTTTATGGAATCCATTGTGTGTTCGGTAGGTGGTACATATCTGGATGATTCTGTATCTTTTTGATCTTGTTGCTCATCCTTTTGCTCTTCTTCTACTTCTTCTTCTTCTTGGCTGGTCAAATAAGAGCAGTCAAAAATTTTATTCATGATTTAAATTTATTTTTTGTTGTGTTATTGTGGAGTGTTTTGGATGTACTGACTTTTTATTTGTCATATTTTTCTATATTTTTTGTAAAAAAAAAAAAAAAAAAAAAAACAAAATGTATTTGAGAATCAAGGCAAAATAAATCGATATATCATTGCGTTTGTTGTGACTTAATTATTTTAGTTTTTCATTGTTCAAAATTTGTTGTGTACACGCTCTCTCTCTCTGTATATTTTTAATATAATATTTGTTAATAATTCTAACCATTATGTCCGGACAACAAAACCGTGTTAATATTTATCTGCCTCCGAAAACGAACTTTCCGAATCTTGCGTTTGAATTCAAAATGCCATCATTGGTTATGAAAAATGCCCTCATTTTGCCCAGTCCCAACATATTAAGCAATATGGATTATCTTCAGAATGAGGGAGTCAAGGCAACCAATAATGATGATATGCGCTATGTTCTGATTACCGACAGCACTGGACGTATATTGGAGCGTTTGGATTTCAAAGGTAACGATTGTCGTGAGGTTCTCAGGTCGTCCCATTTTCTAGCACCCTCAAAGCAATCCGAGGATATCGCGAGTTCTGTTGGAGAAATCACCCAACGGGAATTCTGAAATTCTGGATTCTGGATACAAGATAGTTTTAATGTACAGACAAAATTGAATAGTGTAAAATAAAAATATAAATAGCTCAATCCAAATTGATTTGTTTCTATTCGAAATTAAAAAACATTAATTAATTTATATCTTGACAAATTCTTATCAAAGGTAGAGCCAGAAGCTATAGTTAATTCGATCCAAGCTCTTACAATATCAAACGAAGGACTGATCGAAAAAGATACATTTGTTGGCCTTCAGATTTAATGTATCTTAAAGTTTCTTGAGTGTTTTGTACAGAGTTTAATTAAGACATTTGGCTTAAGGCATGACCAATCTCGTAAGGATTATGAATTCCCACTTGTAGTTGTATTTATTTTATATCGTTTCATGAATGAAAGGAATGTAAGAAAAAAAAGCAAAGAGAAAAAGGAAAGTTTCACACACCCGTAAACATGACATTCAGGCAGCCAAGAAAAATAGACAAACAAGAGCATACAAAAGTTTCTGGCGGGGTAAGTGCACAAATTGACTTTGGAACAAGTTGGAAAATTGGTTGAAATGGCAAACATCGAATAACGGTCACATGCCGCACGTCGCACGCAGTCTGAAAACAAGTGATTCAATGCGAAAACAGACATCCACAAACACACTCACACACAGACACACACACACACACACACACACACGCATACAAAAAATATTAAAAAAACGCTACAGAATACAGAAGCTTTATTTATGTTTGTGTGCATGTGAGTGTGTGTGTGTGTGTGTGTGTGTTTGTGTTTTTACTGGGACGTTTAAAGTTTCAAGTTTCGTTCAGCACTCGCCATAATGGGCCGCACGACTCGCAGGTAGTTTTGGTTCCGTAGATCTGTCCAGACTCACACTCAATTGCCCTGTCGCGCCCGGCACACTTCACTTCGATTTACTCTAGGGTAATTGCCAACTTGGGCCTTGTTGGCGGATACGTTTGGTTTTGGGGGTGTTGTATTCAATTTAATATGCCCCGTTGTCTTGACAACAGGTTCAACTGTGTTAATAAGATGGGTGAAAATTTTAAATTTATCGCAATGGAAAGAAAGAAATCACAGAAGGAGAATGAAGAAATATATATGCTTAAAGCGCAGGACAGGTTATCAACGGAATACACTTTTGGGCTGTTCTAGATGTTCAGAAATTAATATATGATAGAATCGTCCGATCCAGATGAAATCAGGGACATAGGTCTTTCTATGGGTAATTTCAAACATATAATACACTGAGGACCAATTTAGATTTCTACGATAAAATAGGGAAAAGATATATCAAGTTTCTTTACGATAATGTTGAAGGACTATTTTTAATAGAAGCCGATGAACTGATAGTCTATATTGATTCGTTTAATGGTACTGATCCAGCTAGTGGGAATCTCTCAAGTCTTTGTTTTTCCGACTCAGACCTTATTTTTCTTCGATAAGAGTGGAAAAGAAGGTGTGATTCCAAATTTATCGCAATGGAAAGAAAGAAATCACAGAAGGAGAATGAAGAAATAAATATGTTTAAAGCGCAGGACAGGTTATCAACAGAATACCCTTTTGGAATGTTCTAGATGTTCAGAAATTAATATATGATCCAGATGAAATAAGGTACATAGGCGAGGGGCCTATGAATATTTCAAACATTTAATAAACTGAGGAGTTATTCCTAAGACCAATTTATGTTTCTACGATAAAATAGGGAAAAGATATATCAAGTTTCTTTACAATAATGTTGAAGGATTAATTTGAATAGAAGCCGATGAACAAATAGTCTATATTGATACGTTTAGTGGTACTGAATATCTCAAGTTTTTTCTTTCCGAATCAGACCTTATTTTTCTTCGATAAGAGTGGAAAAGAAGGTGTGATTCAATGGCATAGACAAGCTATATATTGCAAAGGAAACAATCAATTTATACTGTGAATCAAAGCTGATAAATTCAGATATTTTGGGGACTCTCCAAAACTATTCAAGTATATTTTATTTCATTACTATTAAGTCAAACCTTCACTGCTACCTGTTTTTCTGAGATTACAATATATATTTATATATCAATCGATTAAATTTGGGATTGAATCGAATGAATCAAAACTAGTCTTTAATTTCTCTCAAAATTGTATGACTTGTATTTATTTTCTTTACCTTGAAAAATCATAACCTTAACCTTATTGTGTTTGCATAATTTTAGCCAATCATTGCACCTGAGACTTGGCTTAAATGCTTTGTAATTGGTTCTTCCGTAAAGGGATTATATAAAAAATAGCATGGAAAAAGAGGAAGAAGAGAAGAAACTTGGCACTTGACAATGAAAATATGATGTCCTAATCGCCCTCGAAATGCCAATCAAGACAGCTGTTGCTGCCTGCAATCGGTCCACCCTTTCTGAGCAAAGAATGGACCAGAATCCGACCATGACTTCCGTTGGAAATGTAGCTGCATTTGTCAAGTATCATCCAATTAGGAGCATACTATTTTTTTTTTTTTTTTTTTTCGAAGACGGCTAAGGCGCTTTGCCTGGACAAATCTACCTAGCCAAGGTGTACTATCAATTGATTGGGCAAAATACTTTTATTTTCCAGATAAGCCAAGCAATTTAAATGCTAAGCTGCTAGGCTAATTAAAAATACAAAATTCAAGTTAAACCGACTTAGACGCCGAGGTTATGCTCTTTTTGTAGAAGTCTTAGTCCGACCACAAATTCGATTTGCTGAGGCTTCGTTTCAATTTTAGAAAATTTGAAATTGCAAATTTTTCCCTCTTCAAAAATGGGAAGAGAGAGAGAGAGAGAGAGAGAGAGAAAAAAGTATATTTAAGCCAAGAGACCAAATTTTAATTATTACACAAAATCCAAATTTTAAGGACTTTCTCAAAGAGACTGGAAGGGGTGGCCGGGTCGGCTGGTTTGGATGGGTTGGCTTGCTGGTTGAGCGTTTAATGCGCGTGGCGCTTAAGTAGCTTGCAAAATGTATAATAAATTAATTGAGTGCTATTTAGAAAATCTGCGCATCTTGTGGCAAAAGAACCAAGAATATATAAAAACAGCCTCGAAAAATGTTTTCTTTTTGTTTTTGTTTTTTTTGTTTTTTTTTTTTTTTTTTTTTTTGTAATTTTCGTTGTTGTTTTTGGTTTCATATTTTGGTTTTATGATGTGATATGAAATATTTTGAGGCCAACGCGTCTTGTGATACGAAACGCAAAACGGCCCACGACCAATCAAAATACAAGAAGCCTTGCCCCGTCTGACTTTTCCTTCAAATAATCGACGAAATTTTCAGGAGCATGCGCCCTGCCCCCAGAGAGAGAGAGAGAGAGTGAAAGACAGCCAGCAGATGCGTGAGAGACAGGCAAAAATTGTTTTCGCTTGCGATGGCCTTCAATATTGGCAGTGCTTGTTGCTGTACTCTCCTCTGCTGTGTTGTGCTGTGCGTTGGTGTGGTGTTGTCCTTGGAAGCTGGCAGGCCTGCCAGTCGGTGGGCATCACCCAAACGGCCGCCCACTCTTTCAATGTTAACCTGTTGAAAGTGCAACAAGGCTGACATCTGACCTGCTTGTCTGTGTGTGCGTGGCGTGTGCGTATCGGTGTGTCTCGGTGAGTGTGTTTGTGTGCGTGTGGAGAGAGCCCAACAGGTAAGCTCAGAAAGTCGAGGAACATGCAAAAGCCAAGAAGCTGTTAAAAGTCAACTTGAAATCCGCTTTGAGGCTTCCATAAGCCAAGCTGAGTTTACTTGAGGTGGCTGGGGGGAGGGGGCGGGGTTGTGGGGAAATTCCAAGGGGCAGTCGCGAATTGCATTGCAGGGATGCAGTTTCTGGCATTGTCTTTCTCTGCTTTGTTTTTGTGACGTTTTGATCAACATAGTTAAGGAAGCAGCTTTTGATAAGCCTTTTCTGATTGGCTGTGAAAAATTGTTTTTACCTTGCATTTCGGTTGTTGCATTAACATTGCGTATACGCCACCAATGCCGGGCCGCTCACTCTTCTGGCCAAGCAATTTGTTATTGTATTTGGCCTCGTGCATATTCATTGGTCAGTTCGTAGCAAGCTCAGCTCCAGGTTAACTCCCACAATATCAAAATCTATATGCAAAAAAAAAAAAACAAAAAAAAAAAAAAACTATATCAAGTTCCAAAATTTATACTCTATGAAATATTAACATTTTAAAAAAAAAAGAACATTTTTGAAAAAATTTCGATTTAAAATTTTGTTAATTAATTTTTATATTTTTATAGAGAATTCCAAATATTTTCTCATTAATTTTTTGAATTTCGGAATATTCTGATTTTCTGAGAATTTTTACCTTTGAAATGAGGACTTTTATTATGGAAGAGAAATTGAACTTTTTTTTAGCTTTATCGGAAATGTAATAGTTTGCATAAATTATCAAATTTAAAGAAACTATTTATTCAAAAATAAAAAAATGAATCCAACTGAAATAATTATATTTTTTTTTACTTAATTCTTCCAATTTTCAAATTTTTTATTTTTTAATTATTTTCTTGGGAATTTTTCCAATATGACAATATAAATTAAAAAATATATATTAATAAAAGTGAAAATTAAATAATTATTAAATAACTTGTAATTAAATTAAAAAAATTAAATAAAATAATAATAATAATTAATTAGCCAATTAATAAAATTTCCTCACCACTTTGTATGCTCTAAAAGGCTTTCAAATTTTATACTTTCTCAACTCTTTGTAATTCCTTTTATATATATGTATTGTTTTTTTTTTTTTAATAAATAATAAACAAATGCAATCAAAGAAATCATACGCCCAGAGTGCCAACCAATCTGCCTGCGGCTTGTCCTTACGTCAAGCTCAACTCTCAGTGCTGCCTACCAAAACAAAATGAAAAAAAAAAAAAACAAAAAATGAAACAGATGGAAATATATCACCTGTGCCAGAAACGTACGCCTGTTGCTGCCGCTCTGCCTGTTGCCGTTACTGTTGCTCCTGCTTATGCTGCTGCTGCTGCTGTTGCTGCTCCTGGTGGTGGTGTTACTGTTGCAGATGCTGGCGCTGCGGCGAGGCTTGGCTTGGCTTGGCTTGGCTTGGTATAAAAGCGCGCGTAACGCAGGACAGGCAATTAGTCAACAGTGGAACGTGACTGTGTTACATTTGCGGACACAGCCAAGTCTGCGTACAACATACACATACAATAGCAAAAACAACAGTACACAGACACACACACACACACACCTACACCTACATACACCCACACGCACAAGCACAGGCACAGCCACAGAGAGACATACACCGAACCACCTGAACTCACACACACACACACACATACAGACTTACACTCACGCACACCTACAAGGAGATATATCTAAAAATATAGCCAAAGTTAAAGCTACAGAAACAAAAAGCTACAGCTACAGCAACAGATACAAATACATCTACAGATAAAGTGCTGGGAAATCGGAGAGGAAGGCAAGAACAACAAGAACAAGAGCAACCACCATATCCTGGCGCCACAGTGTGCCACTTGTTGTATTCGTTGCTTTGGCGGCTCCCAAGCAAGACAGAGAGAGCAAGCTATTGGGCAAGCGAGAGAGCGAGCACAGCCGAGCGCAAAATAAAGACAGCGCCAACGACGGCAACGGCAACGGCGACGGCGACGACAACGACGACGACCACGAGCACAAGGACGATTACGAGGCAAGTGACGGTGATTAAGTTGCCGAGGACTAGGCCAGTGCCAAAGAAGCAAGCCACGCAACAGATGCTGTGCAACATCGAAGCCAGAAGGTTGTGTGCCCAACAAAAACACAAGAGCCAAAAAGAACAGTGCCAGTGAAAGTGAAACCAGAGCCAGCCACACAACTCAGCCAGAGACGAAAGAGATTCTCAACTCCGCCAAAGTACCCCAGAGGGTAGCAGTAGCAGCAGCAGCAGCAGACTCTGCGATTCACACGAGCCACCAGACTGGGACTTCACCATTGGGCCACATGTTGAGTGTGCAACAAGTTTTGGCACACACACTTTGAGCCATCTTCTGGTTTCGATTGACACAAAAACGCAAAGCCTGCCCAGATCGTCTCTTCCTGGCCTCTTATAAAATTATTACTTTTTTTTTCGTGTTTTTTCCAAAAGTGTTGTGTGTGAATTTTTCAAAATTTAAAATTCAAAAAAAAAAAAAAAAAAAAAATTATAAATATTTCAAAATTTTTTTTCTTTTTCACTGCTTTTGAATTTTTTTTGTGAATCGAAAATGTACAAAACAAGCAGAAAACTCTTCAAATTGATAGAAATTTTAATCTAAAAAAAAAAAAAACCCAGAGAGACCATTAAAAATTGTGACTACAAATGTACCTTGACTAATACCAAATCCCATCGACTCATAAACTAAGCAAAAAAACCCATCTGAATACCTCCACAAAAACCTCAACGGATTGAAGCCCAAAAGTACAACACCGTAGATAATAGTCTATATAAATATATATATTCCAAATGTTCACATCATAAGGAGCAGAGTTATGTATACAGAGAGAAGATATATTTACAAAGCCAGTTGAATTCTTGATTGATGTTGTGAATGCTGTGAAAGGAAGGACAGAATAATAATCGTTATAATATTAATACCAAGAAGCCCTAAGAGAACCCACTGAAATTCAAGGAAATTTCTGAGAGTCAATAATACCTTTGAACCAAGCGCAAAAGCTGGAAGAATATCTTAAGATCTTCGAAAATACACAAAAAAAGTAAAAAAAAAAAAAGTAAAAAATCAAAAACCAAATCACATGAAATAAGTCAAATTTACTCAAGTAAAAAGTGTCAGCAGTTTAAGAAAAAAAAAACCAAACAATCATGTAAGTAAAACAAAACTAAAAGAAAGTTTAAAAAAATTATTAAATTATTTTTATTTGATTTTAATTAGTTGTTTTATTTGATTGAAATACGCATTTGATATGTAAAATAAAATTAGCTAAATTTATCAATATTTAAATTAGTTAGATTGAATTAGTAGAAAAAGAATAAGAAGCTTTATAATTTGACCATTTACATTATAATTATTTTTTTTTAGAGAAATTATAAGTCTCGGTTCACCGATGCTAAGACAAGTAATTTTTATTCTTTTCAAAAAATAACTGATTATCTAAAAATAAAATGGAGGGCAGAACCAAAAAACAAATCCTTAAATTCAGCTCAATTTAATAATTTTTAGAGAAATATCCAAGTTGCCTTTAATTGTCTGGAGAAAATGAGAAAATCTCAAGTCTGGTTATGAAATATCAAAATGCTTGGGCTAATTTCATTAATGACCTCTCCCATTTGCCAGTTGGTGTGGTCAGGTGTGCGTGTATATGGTGTCAGGTCAGGCAATTATATTGATGAGAATATAGATTTCACTGCCCTCCGTTACCCAAGAATAATCACAGCCTAATATAATTATTATTATTCACACACACACACTTACACACACATACATACACACTCATACCTAAAATTTGATTCGAACAATATGCAGTTAATTAGCACTTATCAATTCTATTGACCAGCACACATAACCATTTAATGCCAATAGATATCCACTTTTATATACGAGATAATCAATTATTTATCCAGCTTGTAATTAGCTTGCACTCCATTCAATTTTTTGACTTTTGTAGTTTAACTAAACGGGTAAGTACTGAAATTTATAAATATTTATTTGATATTGTTTAATTTTTAATTTCTTTTTTTTTTTTTTAGTTGGAAATAAAAATAAGAATTCTAAAAGTTTCATTGCATCGAAACAAAATCAAATAAATCTATAATTTGTGATAATTATCTTACTATAAGTAAAACTTTTCTATATTAGCAATTCTCATATTTAAATCAATTCAATTATTACAACAAGAAATTTCAAAAAAAAAAAAAAAAAAAATCTTAAAATATTTGCTCTTCTGTTGGGCAAAGCATTCCATGAAGTGAGCCAAATATTTTATGAAATTAATTTCCCTGAGATTTTCAAATGAAATTGTTGCTTGCTGAAATTTGAAAAAAAAAAAAAAAATTGCTAGAATATTTTGAACCTACTCAAAATGAAAATATCAACGCCAAAATTGTGCAAAATGTGAGGTAAAATCCAATTTATATTAGATTTTATTTCTTTCCCTTTTAATTTGTTTCCTGTGAATTTGGTTGGGCATTCCCAACGCTTGTCGAAAAATAAAAAATTTATTAAAAATGAATTTCCCTGCAAAACAATTAAAATCTGAATAAAGTAATTCAGACCAAAGGTTAGACCAAAGTTCCTAAAGAAAAAGGGTTAAATAGATTCTGTGTGTAGGTGTATGTGTGTGTGTCTGTGTTAATTGAAAAAAAAGGAAGAAGAAGAAGACGAAGAAGCAGTGTGAAAACAATGAGCAGAAAACAGAACTTAACTGGTCTGAGCCCCACTTTCTCTACCATTTGCACGTTAATCATTTGTAAAATCGGAGACATTAGTCTGAAGGACCTAGCTTCCTCTCTATTCTATTCCACACACACACACACAGAGTCTGCTCAGCTTGGTTCATTTCTATTTGGTTTTGTTTGTTTGATTTCCTTTTTTTCTGTTCGTCTGCCTTTGCCTTTCATTGTCCTACTCCCGGGCAAGCCCTCAGTCAACTCTTATTATTTGGCATCATTAGTAGCACATTTACCGTAAACGTGATTTAGTTGCAAATATGCAACTCAAGTGCCACCGGCTATAATGATAACTGTTGCTTCAGCTTTCCTTTTTATTTATATATTTATGATACCAGCCAGACAGACAGACAGACAGACAGTCCAACAGTCAGAGCCACCCTCATTATTATTTGTGTAGATATAGGCATCACTCTCTCGCTATATATATATATATATTTATTTATTTGTAAGAGAATGTGTCTGAATGTCTTTTTGTCTGTCAGGCAGTGAGTACGTGTCCTGATGTGGCACACTAGGGAATTCCTTGACACATTTGCATTTGGTTAACTTGCAATTGAAATGTTGTACATGAAGATATTTAGATCGATAGCAATAATGCCTAAACGCCTCTTTCTGTCTCTCAATGAAACAAATCGAAGACCTTGGCTAAATCGAAATCTCTCTATATGATTCATTCTTCTGTCTGATAGAGATATGGTTTGATAGACTCAAGTATAAAGTTCAGCCCCATTTGAGAGTGTCTGATAAGTTTTCGAAAGTCTCGTCAATATCTTAATTCGATTTGGATTTAGTTGATTTATATTCCTAGAAATAAGATCTCTCTATCTTTATCTATCTATCAAATCTTCCTTCTGAGAATTATTCAGTAATTTTAATTATTTCCTCTTAGTGAATTAATAGCAATACCCTAGCCTCTCGCAAGTCCTCTGTGGGATTGTCTGAAAATTATGTGAAATTTTGATCCATTTCGAATGGAACCTTCGATATAAACACCCAATAATAATACCCCAGCCTCCCGCAGAGAGTTATGGCCCAAGTCCCCCCTGGGATTGTCTGATAATTATGTGAAACTTTGATCCGTTTCGAATGGAACCTTCGATACAAGTTCTTAAAAGTCTCCTCAAAATCTTAGCTCGATTTAGACTTACTTAAATAAAACAAGAAGTATCCAAGATATTCCTAGAAATATTTATTCAAGTAAATTAATAAACACCCAATAATAATCCTTCTTGGGTTTCTCCAAGTTATAGCTCAAGTCCCCTTTGGGATTGTCTGATAATTATGTGAAATTTTGATATAAATGTGTCTTTGAAAGAATTAATAGATACCATAAAGATAAGGTACCTCTTCCATATCTCCTCCTCCTTCTCCTCCGATATAAGCCCAACTGATCAATGGCTGGCCAAACATCCGCAACAAGCTACTCCAGCTTCCGTTTGAGTTGGGCCAACCCACAAGCCGGACTGTTGATTTACAGAGTTCGATTTCCCTGATACACTGAGATGGCCACACTTATGCTCCAATGAAAATGTTCGCTCAATTACACTTTAAGACTTAATTCACAAAAATTGGAATAAATGTTGTTAACGGAAATGGGCAATGAACCGATGTGCCAGACTCTACTAAAATGCTGGAGGTGACCAAGGAGAGACTGGCAGACAGAGAGAAAAAATCCATTCCGTCTTTTTCTTGTTTTTTGTTTTGTTTTTGTTTTTGTGTTTTGGGTAAACTTTGAAATACCTTGGAGTCTGTTAGTCCTTTCAGTCTGGCTCTATGTTTGCCTCTTGGTCACATATAAAATCACACTCAGCCTGTGTGTGTCTATCACAACCCAGCCAGTTAGACAGTGTGTGTGGTTGTGTGTGTGTGTGTGTGTGTGTGTTAAGTAAATAAACAACTAGCCAGCAAGTTCCTGTTCCTGCGCTTGTCTCCATCAATGTCAAACCAGCCGGTCAGGCAGTCCAGCATTGTCAACGTTCTCATCATTGCTCTGCTGTCTCAACATTGTCATATATATTTTATCATAGTTTCCTGACATATACACACACACCCACACACACCCCGAGATGTTGGGTGAAAGCTTTTGTTGTTTGCCCAGTAGCTTGACTGACCCATATAAATAATATGTAGTCTTTAATTCAAAAACACTTCGGGCCAATTCAGCTCAGAAATATACTTTAAAAATATTTCAATTTTTCATAACAATTTCAATGGTAATTATATATACATATATATATTATTTTGTTTATATTTACAATAAATTTTAAATCAGGCTTAGGAGGCAATAGTAAATGGTGAGAGGGGCTTTTAAGCAGATTATGCAAAGAGCATTTTCTCGCTTGATGACATTTTCTGGGTCAGTTGGAAGCCACTTGAATGCTTTGAAATCCACTGCAATCGTATATTTACTCAAACTTGCCGCAGACATGACACGATGCAATAATATATATATATATACATATATATTATATATATATATTTCATATTTATAAATAGTCGTAGACATTGGGGGCTGGTGGAAGCCGAGACTTTGGCACACTTTCAAAGTGTTTTGTATTTTTATAAATACCTGAGAATTGATTGAACCAAGAGGGTTGAAAGGGTGGGCCAACTATCAAAAGATCAATATAGAAATATCCAATTTTTTAGCCTTGCCTCTGCTTGTCAATTAGACAAAAGAGTCAATACTGAAACGGGTCAAAAAAAAAAAAAAAATGAAGCCCAAAAAAAAACATTTTTTATTTGCCTGAAATTGTGTCACAATAGAGAGGAGAGGGTAGAGTTGAGGCCGCAGGGTTCCGAGAGGCTACAAAGCCGTGGAAATGCGCATTCAAACAGCTGACAAAAAAAGGGCTGCTGGGCAGACGTTGCTTCTTTCACATTCATGGGGCAGCCTCAATGTGAAAATTACTGGATCGATGGTATAAATAAATAAACATGGCGAACTCCCTTCGCTGGAGTGGTTTTCATTTTTTTTTTCTTTCTTTTCGTTTACATACAAAACGTTCCCATAAAGTGTTCAAAAATGCACTCAAGCGTTAAAATGCTATCGATCCGTGGCTCAAAATAACCAAACAACACCGCAAACCATCCAACCAACTAACACAACAAATGTTGTCCCACTGAGTCAATAATACGTGCGTGTTCGCAACACCACTAGAAAGCTCTAAAAATGTCAGCTTCACCAAATACAAAAGAACAAAAGATTATTGAAGAAGAAGAAGAAAACTTCAACAAAGTTAAAAAAGCCAAGAGTGGAGTTTGAGTCTGTCAAAGAAATTAAAAGCCACAGCCCAAAATCTTCAACTTGAAATATGAAAATTTAAGCCTTATTGCTTCGAATCTAAAATTCTAGTTTAATTCAAAAAACCCCAACGGTATCTTCGGGCTGCCGAAGATTACAGACTCTTTTCTCAGTTGTTTCTGCCGTAAATCACATGAACGGGATTGGTCTGTTGTTAGGGCCGATTTAGGTTTGTTTGAAAGCTGTATGATATAGTAGTCCGATCCTTACATATATATACTGCTATAAGAAACATACGCATGCTAAATTTGAAAAGGATCGGATAATAAATGTTGGAGGTGTTCCCTAAACCGATTTAGGTTCGTATGACAACTATGAGATATAGTGATCCGATCCGGCCGGTTCTGATAAGTGTAAAAAAGAAGGCTATATACCAAGTTTCCTCGAAATAGCTTTAAAACTGAGAGAGTAAATTGCATAGAAACTGACGGACAGACGCTGAGACGGACCTGGCTATATCGACTCCTCTAGCGATTCTAAGTATGCTAGAGGTGACTTTTGTGGGTCTACGATGTTTGGTTCTGTGCGTTACAAACATCTGAGCAAAATGTATATACTCTTTTTCTGCGAAAAGAGTATGAAAAGTCACTATGCACTAAGAGTTCTTGGTATAACCTTGTGGCCGCAGTAGGCTTAACCCATTGGATTTGCTTGAAAAAAAAAAAAAACAATTAAGAGATTTTCGAAGCTAACAGCACTTTTGCCATTTTTGCCTTTTTGTTCTACTTGGCAGTAGTTATAAATACGATACATTTTGAGTTTCCCAACGAGCAGCCATGACAAGCCAGACAAGCAGACAAGAGAGAGAGAGAGAGAGAGAGAGAGAGAGAGAGAGAGAGATGGAGCGAGAGAGATAGAAAATGGGTAGAGAAATGCCCATTGAAATATCTGTATGATGTCTCCATGTATTTCAAAAGATGCATTCAAGTGCATAAAACCTATAGAATTTCATTCATTGAATGCATGTCAAGAATGGTGAAGGCTTTTCCTAAAACAAGACTAACCCCAGAGATACAGTCGACAGGCCCACCAGAGAGAGATAGTCAATTTGGTCAAGGCATTGGCAAGGCCAAAGCAAATGGGCAGCATAGAATAATGCATATGAAATTAATTTCGAGCTTAATTCAAGTCGATGGAAAATGGAATCATTGAGTGAGCTTAAGCCAGTGATTGGAATTTAATAAACACCTGAAATGCAGTCTCTGCCAAGGCACTGGCATTTGCCAATTTATTTAAGGCGATTTAAGGCTTTCAAATATTTCAAAACTTAATACTTTAAGTTACTTTGTCCAGATACTCTCACAGTCTTAGGATAATAAGGAAACACTAAACTTTTGCTATTATCATATATTTAGACTTAGACTTAAAGCTACATTTAATCCTAAAGATTATCAGTTTGGAGTATAGTCAGAGTATCTCAAAAGTATCTCTGCTGTTTGTGGGGATATATATATATATTTTTTTTTTCTTTCAAATGCCTTTGGCAGGCCAAAACACTTTGCGTAAGCACAAAATTACTAATGGCATTGAATGTTCCCTGAGACTGAGACTAACTAAATAAAACCACAACACAATTTACAGTCTCATTTTCCGTCTCCCACTGAGCTTTCTACTCAATTTCCACTCACATCACATATCATACACTTTGCACTTCCATCCACTCCATTTTGTATGTTGCCTAGAAAATTGAAAAATGCACACATGTTATTTTCCCTTTCAGACCAAAAATAAACAGCATCATATTAGCTGTAGCCAGCAGACAGAAACCCTCAGCTCAAATACTTACTTACTCATTTCCATCTACCAGAGTTCTGCATTATTCTAATGCTTTTCCCCCAGCCCCTTCGGCCTCACCGATTTCTGCTTTTGCTTTTGCTTTGGTTTCATCAGTCATCTTTGATGGGTTGTTGGTGTGGCTTTTCCTTAAATGTCGCTCTTTTTGATTGCATTTTGCATTGCAATTAATCCGTTTGTGGAACTGTTTCTGACATGTCAAATAATTACCGCATAAAAAAAAGTAAACATTCTAATCACAAACTTGATGCATAATGCCAAGCACTATGAATGAAAGAATAGTGGATTTTTTGGTTAGAAGTCTGAACCTTTTTTCTATATATATATATATATCGGTCTATATATCTAGTCCCAAGGCTGAAGTACATAATCAGAGGCAGTCTCGTCAAAGTTGGGTCTTACTTTGGAATATTAGGAACAGTTTTATTCAAGCTTTGAGACTTGAGGATTCCTATCTTTATCTATTTATATATCTCGCCCTGAGGTTGAAGTAATATCCATATAGATATAACTTGACCTAATGTTAAAGTATAATCAGAATCAGAGTCGTGGATTTCTTGGGTAAGAATGTTGTTTTCAAGGCAAACTTGGGCTTTACTTTGGAATATTAGGAATATGTTCTATCAAGCTTTCAGATTCGAGGGTTTCTATCTTTATCTATTTATATATCTCGCCCTGAGGTTGAAGTAGAATGAGAATCAGGGTCGTGGATTTCTTGGGTAAGAATATTGTTTCCGAAGCAAGCCTGAGCTCTACTTTTGAATACTTTGAGAGCTGTGAGATATAAGAGTTTCACAAACTTAATATCCATTTAAATACATCTTGCGACAAGATTGAAGTATAATGAAAAGCAGAGCCGTGGATTTCTTGGGGAAAAATGTTGTTTTTAAGGAAAACTTAGGAATACTTTCTATCAAGCTTTGAGATCCGAAGGTTTACATCTTTATCTATCTATCTATATATCTAAACACAAAATCTAATTATAATGAATAGAAAAAAAAGTAATAATTAAGAGTCTCAGATTTCTTCTTCCCCTAGAAGATTGCTTCCAAGATAGATCTGGGCTGTACCTTGGAATATTCAGAAAATTTCCTTGGTATTATTTATGCATCTAACGATCTATATATTTGACTAGCCTCTATATAATTATCTATATATCCATGTGTATATATCTCTCAATCCATCGATTTATTTGTCGATGCAAGAAGGTCTTCGGATTCCTTGAAAATTCAGGCATAATTAATATACAAAATACTTACTCGAGTATTTATGTTTAATTGAAATCTTAATCGAAATTCTCGCAGTTCTGTATTGACCTCACAATTTACTTGGTTGCAAAAATATTTTAATAAATATTTAGTTGAGAAGCATTTCATACCCAGGACCACCCTCTCAAGAGCATTTTTGCCCATTGAAAATTGCAATTTGTTTTTTTTTTTTTTTTTGTTTTTTGCCTTGAAACGCATCGTTTGAATTATTCATGCCCATTTTTTTTTTTTTTTAATTTTGAGAGAAGATTTTGGCATGTGGTTTCCTTTATGCTCGACTTGAGCATAACCACAAAAACTTCAAGTCTTATCCATTTCTCTCTCTCTCTTTACTGTGTTGGAATAAAGATATAATCAAAATGTGAACAAAAAATCGAATCCAATAAATAGCAAATCCCTTTGTGACATGAATTCCACACTCGACAGTCGCTCAGCTCAAAAAAATAAAAAATAAAAACCCCGAAACTTTTGAGGTTTAAATTTTCAAATGTAATTGGAATATTCAATATTATTATTATTATTTTTTTTTACTCCAGCCAAAAGAATATTACAATTAATTTCCACGCAAATTGCCAGTGACTATTAACTTTTAAGCCCGACAGAGATTGATTTGTGAAACAAGATAGCTTTATGGCTAAAACAAAAATGTAATCCAATTTTCTGGTTTTTGTGTGCTGAATTAGATTATTCCGGGGCTCGCTTTGAGGCTCAAACAATTATGAAATATTTGAAAAAGTCTATCGCGAAAGTACTCGAAACAGGTTAGGAAAAAGCATTTTCATAATTAAATTAAATAAAATCACAGACAGAAACAAAAATAAAACCTTATCCATTTGAAATGTGAACCAATTTTCGAAATAATTAAAAAAAAAAAAACTGCGGGTATTTTCCCGGGGAAAAAATGACCATCGATCAGAATTGAAAAGTGATAGGTTCAACGCTCTTCCCCTCTGTTCCCCTTTAGAATTAAATTCCTATCAATTCAGAATATTTGGAATAAATATAAAATAAGCCAAGCCAAGCCAAGTTGGCAAAAGGGCGTTTTGTCCAAGTCAAAAACCGAAGGCCCAAAAAAGCCTCAAAAAGGCCCACAATCAACCCGCATATTATCAAGCATATTAAACTTGAAAGTCTCTCTGTGTGTGCATGTGTGTGTGTGAAAGTGTGTGTCCTGTTGTTTTTGTCCTCGAAACACCAAACAGCCACTTCCCAGGGGTTGTCGTTGTCATATCAAAAGCAAATTTTAATGCCAACATTGACAGGTAGCGTCCGCTCTCTATGAACATATGTGTGTGTGGCTGTGTCTGTGTGTGTGTGTGTGGAAGGAGGAGGTGCCTGGCCAACGGGCACATTTTCAGCGATTCTGCGACACTGTTGTCAGACTCTCAGCCACTCCACAAACACTGAGCCAATTCTACGCCTCTCTAGCTATACCCTCCCTGCCTCCCCCCACCCACCACTACCACCCCCTCCTCGGGTGTCGTTATTGGCAACATAAGCTCCTGCCCTGGCATCAGTATATCCTGCCTTTATAAATGCAAAAAAAAAAAAAAAAAAAAACATATCTATACAAATGAAAAGCAAACCGGAAGTACACCATTGCTTAAGCCAAAGCCTGGATACCCTTTTCAGGCCAACTCTATGAAATGGCCAAGCCAAATCAAGTCTGATTTGAAAAATTAAGCCAAAAGGTTTCCGACTTATTCGGATTCCAATCCGAGGACAACCCCCCTCGACTTCACCCACCAAGTCAATATACTCTTTCTTTGTTTCTACCAAAGGAAAAGAGTATAAAAAAACAAATCGAAAAATATTAGCGCTCAATTTTGTTTCGTCTCTTTTTTTTATTTTGTAAATTTTTATTACCATGTGTGTGTGTGTGTGTGTGTGTGTGTGTGTGTGTGTGTTTTACTGCCTGTTGCCATCTACCATTTCCCCGAGCTTATGTGCCTTTTTTTTTGTTCTTGCTCTTTTCTTGTGTGTGTGTTTTCGTTTCCTTTCTGTTCGCTGTTCGACGCTGCGATTCAGGTAACTAGGGCGCGGTATTTTCCATATGGCCGTGTAATTTGTATGCGCCCTTGGCTGCCACAAGAAGAAAGCCAGCTGAAAAGTTTTCTTTTTCACAAAAAGCTTACAAGTTTTCGACATTTCTTTCACTATCTTCTCTTTGTTCTTGGCAGTTGTTGTTGTTGTTGTTGTTTTTAATTGGTTTGGAATTTATGCGAAAATAATGATTTCTTTTTTTTTTGCTTGGAAAATTTCGAGAAATCTTCAAATTTTATTTTAAGAGGCGAAATGGTTTGGGCGTAATTTTTACGAGTGTTTTTCTCAGGCATAAAATTAACTTGCCAAATGCCTCATAAAAGTTCTACACAATCTGCAATATCATTTGGAAAGTATTCTTGTATTATTTAGCTTTTTATATATATATTTCTTTGTTTTTTAATCCAAAGAGGAGAGCAGGCTCTCTTTAATGCTCTCATCAAATGGGTGTCTTCTCTTTCTCTTCGGAGCAGTTTTGCTTCCTTTTGAATGACTTTTTCATGACTGCAAATGGCAGCGATTTAACGGAAATAAAATAAAATATAAAAGTATTTAAAATATGTTTTGAGTGAAAATAATGATAAAGGTTAAACGATTTAATAAAATAAACATTAATATTAAAATAAAAAAATAAATAACGATAATAATAATTAAGTACTAAATTATATAAAAAATAAATAAGTTTTATTAGAATTGAAAAAAAGAGATTAAAATAAATTAAATAATTAATAGTATTAAATTGAATGAAATAAGAACTATATGATTAAATATGTTATATAAAACAATAATTAGTTCCACTAAAAAAAAATAATTCGATTCCACTAAGCCCTCTATCTTTATATTAAACAAATAAATAAAAAAATAAAAATTTTAGTACATTAAAAAAATAGATCAATTAGTCTTAAATACATACTTTTTAAATAAAATAAAAACACGATACAATAACTAAAAAAAATAATTTAATTAAAAAACATAAAAAGAATTAAAACACATAATATATTTTTTTAATATTAATGGAAAAGGTTGTATATTACTAGTTAAATAAAAAAAAGTTATTTTATTTGAATTAATTTAATTTGAATTTTCTTATTCAATAAATATTTGATTAAATATTTGATTTGATTTGATTAAAAATTAATAAAACAAATAAAAGCAATAAAAAAGTAAATAAAAAAACAGAATTCAAATTAAATAAATTTCAAAAATATGTGAAAATAAACAAAAATTTAACAAAATAAATAAATGAAATTAAAATAATTGTAATAATTTTAAAAAGAATATAAAAATTAAATTAATTAAATTAAAATTGAAAGATGCATTAAAATTAATACAATGAATTTATAGAATAAATAAAATGATTAAGATATTAAAACAATTCTTTTTTAATATAAATAATTAAATTCAACAAAAATTAGAACAAATATATAAAAAAAAAAAAATCAAATAAAATTCAATTATTCAATAAATTTATAAAATGAAATAATTAAATTCAGCAAAATTTAAATTCAATAAAACAACATAAATTAAATTATTCAACGAATTAAAGGAAAAAAAATAATTTTAATTCAATAAATAATAAAACGAAAATCTGAATAAAAAATAAATTAAATCATTCTAAAAATTTAAGAAAAAAAATATATAAAATTAAAGTAAATAAAAAAAAATAAAAATAAATAAATACTTAAACAAAAATAAATTAAATCATTCAACAAATTAAAGAAAAAATATTAAAATAAATAAAATAATTTTAGTTCAATAAATAAAAAATAAATAAATTCATTCAGCAAATTAAAGAAAAAATAATTAAATTAACGTAAATTAAATAATTCAAATTCAAGAAATAAAAAAAGGAAACCGAAGCAAAAAATAAATTAAATCATTCAAAAAATTAATGAAAAAAAAATATATAAAATTATATTAAATTAAATAATTTTTGTTCAATAAATAAAAAATAAATAAAATCATTCAACAAATTAAAGAAAATAAATTTCAAAATAAATAAATAAAATAATTTTAAATCAATAAACAAAAAAAGTAAACCTGAATAAAAAAAATAAATTAAATCATTCAACAAATTATAGAAAAAAAATATATAAATTTAAAGTAAATAGAATAATTTTAGTTCAATTCAAACAAAAATTAAATGAAATTCCAATTAAAGCTGAAGCCTTGTCAAATATTTGATAAAAAAAAAAAATTAAATAAAAATGATTTCAAAATTCCCCCCAGCACTTTTCCACTTTCACACGAATATTTCGAGAGTGAAACGTGTTAATGTCTTGATGTGTGAATTTCCATTTCTTTTTCGTTTTAATTTTTCCTCCTCTTCTTCTTCTTTCTTTTTTATTTTCATTTTTTTTTATTTTGAATTTAGATTATAGAAGATTTCTATGGGAAAGAATGATGCAGGAAATACCAAATAAATGAGGAACCAGTAAATGAACCACAGCCAGGCCCAACCCTTGTGTGGGGGGAAGGGGGCTGTTGTTGGCAAGAAGAAGAAGAACAAGAAACTCTCAACTCATGTGAAACGCACACGCATAAAAATTAATGATATTTTAATGTAAAAACAATACCAGGCACTTAAGCCGCATGCATATCAATGCCCCAACTCCTTGACTAACCCTCATCCCCCCCCCCCCCCCATTACCCTCCTCAGCTTGTGCGTTTATGTGTGTGAAATTGAATTTGAAGCAAAAAAAAACTGACAAACAACCCCGAAAAAAAAAATGAAATAATAAAATACGAAAAAACAACAAGCAAGAAATTTACTCAAGGGTGGCTGCCCTTGGGGTTGTTCTTAACGTTGTTGTTGTTGTTATTATTGTTGTTGGCGTTACCATTACCGTTATCGTTACCGTTGTCGCCGCCATTCGCCCAGAGTCTGGTAAATACTTTAAGCGCCTACGCGCTGAGCTCTTTCGCTTTTGTTTTGCATTTGACTGTTTTTGATATACGCGGCGTATACGTAATTTGGCAAACAATCAATGCTTCAGAGAGCCCCCCTCCCTCAAAGGCAACACTTTGAGTTGGAGTCACCCTCACCATCACAGTCACAGTTCCAGCGAATCACAAACTAAAACGCGAAAAAAAATTTGTCTGACAAGAAAAAACAATTAAAATGTTGAACAGATTCGAATTCTCTGGGAGTTCCGAGGGATTCCCAGAATTACTTTAGTCTTTGCACCTCTTTGATTCTACGGATCATCAAATAGTGAAACCGAAAATTGTCTGAAGTCTTCAGATTGAAATTTATTTATTGATTTTAGACAAATTTGCAAATCATTTATGAAAAAAATTTAAACAAATTGAAAATGAAAATTTTATGAATTTTTTTTTAATGATTTTTTTTTTCTATTTTTTATGTGAATTTTTCCATATTTTTTTGCTTCTATACATATTTTTATGAATTTCTTTTTTTTTTTATATGAAATTTTTTTTTCATGAATCTTTTTTTCTTTGTTTTTCATGAACAATTTTTTTTCTTCTTTTTTTTATGAAAATTTGTTTATATGATTTTTCTTTTCTTTTTTTATGAAACATTTTTTTATAATTTTTTTCCCCTTATTTTATGAACATATTTTTTTAAATATTTTTCGTTTTTTTTTTATTTGAATTTTTGTTTCATTAATTTTTTAATATGATTTTTTTTTAAAGAATTTTTTCCTTTTTTTGTGAATTTTTTTATATGATTTTTTTTTAGAATTTTGTCCCCCTTTTTTTGTGAATTTTTCTTATATGATTTTTTTTAAATTTGTTTTCGTTTTTTTTTTTTACATATTTTTTTTGTTTTTTTTTATGAATTTTTTTTTAATGATTTTTTCCTTGTATTATGTATTTTTTTTCATTTTTTTATATAAATTTTTTCATATACATTTTTTTTCTTTTATTTTATGGAATTTTTTTTTTTGTATGATTCTTTTTTCCTTGTTTTGTTTTTTTTTTTTTGCAAACTCAAAGCCCACCTTTGGCTGGGTATATTTTTGGCTTTTGTTTTATTATAATTTTTTTTTTTGCTCTTATTTTTGAGCTTGTTTTGTTCGCCTTTTGTTATGAATAATTGAAGTTTTTCGCTTTGTTGCAGACTAACTCTGCCCCTCCGCCCCCCCGCCACACTCCACCGTGATTTTTGGCCTTTGGCCAAAGGTGACAGGGGTGACTGGGGCGGCAGGGGTGACAAGGGTGTAGAGACTAAGTATAAGCGATTTGAAAATTTCATTTTGAAAGACGAACGACGAAAATTGAGTTGAAAGACATGCCAACATTTTTGACTGGCTCCCCCCTCCTCTCTGCCCCCCTCCGCCCTCTCTGCCTATCTGTCTGTCGGCTTGTCGGTCTCCTTGGCCAGCTTGTAAATTCTCCCGCACACACTTATCAACTGTCAAGTTACTGTCAAATCTGCTGCTTCTTCTTCTTCTTCTTCCACCCCTTCCTCTTCTTCTTCCTCTTCTTTGTCATCGCTTTCATGCTTCGAGTGGGTGCAGCAAGTTTTTCCAAGAAATTATGAAAATATTTAAACTGGACAGGTATTTCGTTTTGCGGGTTCCACTTGCATCCCTTTGACCCCCTCCCCTTCTCCTCACCCAAAAAAGAAATAATTAAATTTTATTTTGGGTAAAGACAAGTTTTGTGTTTTTCATCAGCCAAAAAAAAAAAAAAAAAAAAACAAACAAACTTTGCCAGCCAAGTTAGTCGGGCAAATTTATCAGATCCCTCGATGATTTCAACATTTTCCAAGCAGAGAATTTTGATTTTCATTTTTTTTTTCTTTTATTACAAAAAAATTCTGGCAATGCTTTTGGATAAGATTTTCGATTCTTTGGATTGTCAGTTTTGTGTCCTCGCATTTTCCATGTAATTAATCAAATTTTGCTACCCCACCAAACCATGTAAGTCTCTCTCTCTCTCTCTCTCTCTCTCTCTATCTCTCTCTGTCTGTCTCTCTGTCTGTCTGTCTGTGTGTGTGTGTGTGTGTAAAAGTGTTCTTTGATTTCATCAGAGTAAATCTGAAATCAGAGTTGCCCAGACAAAATGTGACAGACGGAAAAAAGAAAAGCAAAAAGATATAGAAGAAGAAGAAGAAGAAGAAAATCTGTACATAAATACAAATCCTCAGTCAAATAAAGCAGAAATGTTTGTGTCAGTCAGAATTAATACCACACACACACACACACACACATACACATAGAGCTAAGCTCTCTACCCCCGCACCCATCCACCCACTTCCCCCCTTCCCCCTTGGCTTTTGGTACCTCTTTATTTTGACTCCCTAGCCCGTTTGGTTTTTATCCAATCACTCTGGCTCAAAACCTACGAAAGCCACGAGGGTAGCCTTAAGACTTTCCACCAAAGCCAGCAAGAATGTTGGAAAGTCTTGGAGCCACCCTCGCTAATATAAATCCACATGCATTGAGTTGTGGCTTAATAGTCATCTACATATACTAATATAATTACGTATGTAAGTGAGTGGGTGTGGATCTCAGTGCGAATGAAGTGCGAGAGAGAGGGCGACAGAAAAAGAGAGAGAGGGAAAGAGGGAAAGGGAAGCCAGTCAGTTGGCCAGAGCAGGATTGAAACAAGACAGCTCATGAGAAAGTCTCCATTAGAGTTTCAAAGTGTGTGAGTGTGTGTGAGTGTATATGTGTGTGTGTGTGTGTGTGTGTGTGGTAAAGCAAGCGGCACGCTTTCTCTAGAGATTTCGCGCTAATTCACTTTAACGCGACTAACAAAATTAATTGCTGACACTTTGCCCATCACAACCACACACACACACTGGCACACACAGACACACACACACACACACAAACACACACAGACAGACACACATTTGCCAACTCTTGCATCTTTTGAGAGACGTGACTGACTTGGCCAAGTAACCAAGTTTTTGAGCCTAGTGACAGAATCTTCACCCCCACCCCCTCTTCGTGCTCACCAAAACCCACACCCCCCTTCCCCCTGTTCCTGTTAATCCTTGAAATGTTGAAACGTTTTGCGCATACAAAATGGAGAACCCAACCCAGCTGGTTTTGGAAATGAATGATATTCCCATATAAATAGATAAAATTTGTTGTTGTTGTTGCGAATTTACCGTTAGAAGTTAGGAAATTTATTTTTGCATTAACCGTTCAGATTTTTGTTGTTGTTTTTTTTTTAATTTCAATTAGATTTGCACTTATGAAATTTGGTCTAAAGTTGAATCCATTTAAAACCAAATCAAGCAGAAACAACAAAGCAAACAATTAATTAGTTACTCGAATCGAAATATCTATGAAATACAAAATATATTCCCAAAGATACCAAAGGCAAAATTCTTCAGCAATTAATTTCAAATTTTTCCAAAAAAAAAAGATAATTTTAGAATAAAAAATTTATATGCAAATTTATAATTGCAAAATGATCTCGTTGCTTACCCGAAATTTGGTTTTAGCCAAATCAATTACTTGCCACAAATAAGAACAAGAACAAGAAGAAGAAGAAGAGAGTTCCAATTCGTTAAGCCACACTTCATTATTTTCGTATAATGTCAACTCAATTGGGCCTCAGTCAGCCCCCCCCCGCACCTTTTTTTGGCTTACTCGGAAATCGGCTCAGTTTTCAAAAGGTCTTTTTTGGGGGGCATATAAAACAACAACAACAACAAGTTAAATATGAAAGAAAACGACACTCGTGGCATAATTGAAATTTAATTTAAAGCTTAATTCACCCCCGCTACCACCCCCCACAACCACGCCACACCACCCTCGCTTTTCTAAAAATAAAGAGGAAATACTAAACGCAACTTAATAGGTACCTAAAAAAATAACGGTACATTTTGTCAATTTTTTTTCTTCTTCTTCCAGCAATCACAATGTCAATTTTATTGAAAACTCATTAAAAAGTCATAAAAAAAAGAAGCAGAACAAAAGCAATGAAAATAAATAAAAATATAAAAATAATAAAAAAAAAATGAAGCTTCCAAAAATGAAAAAGCTTGCAGACTGAAATTTTTGACAATATTCTTGGTGAGGGGGTGTGGGGGGATGGGGGGATAGGGTGGGTTGTCCCTCTTTATTGAGTGCAAATTGATTCAATTACTTAAATAATGTGTCAGCCTGTGATTTAGCTAAATCTATTATTATTATTTATTTATTTTTTATGTTTTGAGGTTAGAGAGAAACCTGAGCCTGGCTGGTGAATTTTGCTTTCGAGAATTTTTCCGTAAAAGTTTTCAAAACATTTTCGAAGCAGATATTATTTTCTGAGCAAGCAATCTTGGTATTTTCTTCCCGGGAAAGACGAGACCAGTTGAAGTCGAAAGCTGAAAGCCTTCGCCATAGCCAAGACCCTTCGACCCAAGAGAGAGAGAGAGAGAGAGTGAGAGAGAGATAGCAAGAGTTTCCAAAGATCCTGAAAACAGATACACCATTCGCTCGGCCACATTAAAAGAAAAGTCTCTTCACCTGAACACACATAAGCCCGAGGTGGAACTAAAAACAAAACCTAAGCCAGATAGCCCAGCCCTAACGATAATGGAATCAAAGTTTTTACAGAGCAGGGGGTAGGGGGAGGGGGCAGTGGTTCCAGGCAAAGTTAGCCCGGCGAGGCAAGAGGCCTGGGCCAACTAACTCACTCGTCTCTAAGCCAAAAGTCCAAAGACCAAGAAAGCCGAGGAGCCAGCTATACCCACCCCGACCCCCCCCTCCCCCCTGCTCAGGCGTAGCCCCAAAAGAAAAAGGGTTACGAATTTTATTGTGTCGTGTTATTTTGAGCTTTCTCTGCTTTTGGCGCTAAACATGTTGCACATATTTCTTGTTGTTGTTGTTGTTGTTTTGTGGCAATAAACTAGCAAGACAAATGTGACTAGAAAGAGACAGGAACACAGAGACAGAGAGAGAGAGAGAGAGAGAGAGAGAGAGAGAGAGAGAGAGAGAAGGCCTGCCTAGGAAAAGGTCTGTCTTTAAGCTTTTGGCCGAGGCAGGAAGAGTAGAGGAGTGGAGTGGGGTGAGAGGGGGGGTTAGTCGGACAGACTGACAAGGCTTGTAATATTATTATGTTCAAAGTGAATATTACGTTAACCGTGAAAAGGGTCGTTGAGGCAAGCCAGAACCAGCAATTCGCCCCTCACCAACCCCCTCAACCCCCCAAAAATGCCCAGAAATATATTAACACAGACATAAATTGAGTCAATCCAACAGAGTGAGAGAGAGAGAGAGAGCGAGTGAGACAGCCACAAACAGTTTTTTTGGTTGAAATTGTTTTTGCCTTTGTTTTCTATCAAAATGGTTGACTGGATTTTTCTAAATAAAATCAAAAAAAAAAAAAAAAAAAAAAAAATTAAAAAAGAAGAAAACTAGAAATTCATTTATTTATAGAGTATTTGATTCTCTTCCTCTTCGTCTGCCTCTTCTCCCTCGATTTCACAAAACATTTAACAACGATTTATGGTCAGCCCCAATTAAAGCTCTCTTCGGACTCACCTCAGGCGCACAACTTGATATGTTTGGTTGAGGGGGGGAAACAGACGAGGGAGGGAGGGGGTGAGTGAATTGAATGCTCGGTAAACTATTGAAATGAATAGGCGGAAATTTGTCGGGTTTTGGTTAAGTGGGCAGTAAGTGCGTTTGTTTGATATTGTTTTGACCACATGGCGTATGCTCAATTTCAGTTTTGCAATGTTCAACTTGAACGGTAATTTTTCTCCAAACCCCCTCCCCGCGCCCCTCAACATTTACCTTAAACGATTCGCTCTCTGTGTGGCTGTGTGTGTGTGTGTGTGGATTTGACATCTGGCAGCAGAGAAAAGGCTAACCAACCAGCCAGGCCCACACATTTTACCCTACCCCCCACCACCCCTCACTGTTCTACCCCTCTGTGGTTTAATTATTGATTTCACCATTAAAGTGATTAATATTTTTGTATTCTCCCCTTTGGTACTGACTGCTGCCTGCCACTCCGCCAGCCCCCTTGACCAATCAATTGTTTTACGTTTTGCACAGTAATTGCATTTCCTTGTTAGACACAACATGGTGTGCTTGTGTGTGTGTGTGTGTGTGGCCAAATTGAATGGTATTCAGGAACCGAAACTGTTGAGCCGAAATTCCTTTAGCACGCAGCAAATTTTTCCCCAAGCTCCTTTTCTTCCTTCCCATAGGCAATCGCTATGCGATTTGTTAATTACTGAATCATTTAGGCCCCTCCCCCTCCCCTCAACCACCCCCCACACCATCCTCTGGCTTACCAATAAATGAACAACAATGGAAAATGCATGCTGTTTTGGGGCCCGAATAATATTTTCGAGCACTTTTCCGAAATGTTCTAAACAAATTGGGAATGTTCATTTTGCCTTTTACAGAATTTTAATTGAAAGAATTCGATTGCAGTTCGAGAGTAGTCAGTCAGGTCTGCTTCAATTGAAAGACGATTTTGAGCCAACAATTTTCTTTTGTTTGTTTGTTTTTGTTTTCGCCTCTTAGGAAAAGCTTAAAAACAAAAAGAAAAATGCCAACTTTATCTTCAGGGTGCCAAAGATTACAAACTCTTTTCAAAGTTTTTACCTTAGTTAAAACATATGGACGGTTATGGTCGGTAGGTAGGAGTGATTTAGGTATGACAGCTATATGATATACTAGTTCGATGCTAATGAAATTCACTACATATGAGTGCATCCAAATAGGAGAAGTGTGTGCCGAGTTTGAAAGAAATCCGTTAATAAATGTGGATGTTATTCCTAAAGCCGATTTAGGTTCGTAAGAGTTCTATAAGGTATAGTGGTCCGATGCTTATGAGATTCGGGAAATATACATATATCTAAATAGGAGAAGTGTGTGCCGAGTTTGAAAGAAATCCGTTTATAAATGTGGGAGTTATTCCTAAAACCGATTTAGGTTCGTAAGAGTTCTATAAGGTAAAGTGGTCCGATTCCTATTAAATTCGGGACATATACATATATTCAAATAGGAAACGTGTGTGGCGAGTTTGAAAGAAATCAGTCAATAAATGTTGAAGTTATTCCTAAAACCGATTTAGGTTCGTACGAGCTCTATAAGATATAGTGGTCCGATTCTTATGAAATTCGGAACATATACATATATCTAATTGGGAGAAGTGTGTGCCGAGTTTGAAAGAAATCAGTCAATAAATGTTGAAGTTATTCCTTAAGCCGATTTGGGTCCGTATCACAGCTATATAGTGGTATAGTGGTCCGATCTGGCTGGTTCTAATAAATGTGCAGGCTAAGTTATATACACAAGGTTAAACATCACCTTAAGACTGATAGAAACAGTCAAAAAAAACGGACAGATTGACAAACGGACATAGTGCCCCTAACTATGTAGACTCCTCGAGGGGGTTCTTAGTATACCCGAGGTAAGCTCTGAGCATCTACTATTAGCAGTGAAGCAATTTTAATTCACTCTTTTTGTTTTCCATCGGAAAGTGTATAAAAAGTGTCTGCTTTTAGTTGGTTTGGCTCTGGTTTGATTTAATTAAATTAATAAACGAATCGATTAAATTGAACAGAACCAATTGCAAAACTATTTCCTACCCACACTCATCAATTTACCTTGAAACTGGGAAAAAGTTTTAGTTTGGTGAATTTGTTTTTTTGCCAGCTCGAAGTGAGCACATGAGACCTGCCAACGCGTGCCCAAAAAAGTATGCAACAAATTTTTGGCGACACTTGCCAGAGTTGGGCGAAGGGTGGAATGGGTGGGCAGGGCGGGTGTAAATTATATTTTACACCTACACTAAACAAATTTCTATGTATTTGTGTGTGTGTGTGTGTGTTGTCGCAATCAATTTGTTTAGTCTGCTTTGACTGTGCGTATGTGTGTGTGTGTGTGTGGAGTTTTTTTTTGGCATTTGGTTTTGGGCATCAATCTTCTTCCATCATTGTCAGCGCCAGTTGATTCCCTGACGAAAAAAAAAACACAAAGAATTTTTTTTTTGTTTTTTTTGAAAAAAAAGAGAAAACATGAAAATCATCATTTCAATTTCATAATTTATGATCAGGGCTGAATGTGAAGGTTTCCCCATAAACATAATGCTCGAAAATTATAAATTAATTATTCAATAATTTCAATCATCAATATTAATTAGTTGGCCATATTAATTAATGGATTCTTTTACATGACATGACTAACGGTAAACAAAACTAACGGTATCAAAACGGAAAATATTTCATCACATTTTTCCAACCTGGATTTTGGCCTTGGCAATAGTTTAAGTTGTTATCTACGGTCAAGCGATATTAAGTATACGCCATGTATGCAAGAGAGAGAGAGAGAGAGAGAGAGAGAGGGGGCAGAGGGGTGGTCGAAAGATTTGCCAGACATTTCAATTTTGCCTCACGAATCAAACTGACCAAACACGCAACGAGACAGAGATAGTGAGAGAGAATGAGAGAGTGAGAGAGCGAGTGGCGGGTGATAGGGGGAGGAGGAGGAGGAGAAAGTTGCAAATGGTCACTCAAGCAGTCGTAATAATTTTAATGCAATAATTCACTTAGGACTCTTTTCTGCATAAACAAATTGCAAAAGTTTTCCATTACTTTCACTTCCACCCCCCCTCACTCCCGGAATGCCACACACATACACAGAGAGCCACTTTCCTTTGCCAAATAATCTGCAGCTTAAACTTGCCCAGGCAGAAAAAGAAAAAAAACCCAAAACAACTGCTAACAAAAATGTACTTAAAAAAAAAAGAAAATACTAAAAATACTAAAAATACTAAAATGTATGCATGCAAAAGTTTTATTTGCCCGAGTCTTACCTAAGCAAACAAACAAAAATCCCCAAAAACCAACTAAAAGAAGAAGACGAAGAATTATGAAAAGTAACTTTGGTTTAGTTTAAATTTTTTTTTTTTTTTTGTATTTCCATAGTTGTCGCTTTTTAAAAGCTTCCTTACAGAAATACGATTTTAAAGACGACCTGGAAATACCCTGCAATCTGCACTTTTTCTCTTTGCAAAATCATATTTTATTTTTCTTCAAAAAGTTTGTTAAGAAGCAATAAAAATTTTAAATTAAATTTGATGAAGAAGAAGAAGCTGGCCAGCATTTTGAAAAAGTTTACTTTACGGCCGAAAGATAACTCATCGAATTGTTTATTTATTTTGCTGAATTCCAACAGCTGCTCAAAAGTGAAAAGTTAAATGTAAAAGAAACCGAAGCATATTTTCATTTTATTTTTATTTTTTCGAGTCCATTAATAAATCTGACTGAATAAATAGCGCAGACTTGTTTTCTGAATTGATTGAACGGATGATAAAATAAATAAATACACTTTTTTCACCGTTCACTAACCACAATTTGTACAAATTGCAGATTTTAACACACACACACCCACACACATGCACAAAAATAACGCCATTTATTTATTTATTTTTATTTTCCCAAGCCAAATTCTCTGTTTTCGCAAAGCCGTTTTTAAAATTGAGAGAAATTGAAAGCAATTAGATTTAGCCTGTGCGAGTGCGACAGCGGACTTTGCGTGCTCAAGGACAACGACTAACTAACTAGCTCTTCTTCCTGCCGTAGTAGATCCAGTGATCTCTCTCTCTCTCTCTCTCTTGAAATTTCTGCATTTCCACTCAAACTGTCTTGTTCATTTTTAACTCTTCAAAACAAATTGAGTGAAATTTGAAACTTCTATTCCTGTGTTGGGCTCTCTTTAGCTTCGCAGATCCAGTGATCGCTCTCTTGAAATTTCTGCATTTCCACTCAAACTGTCTTGTTCATTTTTAACTCGTCAAAACAAATTGAGTGAAATTTGAAACTTCTATTCCTGTGTTGGGCTCTCTTTAGCTTCGCAGATCCAGTGATCGCTCTCTTGAAATTTCGTCAATTACACTCAAACTGTCCTGTATATTTTTGACTCTTAAAAACTAATTGAGTGAAAAGTAAAACTTGTATTCCTGTGTTGGGCTCTCCGATTTCTGCAGTTACACTCAAACTGTCATGTTACTCTAGTCTCCCTCTCTCTTACTTTCTTTGCTTCTCTTGAAATAATAACAGTTACACTCAAACTGTCCTGTTATTTTTTAACTCTTCAAAACTAATTGAGTGATATCTGAAACTATTATTGCTGTGTTGGGTCCTCCGATCCAGTGATGTCTCTCTTAATATTTCTGCAGTTGCACTCAAACTGTCCTGTAATATTTTAACTCTTAAAAACTAATTGAGTGAAATCTAAAACTTTTATTCCTGTGTTGGGGTCTCTTTAGCTTGGGAGATCCAGTGATCTCGCTCTCTTGAAATTTCTTCAATTACACTCAAACTGTCCTGTTCCTTTTTGGTTCTTAAAAACTAATTCAGTGAAATCTAAATTTTATATTCCTGTGTTGGGCTCTCTTTAGCTTGGTATATCTAGTGATCTCTCTCTCTCTTTCTTACTTTCTTTGCTTCTCTTGAAATTATTGCAGTTACACTCAACTTGTCCTGTTATTTTTTGACTCTTAAAATCTAATTGAGTGAAATTGAAAACTTTTATTCCTGTGTTGGGCTCTCTCTCTCTAGCCTAGCAGATCGAGTGATCTCTTTTTCTTCTCTCAAACTCGCCGTCTGCTGTTCCACTCAAATACTGCGAGCCAGGAAAGTCCCCTTACTTTTTTTCTCTCTTTATTTTTTCAACTTGTCTCAAAGTCAGCTTCTGCTATTCCACTCAAATACGGCGAGTAATGCAAGTCCCGCTACTTTTACTCACTCCGTTTTGAGCAAACATTACACAGCAAGCATTGAAAGACTTGTGAAGAAGGAGTCTTAAATTTATTAAAATTAACTAGAATCATATAAATGCCTATTTGGTTTCTATTTTTCGTTTAAATTTGTTATTTTTGAACTGTTTATTAAATATGCACTGCTTCTTAAGATTTACAATATTATTCTATTTGCTGTTTACACTTGAGATTTGCCTTTAAAGGCCCACGTGTTTCCTGAGGCTGCCATACAAAAGGTGGGCGTGTGCCCTATGCCCTATGAACATTTTGTGGGGTTGCTGGGAATTTAGATCAACAACAATCACGCAGCCGAACAACATGGAAAATTACAAAAATGCTCATTCAAATTTTCAACTTGTGCAGAAGAAAATTCAATGCTGTTGACAAGATTTTTTAATGAAGCCGACAAAAGGAACTAATCGGTGGGGGGAGGGGCTGAATAAAAAATAATTGTTGTCGAAAATATCTCAGGGAAATTTCTTTAAATTAATTTTTAATCTATTAAGCATGATTTATCCTAGGATTTGTCTACTTTCCCTAATTGATTGTGCTGTCCTCAATTGATATTTGATAGGGCTTACAACTGCCTTATTCCAGCAATTAGATTTCGTATAAAATTTCCACATTTTATTTTTAATAAACTTTTCAGCATCACAGGCAAAACCAGACCAGACCATGCTAGAACGGGCCAAGCAAAATATGTATCTCTGTATATACCTATATATATATATATATATATATTCATAATTAATTACCAAATGGACCTTATGATGGGCACAAACACTGACAGCCTCAAACAGCTTAAATGGCATTTAATTTTTGCGGCTCATAAAAGATCTCCACAATGGTTAGAAAATTTCTACGCATCCACATCAGGGATTTAAATTTTGTTTTTTGCCCCTCTCCCATTCCCACTTACTGTGGTTGTTTTGGGCAAGTTGGCAAAGTTTGCTGGGTAGTCAATGCCAGCCTTGCCAGCTTGCCCGCTTTGCTTGCTTTGCCAGCTGTCCCGTTGTTTTTGTTGGGGGGTGGCTTGCACGTCTACTCAATTCAATTTCCTGCCTTGCCTCCCCGCATCAGCTTATTTTGAGCTCTCTGCTCTTCCACTCGTTCGCCATTGTTTACCCACTGTAGTGTAGTCATTGCCGGCATTACTAGCTGTGTGGGTTATACGATACTAATTACATTGCCGGCCAACATTGCGGAGTCCCAAACTGCCGTAATTTTGTACGGTTTCTAGGCCAGTTGCCTGTCAACATCGTGCCCCAACTACTGTCCTGCCCACCTCTGCTGCCATCGTCGTCATCATCATCATAACCGTTGCTAGCTACCATCAAGTTCAACATCACAGCAGACGACAGACGACAGGCGACAGCTGAGACGGCAGCAGAGGCGGCAGAAGCTGGCTTCAAATTTTAATGCTCATTTTCGCATACCCAAAAATCCAGAGAGAGTTGGGCGCACATTCAAATCGCTCTCGCTGCCGCTTACTCTCTCTCTCTCTCTCTGTCGTTTCGTCTGTGTGTGTGTTTTCTCATTATGCCAGTTGATAAATTTCTTTAAAGAGTATTCATATTACCTTGCCCTTTCTTGCCGTTGCGTTGCCCTTTTGCCTGTGTGTGTGTGTGCCGGTATGTTTGTGCGCAGTAATTGCTCGGGTGGAAGCTTAAGGAACGGTGCGACACTTAAGCCGCATTAAAGGCGAATTCTGTTTACATTTTCTTTCACTCAATCATACAAGGGCACACAACTTACGCATGCATCCAAATAGATTTAGCTAAATTGTTATTTTCAAGCCCACGGGAATGGCGTAAGACAAATCTAATAAAATATGCGTGCAACTCTGTTGGTGTGACAAAATAATTATTTAAGCTTGCACAACTTTTTTCTTTTTGTCCTTACCAAGGTAAGTTCATTAAAAGAAAAATTTACTAGCACAATTAGCTTTACATTTGAGTGTCAACGCCAACTTGTACTCCTTTTAACAAATAAATTCACTTTGTCGAAATCTTAAAGCTGTTAAAATTACACAAAAAAGAAATTCTGTCTGTCCCTATGCCTCTCAAACTGTGCACAGTTTCATGATCCACTTGCCTGCGCTCTCTTACTCACTCTCTTGCTCTTCATTACTGGCTGGCTGGGCGGCTCACTTGTTTATTTTGCTTTGATAATCGTTATCGTTTTTGCTTTGCCTTTTATTTCCGTTGCTTCGATTCAAACACACACACACACACACAGGCACATGCTAAGTAAACGAGAGGGATGGCTTCACGCACTCTCAAATTGCTTCGTTAGCCGATTTTGGTACATCAATCGATGATTTCTTCTTCTTTTCTTTTTTTTTTTTAATATGTTTTGTACTACCTTTTATTTATTAATGGACATGTGCTAGACTAGAATTGCTTTATTATTGATTGCCTATAAATACGAGAAATATTTTGTTCAGTCTTCATTTTATTTTTTCTGTTTTTTTTTTTAGCTTTCATATGGGTTTTATGTCAATTCATTTGCTGGTAACTTTATTGTGCCTTGAGAAGGTATCAGTTTCGTTCATGCCACACTGCCCACACGGGAGGGAGTGTGTGTATTTGTGCGGCAAAAAGGCAGAAGAAAAAACGAAACGCGTGACTGCAAAGGTCAACGCTGGGGAGCACGCACCGGCCGAGAGTATCTTATTTGGAGTCAGAGTTGCTGCCCCAAAGCAACTCTACCGCACAAAAGCAACCCAGCGGACCTTCTGGCCTTCTCGCTGGCCGGTGGTCAGGAGCAAAATACCCGGCCAAATCCCCCAACATAAAAGTTGAAATTAGTAAACATTTTGTGGCCCCAGTGCCATTTGCCCTCTTGCCCCCACCCCAGTTGAAATCTTACACCTTTTTGAGTTTTGTTCTTGAACCAGCAACAAGTGGCAAGTAGCAAGTACCCAGTAGCAAGTAGCAAGTGGCAAGTGGCAAGTAGCAAATGCCACACGCGGGCCAAGAAAAGTGCAAATGGCACAGTTAATAAGCTGGAAAATGTGTCCATCTCTGTCTCTCCCCCAACTACGGCTACCCCCAGCAACCGACATTAACGGTAATGGCGTCAAACGCAACGCAACAACTACAAAAAAAAAAGAAAGAAAGAGAGAGAAAAAAAAAACGAAGCCAGCGCAAAAACAAAGCCAACGGTGCAGACGAATGAGGGGAGGCAACGGAAGCCGAAAATTTTGAAATTGTGTACTTGTTGCCGTTGCCGTTGCCGAGGCCTTTTCAAGTATTTTTGTTTGCTTTGGTGCAAAGTGGGTTCCGTGGTGGGTAGTGAATTCGGTGGTGAATTTGTATGGAAGGTGGTTTGATGGGTGAGTTGATTGGTTGGTTGGGTTTGTGGATTGTTAACTTGCCGGAAAGTTGCCCTCAGCTACAGGGAAAACAATCAAAGACAAGGTACAAAAAAAAAAAAATCGCAGGACATAGAAGCTCAGGTGAAAAGAAAATACAAAAAAAAAAAAAGAAAGCAACCGACACTCTGAAAGTCTTTATACACTTTTTTTGTTTTTATGAGAGAGTTTTGAGTTTTGTTTAAATGAAGTCAAAGAACTCTTGGAAATTAAGATATTTATGAGATTTAACTGCAAAATGAATCTTAATTGATTGAGCAATTTCTTGCATTTCAAATTTGTATTTCATTAAGATAAATAAAAGCAGAAAACCTTAACGAGCTCTCAACTGTCATAAAAAAAAATAATTATTTTATAAATTCTAATTAAATGACTCGACAAATAGCTCAAGTAGGACAGAGGGCGTCGCCTTACATATTTAATAAATATTTATTTTGTCTGGAAAATCAAAAAATTGAGTGGGATGTGTCTGAAAGGAAAAAATTCGTATAAAGTGTATACTTGATTTTTAGACTGAGAAGTGATTTTATTGACTTTACTCCCTGGTGGCATTTGAAAATTGAAAGCAATTCTGAATTGCTTGCTGGCTCGTTGCTCTCTCTCTCTCCCTCCTCCTTTCACAATTTCCTGCAATTTAATTAGTCAATATGACACACACCGTATAACGAAGCAAAAAAAAAAGGAAATTTTTTTCTCTCAACTTTGAAGGATAACACGATTTTCGATTAGTTTATGGATTTGCTAAAAAACAAACAAAGAAAACTGAAATTTTTCAATTTTTGACAGAAGGCCTTCCATTTCCAATGAGTTGGCTGGGTTATCCCTGCCGTACACTTTTTTCTTTCTTTCAATTCATCCCACTCCAATCAAGAGTCAACATGTTAGGCTTCTGCAGAAGACATAACGGCTTCTCTCTTGACAAAGAGAGCAGGCAAGCCAATGCAGGGGAGGCACAATGCTTCACTCAGCTTTGAAAGAGATTAAATAAAATGTGATTTCCAAATGGAATACATATTTATTTATTTTTTTTTTTTAATAAAGAGTAATTATTTAGTTTGCTTACTACTTTCTCATTTCACATAATATTAATTTTGAGCCAGCTTTTCTAAAGTTTTGCCATTAGCAAATGTCCGTGGCCGTTCATTTCGTTTATGAATTACTGACTTTTCTTTATGCGAGAGCAAAAAATAACTGTAGTTGTTGTTGTTGTTGTTGTTTTGGCTGGTTTGGTTTGGTTTGCATTTGTTATTTGTGGCATAAAATTTAAAAGAGAAACAGTGAGTGGGGGAGGGGGCGAAAGAGCTTGGTGACGGCGGCGGTTGTATTGGTTGGCCGAGTCTGACCTGTTTTAAAATACCAGCAAACCGGACATGATGGTTGCGTTTTTCGTTATTAAAAACACACGTTCAAACAAACTGAAAAAACACTCACACACACACACACACACACACACACACGCATCCGCTGAGAGAGCAGGCTTGAGCGAGTGAGAGGAGAGTATGGCGCCCCCCACCCATTTGGGCATTGTAATCTTTTTCTTTTCTCTTCTTCTTGTTTTGTTCTGTGCGTACAACAGCAACAACAACAAGGACAGCTGGTCAAAGTAATAATAACGGTTTGTTTGTCTGCCTGTGTTTGCATATTTCGAATGTGTACCAACAGGAATTTCATATCGCTTAAGCAGTTCCTTCCGCTTTTGGTGGATTCGTTTGACCGCGCGCGTTTCCTTTCGCTTTTTAACATATTGTTTAATTACCACGCGCTTTATCACAGGGTGATTCAACAATTTTTCATTTATTTTTATTTTATTTTATTTTCAATTTATTTATTCATTTTTTCTTTTGAGAAATTAAAGGAAAAACCTGTATTTTTTTTTAAATTGATTTTGTTCTCATCAGAGCTCATCAGGGCGATTTAAGTTTGTCAAGCAATTTTGCATAAAATTGATTAAAAATTAATTATTGAAAACAGAATTAATCCAGAAAGAGTTGAACTTTTATTTTTTTTTTCGAGAAAGTAATTAAATATATTGCATGTAAAACTGTGTGTGTGTGTGTGTGTGTGTGTGTGTGTGTGTTGGTATGCTGGTAAGCCGGCCAACCAAGCTGACCAATTTGAAAGCCACTTTGTCTGGGATAAAAGCCAAAGTGTTAATAAATCACTTAATGGCTTAAATGGCAAAAGCCAGTTCAGGCCAGTTCGGAAATTTCAGTTGTAAGGTTTCGTTTTTTTGCTCAAAACATTTAAACTGCCGAGCTTTTAAGGCTTTAGGGAAATTAATCAACGGTAATTAGCGCCAGCAACAAAATGAGAAAGAGAGAAGGGGAAAATCTACCTTAGCTTTTTTGTCTTTGCCTTTTGTTCGTTGGTAATTTTTTTTTGTTCCTTTTCTTCTTTTGGCCAAACAAAGTAGCAAGTGAAGTGGCATTGGGATTTTTCTGAAAGTCGCCGGCATTCAATGGAAACTTGTCAGCACTCGAAACCGTTATGTGGAAATAATAATTGTCCAAAAAGGAATGCCCAAACAATGCTGAGCAACAAGAAACAAATTCCAACGACTCTGAAATACTCTGACCCTGAAATACCCTGTCCAAAGTCCTCTTTGGCCATTTTGATTTGATTTAAAAATTAAATCAGCTACTTTGCCTGGCTTAGCTGATTTCAGTGGCATAAAAATCTGAGACGATTACGTGACTCTAAGATTTCGCATAAGCGATTTGTGTGTAGTGTAAGTGAAGAGGTTGATGGTGGCGCCATCTGGCGACAATTACAATGCGCGCACAAAATGCACATTTTACAGTTTTCCCTCTCTCTCTCTCTCTTTCTCTCTCGCACTCTGTGGTACTGGCTTATTTTGGTATTCATAAAAAGCATAATGGTGGGAATAGCTTTGCTGGCCAGGCATAAGGCCCTCCAGATCAGAACAAAAACATTAAAACTTTTATGCCGAAGTTTTACGAGTTTTCAAATTGTCAGCTGTAAATGCCTTTACACCCACACACACACACACATATATATATAGCAAGATAGGAAGCGAGTGAGTGAGAAAGATTTGAAGCTGAGTTAACGGTAAAAAGTTAAAGCGCAAAAATCACCAACTTTGTCTCACCAAAATAACTGACCAAAAACTTTTCAAGCCCATCAGAAAGCAAAATCGCACCAAGGCTAATGACATGACAAAATATGTTTTAAAGGATCTCCCAAAAATTTCATCATAAACTTGGATTAACATTTTTAAAGCTGGAAAAATTCATTCATTCCTTTTTTTTCCTACACTCAGGAAATTCCTGAAAAAGTAATTGTGAAAAAATCAAAGAAAGCTAAAAAAAAAGAAAACACTCTATCTTGTGGGTGGTGGTGAGGTGGGGGGGGGGTCTTGAGATTCCTTTTAAGTTAGCTGAATGAATCTCCACTATGTTGGGGTCCGGTAGTTTGGCCCGGCCGAATGACTGACAGCTCATCAAGTTTTGCATTAGTCGAGTGTGTATGTCCGCAAGGGTCTAATTATAATTTACTCTATATACTATATACTATATATATATATTTTAATTATCATAATGATAATTGGCTCGTTCTGCCATGTCAGCGTGGTATTTATGCCGATTGTAATCCAGTAGAAACAACGCCAACGAAAAGCAAACAGGAAAACATTTTTCAGCTCTTCCAACTTGGAGTAGTCTGAATTGTCAGGCATTCCAAAGAAAATTCCTTAAATGTTTGATAGACCATGGCTAGGGAAGGAAGGGAAGGTATGGTAGTGACTGTTTGACTGGCTGACTGATTTGGTCAGGTTTATTCCGTCTGACTAAATGAATAGCTTGGCTGGGCCGGGTTCCTTTGATCTTGCCGAGTCTGAGCAGGGTGGGATTTAATTGGATTGCATTCGAGTTAATTAGCTCTAGAGGGCAGATTCTTGTACCACAAAATACACACTCACCCATACCTACACCCACACACACACACCACTCACCTAAATCTGTTCGGCTTTGGGTATGTGTCTGAACTTTTTCAGTCAACGCTTTAAGCCAAAATAGTCCAAGTCCAAAACAACTACAGGGAACAAAACCATTAAAATAAACAAAAGCAAAAAATCAAAAAAACAAAAAAAAATGTTTAAGAAATTAAAACTTTTTTGTTTGACAAGCCGACAAAAAAAAAAAAACCACGATACGAATACACAAATTAATAAATATGCAAATTTAATAGACTCAAATGCAATTTACATATACGAATATATATTCGTGAAATGTTCGAAAAAAAAGAAAAAGCAAACAATAAATAAACCCAATTTCGTAATATCAACAATGTTGGCAGAAAAAAAGAAGCCAAGTTGTTACAACGCCCGTTTTGGGTTGTCGCAGTCGACACACTCTTTTCAAAGATCTTCCTTGACTCGATTTAGGTAAGATAGATCTATGATAAACTCCGATTGAGGTGAAACTCAGTGTATATCTGAGTGACTATATAGGCAATCTAGGTACCAAGTTTGAGTGGGATTGTTCAATAAATGCCGGAGATATCCTTCAAACTGTTTAGGGTCTTTCCCACAATTAAAAGAAAAAGCAGTTGGATCTAGGTGAAATTGTATACAAATATGCATTGCCACATAGACAAGCTATGTATTTAATTTTTATTATATCGGTCTATAAATATCAGAGTTTTTCTCTAGACTTGTTTGGGTATATTTCAACACAATAGGATTTGGTTCTGTTTGATCATAAAAGTGTTCCAACTAACAAGATTATTCAATAGATGTCGGAGATATTCTTCAAGCGGCTTAGAAGAAGAAGATAAAGCAGTTGGATCTAGGTGAAATTTGGTAGACATCTCACTTACCCTCCGACTAGATAGGAACATAGGACTAATATATAATAAAGTGAGCCATAAAGGCATTCTGAAAACGAAATTTATATAAATTGTTCGGTCTAATCTGATATAATATGTATTACCTTAAATATCGGAGATAACCTTCAAACGGCTTAAGGTCTGTAACACAGCTAGATGATATAATAATTCGATAAAGGTACACCTTGTATCATATCAAGATGAGTTCGGTTTATAAAACTCGGAGCTATTTGTAGACTCTGTATGACTTCTATGTGATATAGTCATCCAATCCGTCTGTCATCTGGAGAGCTCTCCAGCCTGGGAGACTAGGGAGACCTAGGCTCCTAGCCTGAATGATGAGTCCAGTCCAGTCCATTCCAGTCCAGTCCGGTTCTCTGTATGACTTCTATATGATATAATCATCCGATCCGGTGGTATAGTCATCTTGAGAGCTTTCTAACCAACCAGATTAGGTGGACTTGGGGTCATGGCTTTTATTGATTCGTCGAGTCCACTTTCAGAGCAGAATTGTCATGCTCATTTTCTCAGAAAAGTGTATAAAAATGTACCTTTGATTGTGCAAATAAAATGGAAATAAATAATCAAAATTACTTTTAGCAATTCATTTAAAAGTAATTAATAAATATTTATTATTTTGTAAACAGGCGACTCTGCGATACCCTAAAGACGGAGTTTTTCCCAAATAAAAATTTTGTGGGCCTGCCAGTTCGATTTTGGTCAATCTGATCCGTCCGCTTAACATATTTGAAGCCTCTGCCCCTAAACAAGTCAGAGAACTCAAGGACCCAATCAAAAATGTGGTTAGAGAAAAGCATATGGGAAATTTTAATTGAAATGAGAAAAATATGAAAACAATTTATAAAATAAAAACAATAGGAAAAAAGAGGGAAACCTTGACCCGTTCAAAACTAAATTAATTCGTCTGTTTGGACATAATGAAGCTGCCCTAAACACCAGAGCCAATTTGGTGTGGTAGCGAAACAAAAAATTACGCATACGACACGTTGACTCAAAGAGATGAAAAAAAAGAAAAAAGATTTGTTTCATTTCCTTTCGGAATACGATTTGACTTTCCTCTATCTGAACATTTTATCATCAGCCATTCCGCACGAACGTTTCATGGTCTAAGAAAAAGAAGGAGAAGTATGACCAAGAAAAAAAAGAAGAAAAGTAAAGCACAAAAATTAATAGAGATGAAAAGAGGCCAAAAATTTAGCCGGCCTGCTATTTTATGTGTACTTGTTTATTTATGTATACTTTATTTGTATACACGACTGCTTTTTGCATATTAAATATTGCTTTCTGCATTGGTCGGGGCCTAAGGAGGCTTTAATTTGTATATTTCTCTTTTACATATAAGTAAAATCATGATGAAGATGAAAATACCATCTTCATCATCATATCTTCAAACAGAAGAGCTGCCAACTCAAATTGAAATATTCCGAGACCTCTTCTTCTTCTTGCTCTTCTTCTTGTTTGCTGTTTAGTCAAATGAAAAATACTTGAGTGTTTCAACATTTAACATTCAAAGATATTTAATGCTGGCCCGTTGCTTTGGTTAGTTGGTAGCTTCCCCTTCTCTCTCTCTCTCTCTCTGTCGTTGTCTCTGTCTCTGTCATACTGTCTCCCTTTGCGTGTGTGCTTCATGCTTATGCTCTGAGGCGTTTTTCATGTAATGGAATGTGTTGTTTTTTTTGTTTTTGCTTTAATACAGTTTTTGGTTGGTAAAATATTTGATTGATTTCCTGGGGAAATTCCAAGAAAATTTTTCCTTGAGTTTTACGAATATATACCAAATATATATGTATATATGTAATATATAATATATAGCTAATATAAACAGTATATAAAGTTCGGCTTACCTAGGCAATTTCTTTGCCCTGATTTTTTTTTTTTGTTTTTTTTTGTTTTGGACAGTTATCAAAAGTTGCTAATAAACCCATCATGGAAATGTAATAACAAAGCTCGAGTGTCACTTACAGCTTCACATTTGTGACACACACTTACACACACGCACAGACACAGACACAGACACAGACACACCGGTTGAATGCCCAGGCAAATATACATATACACACATTCATTGTATATATTTGTAATGCCCTCCAGAGTTGGTCGAAGGATCCAGTTCCACGGTTTTGGCTCTCAACAAAATAACATGACCGAATCCAAAAAATTACTGTCACTGGCCCTTGAAATCTTTAAATGGTTTTTTAGGTAGCATATTTTGATTTTGTTGCTGTTGTTGTTGTTGTTGTTGGAAGTGCTGGCCTTCGGTGGTCTTTGGATTCTGGCAAAACACTTAAATGTTCATTTACGCTTCGTTGAATTTCTACGAAAATCGTCCATCATGTGTGGCGTTGAATCACAAACAAAATCGGAGCAAACCCCCACCACTCCCCGAAAAAAAGACAAAAAGAAGAGAATTTTTTTTTTTTTGATTTTGATTTTGTTATGTTTCGCTCGGAAAAGGTAATAAAAACATTTGAAAATATATCAAATACCTTATCGATATCAATAAATGTAGATTAGCTGGCTGTCAACCACAGTTGATTGCTTGATTGCCCCAGAAGACTTTGCCTAACAAACATATTGACGAATTGATTTAGAAAATGCCTCGGCCCGCTAAGAGCTGTCAATTCTCTCAATTTCGCTCGATTCAGGCATAAGAGTTATTCAACCAAAGAGCTTGCATTTGGAAAAAAACACACTTGAAACCTTTTCCTTTCCTGGAAATGTAAATCTGAATTCCTCTGCCATCTTTGAGTTCTGCAGAGAAATTTTTTTGGATTGGGGCTTAAAATCTTCATGCCCTTCTTATACTCTAGGAGGTGGACAAGTTAAGTTAAGCCGGCTGACAACTGTGATGGAGGTCACACATAGACGAGTTTGGTTTTTAGTGAGGCCAGTAGGAAGTATCTACCAGTTCCGAGGCCCTCATGAATATAAAGCAGGAGCTAATAAGTTTAGTTTGGGGAGACACATCCTCTTAAAGACCAGTAGAAAGTATCTACCAGTTCTGAGGTCCTCTGGAATATAAAGCTGGAGCGAATAAGTTTAGTTTGGGGAGACGTCGTTCCTTAAAAACAAAGAAATATTTCAGGAAAAGGCTTCGGAAAGTCTTCGGATTTATTGGTATAGGAGAGCTCTAAAGCTATATTGAATGACTTGACCGGTTTCATCATCTTTTTCTTCTAGAAGAAGTCGTTTATTTTCCTGGAATATTTAGTCCTGATCGAGGGTTTTTTAACTCACGCTAATGAACTAAGTTCGTCAGATTTCTATTTAAAGGAAATCTTTAGCATTTGTTATACCTTAAAGCTAGCAGAATATCCCAGGATTCCTTGAGAGTTCTTGAGATTTAATTTCACAGATGGGATATTTCTTGGGAAAGACTATCTGGTAATTAGACAAGGTTGGGAGTTTCTTTTGGTTAGCTAAAATTTTATTTTAATTTTGAACTATTGCAAATTTATTTATAATCTTTTCGGTTCGAATTATTTTGGAGTTTTCGAGTCTAGAACATAAATTTTTGTAGAGCCAGAAGGAATTACCAATAAGAGCTTACATAGAGAAGCCGACTCTGGAATAGAAGGATATATTGAATGCATTAATTATTGGATCGACTTAAAAAGCGGCTGAGTCGCGCAAAGGTCTCTGAAATTGCTGCCAAGACTAACTGCTTGTTGACCATCATGATGGAGATCGCAGTAAGGCCGAAGATGGTGAAGACATTGTGCATGCGTCTGAACCAGGATATGCTGGGGATACGTGGTCGTCGTGGGCGTGTTGTGAGATGGCGAAGCTGCAAATCGTCTACGTTGCTGCCATAGAAGATAAGATAACGAACCCGTAGACTTTCTGGTTGCAGTATGCGATATCCGCCGCTTTCAAGGGGCCTCACATTGGTCGAATCGGCAATAAACTCACAAACGGCCACGCAGCGTAGAAGGGAACCACACAGAGACTGTCCCCAGCCAGGAGAGGGTAGAGACTCCTGACAGGCTGTCTGCAAACAATCATGCAAATGGAAGAAGTCCGACTCCGAGTTATTGAAACTTTCCAAACCCAGGGTGGAAGACATCAAGGCGAAGACTCTATTCATTTCGCCATTATAGAAACCCCAGGCACTGGTGTGGGCTTGCGTGAGATTTTCCTGAAAGGCACGCTCAAACCGGCACTCACTGTGTGGCTCCACTCGAAAGACCAGCGAAGGCTTAAGTACGGGACGGTCCTGCAAGATGTGCCAAATCGAAGAGTCCCCCTCCGTCTCAATCTGCCTCAAAGTCGGCGTCCGGCTCTGAATAATCAGCCAATACATTAGAACAGCATGTTCCAGCGGCAGAGCGCTAATGAAACCGGCCGATACCTCGTCCTTGAACTGCGGCATGGCGGGCATTGTGGCCACCACACTAGTCAAAGCATAAATATTATCGGAACCCCTGCCAAGGTAGTCTGGTGGAAATGGATTGACCAAATGCTTGTGATTGTAGCTCATAACAGCCGACACAAATAGCATCCACTTGGCATCAACTCCAAGTAAATTCTGTTGCAAGGGCTCACGCAAGGCTTCCAGGACCATCAGTTGCCAGGTTGTCACCGGTGGACGGAAGGCCGATTGCACAAAAATTGACTCCAAAAAGCTGCCACTGGATAAGGCCGATGAGATGGTTAAGTCCGATGGGCTTGGCGTAGCCGAGACTGAAGAGGATCCTGTTGCATATTCCATCAGGGGCAGATCTGCTGATCCGTTTGCATCATTCAGTTTGCTTCTATAGAGCGCAATAAAGTCAAATTCATTGGCATTCTCTGGTTCCGCTTGGGACATAAAATTGAAATCCATGATATTTTTCTTTTTTTTAATATTTAAAGCGAGGGAGGAAAGTATTATAAATTTATTAATATTTTTTTTTTGAGGAATTTCCAAATCTTTGTACGTGTGTACGTTCTCTACTATTTAAATAAAATAACAGCGAAATGAGATGAGTTTGGGAAACAAAATAAATGTTTATTTCAAGGGTTGCTTTATGGAATCCGAATTTGTTTTTGAGCAGGGGCTGTCATGTTTCCGCAGACTCGATAAACTATTCAAGCTTATTTGACAAATTAATTGTAGTTGTTTTTATTGTATTATTTATAAGGCAATATTCAAAAGGGCGGGAAGGGCTTAGACCAAATTTGCTCTCTGCTTGTCTCTAAGGTCTTGTTTGGCTAATTTCAGAGTCGCTGGCGTTCAATTAGAAAAGTTTGTGCCAACAAGCAAGTTAATAACATTTATCGTTGCTCATAAAACATGTACCACACACACACACACACACACACACACACACACACACACACACACACACACACACACACACACACACACACACACACACACACACACACACACACACACACACACACACACACACACACACACACACACACACACACACACACACAAACATATATATACATACACATGGCCCCCCCTCACTCTCTAAGGATTGTCTGGTTTTCTTCACTTTTTTTCCTCTTTTTGGTTGTCATCACTTGGCCTGTAAAAGTTTTTAGAGCAACAGGCTGAATGAACCTTCTTTTTAAGGATTCCTTAAGGCAGTGTTGCCACACTTCTTGGTCTCCTTGCCCCTCTTGGCAGTGGGGCGAGTGTCAACTGCCATTGCCTAATGCTTAACATTTCCGGTTTCCGTCACAATTGCTGTGGCAATTCCGACACAGAACGAAATAGAGCAATAAAATAACAGGAAGGATATAGAGATTTATTTTTAAATACATTAGGAAAAATGAAAACAAAGAAAATAAAAAGCCTGGTCGACTTTAAAGCAACTTCGATGAGCTTTAAACATTTGTAATTTTCTAGCCATTTAGCAAAGATCTTGTAAAACTTAGGAAATTAATTCTGTCCCCATATAAATAACCGATATTTTTCTGTTTTTTGTAATTCGTTCAACAATTTCTAACAGTTCAGGGATATTAATAGAGTCTTCTCTGTATGCCTTCAAAAATTTGTTAATTCAGCAGGAATTGAACTATTTCTTTTAGCTTGGCTAACTCTGAATAACTCTTTACCTAGCTGGGCCAACTCAATAGAATTTTGTATAAAGCAAACTACTTGGAAGTAGTCTAAGCATCTAAAGTTTCAGCTTGATCAGCTAGGAAACACACCTACACGGGCTCATATCAAATTTCATCTGGCTCGGTAAGCTCAAAATCAACAGGAAATAGTAGATAGCAAGCAATATTGCCCATCCGTAGAGACTATCCTTCTCTTTTAGCCTAAAGAGTTCATTCAGAGACTTTTTCGCATTGCCTTTTTCGACATTTTCTTCACCTTTTTCAGCCTTCTCAAGTCGTTTTTATCACACCAAATTACACTCTATTTGCTCTTGTCAGCCAAGTGCACATCAATTTGTCTCGTGTGTTTGTTCAAGGAATTTTATTTATTTTGCTTTTTGTTTGTGTTCCAAGTATTTTTGTGCAGTCTTATTTTTGGTTTATTCCAGCCTTTCAGTAAGTCATTTGGATTTGGTCAATGGTTGGACATAATTTGACAGGCAAGTTGATCTGGTGAATGGCAACCTTTTAGTTTAGTTTTCATCACTGTCTGGGATAATTTATAGCTAGGGTTTTAGTTTGAATACCCTTTTCTTTTTTTTTTTCTTTGTCAAAAAGAAAGCATATGCATTGTTTCATAAGATTTATACGATATTTTTGTCAGTTCTCTAAAGATAGAAGCGAAATTGATTTTAGTCAAATTTCATAGAATCCCTGACCAAGCCTAATCAAATTTGATATAAACAAGTCTCTGGCAGTGCTAGTGTCAACTGTGTAGGGCATATCTAAGTCGTCAAGTTTTGAGGGGAAATGTTAAGCTTACCTCTTTTGTGTTCATGGGTCGGATAGCATAAATTATAGACCACCAAACAGTTTATTCCGGACTTTGTACAACCATTTTATTTATAAATATTTTCACTCTTTATTTTGCTTGAACATGGAACATTGCTTCCACCTGTCAATTATTCAAGGAAGAAAAGTCAAAGAGAGAGAGAGCGAGTGAGGCTTTTAGGGCGTTAACAAAGTTGCTCACACCCCCGGCAACTTCTACAAATAAGCTTTGACATTCAACAGAAAACAGATAAACACAAAACGGAAAACATCAAAGAGGCGATTATCCTAAAAAAGAGAAAAAAAATAATACGAAAAGAAAAACAAGTCTTGCGGCCGGACTTTGAGCATACAAAATGAGTTTAAGTTTTGTCAAGTTTTGAAATGAAAGCTGACATTGAATGATTGAGACTCTGAGGTCTTAGTAAATATTGATCAAATGTTCAAAGTCCAATTGTAAAAGGATTTCTTCCTGGCTCTTGACAGCCTGTCTGTGGCGGAGTCGGCAGTTAATCAAGAGCTTAGTCGTCCGACCCAATGGAGTTTGTTAATAATTACTTGAGCTCTTTATATTTCGTTTTGGTTCTGGCTAGGTCTTCGGTCTTCCTAAGTAGCCTAATTATTTTCCAAGCATAAAAGTAAACATAATAAAAATAAGTAATCTCGTATATTGCTTCAATCAGGAGCACCTGGTCAAAATAAATAAATGTTTCGATTTAAAATGTTGCCAACAATTTGAGTTAGTTAAGATTGCCTTGGCTAGTCCCCACCGAGGGGCAGCATCTGCTGGATGTGTCAATAATTGAAGCCAATTGAGCTGAAAGCTCAGACTCTTCAAAATAATTCCAATTAAATTTTCCAGTACCTGTCAAGTCGAAAAGACGGTAAATTTAAAAAGTCTTAACAAAAAACTGACCCAAACAAAACCCAAACCCCATTTGGCTTCTAATTAATCACATCTTTTTACTCTTTTAGAATATTGAAAAAAAAGAAGGAAAAAACAAAACATACAAATAATTCGAGCTTTAAAATAAACCGGAATCTCTTCTTTGAGGACAAATAACTTCCCACCTTGGGGGCATCGAAAAGTTGGCGGGAAAATTTCCCTTGATATTTTTCCAATTTTTGGTTCCGCTGTTTTTGTTTGGTCTTTGTTGTGAGGCACACCAGGCTGCTCGTTTGAAATTCGTTTTTTGCCTTTAACCTGCTAAAAGAGTGAAAGGTAATTTTCCATATGTTTTGATATGGCAAACAGAAATAACAATACCGGCGCGCCCGCCCCGAAACGAACGAAATCAACGTTTTGTTTGAGCTTAGCCAAGTCGCTTGCTTTTGGCAAGTTCTCTTCGCCAAGATGCTCATATACATAACAAGTAAATAATTACATGGCCCAACAAAAGGGAGAAGAACCAGCGACGCAGAGGGTTTGGGAGTGGAGAACGTGTGTCGGCACATAAATCATTTCATCAGGCCAAAGCGGGCTTGCAACCCAAAATGAAAAATAAAATAAAAATCTACAAATTCAGACAAACGATTCATTCATCATCATCATCGCCATCAGGCTCATCATGAAGTTGAAAAGCTTAACCCTTAAAGGAAAACACAAGAAAAATAAAATCCGTATATATTAAATTGCTAGGCCGCATCTTCTTTGCCCTGGCCTGGCCTGGCCCGGTCTCGCCCGGTCTGGGCTGGGCTGGTCTGGTCTGGTTTGGTTGGCTTTGTTTGTCGTTTTGCCTGTTTGTTTATTTTAGCCTTTTTGTTATACCAACAAAGAGATATGAGTATATAAATATAAATATTTGTATCCAAAGCAAAAACCCTTTTCGGCTAACTGAGCACGTTCAAGTCATCTAACGAAAGACAAGGAATTCCATGAAAAATTCCATTTCCAGAGATTCCATTTCAAAAATTTTCTGTTTCCAAAATGTTTTCTCAAAACTTATAATTAATCATTGTGCAGCCGATTGTGTTTCAAGAGATTGTGTATACCCGAACGATAGGTGCTCTCCAGAAAGGTGATTCTCTTCAGCAGACCCTGACTGTTGCAGAGGAATAGCCGATGCACCTGTTCCTGACCGCTTCGTACTTCACAGATGTCCACATCACTCTCATTCGGTATGATCGCAATCAATTTATCCGTTCTATCCTTTTCCTTAAGCTTCACTTGGTAAGTGTCCACGACTTCAGTTCCACTCATTTTGATAAGCTTGAACGGTGACTTCGACAATCAGTTCAGTTAATTTTAAAGGAAAACGATCTACCCCAAAATTTCGACTATGTTCATTTTTTATACAAGAGTCTGATCTGACCGTTTGTTTTGTGCCTCTAAAAATGAATCTAAAATTCAGAAATCATTTGAGAAAAAGTTCTCCAAAATAAGTGGTATACAGCTTAGAAACAAGTAAACAGTGGGACTTGGGTTGTCCAAGGCCCCCGAGGAACCCAATTATTTTGTTGCTGATTCAAGCTTCCAAGATTTCTCAAAATATATTTAAAGGCTTGTACTTTATTCTGGAAGATATTGAGATTACAAGATTTCGTATTGGTTAAGACACTAATTTCATTCAAGAATTCCGGGGAAATCAAATATATAATATTTTTATATCATATATAGGATGACTTGCACATATTGCTAGAAATTGAGCGCTCAATTTTGCACATAAATTGGAACTTATCATTATTTATATAGTCGATCCCGTTGCTTAAGATAATGTATACCCGAACGATAAGTGCTCTCCAGGAAGTTGATTTGCTTCAGCTGGCCGTTACTGTTGCAGATATATAGCTGATGAGCCTTATCCTTACCCCTTCGTACTTCATTGAGATCCACATAAGTCTCATCCGGTATGAATGCAATCAATTCATTTTCACTAGCCTTTGTCTTGAGCTTCACCCGGAAAGTGCCCACGACTTCCTTTTTACTCATCTTGATAAACTAAAAGTGCGACTTAGACAAGTTCAGTTAATTTTGAAGAATTTCAAAGATTACCTTGAAATTTTGAGTGTATATTTTTATTTATTTTTATTTTTGTACTGCACCTTTACAAATGAAACTAATATATAGAAATCATTTGACAGCTAAGGCAAAGTTCTCAAAAAAAAGTGGTATACATTTGGGGGAACTTCTTCCAGGATATCTCAAACCATATAATAAAGGTTTGTACTTTATTCTGGAAAGTATTGAGATGGCAAGATCTTAAATTGGTTAAACCAAGGTTAGACAAGGACCTTAGTTTTTTCAGAGTCCCGGTGAAATCAAACATATAATATCTTTATATATATATATGATGACTTGAATTTATTCTTTACGAAATTAAGCGTATAAAAATGTATAATAGTATTCTAATTTATATAATTATTTATGAAGCCGATTGCGTTGCATAAGATAGTGTACACCCAAACGATAACTGCTCTCCAGGAAAGTCATTCTCTTCAGCAGACCGTTACTGTTGCAGACGAATAACTGATGAACCTGTTCTTGACCCCTTCGTAATTCACTGAGATCCACATTGCACTCATCCGGTATGACTGCAACCAATTTATCTGCATCGCCCGACTCCTTCTTGAGCATCACTCTAAAAGTGTTTATGACTTCCTTTCTACTCATTTTGATAAACTAAAATAGCCAATATTTAATAATTTCAGTTAATATTGAAGAATTTATAAATTTTACTTACCTTAAAATTTTTATTACTCACAAAATGTTATTGATTCTTTAGTTATAACTTTTCTAATAAAACTAAGATACTTTAATAAATTTAAGGCTTAAAATTTCAATGCCTACTGAGGGAAAGTTCTCAAAAGTATGGTATATTTCTTTTCAACAAATAATCAGGCAAATTTGGATAAAGCAACTATTTTGCCCATTGAGAATGTAATCGATAGTCTAGCTCAAATTCTATGACTTCTCAAATCATTTGTAAAGTTCTGTTCTTTTTTTTTTAAAGATATTGAAGGCTTAAACTTATATGACCTGGGTACTTCTTGAAAAACTGTTCGTTTCCAGGTTTTCTTTTGTCCATCTTGCTAGTCTGCTTCCTAGTGGATCCCAGTCAAGTGCAAGTCGGATAATTTTGCTCGGGCGTTTCGTGAGAGCATGTCCCACCCATTTCCATTTTCTTTATTTGATTTGGTTGTGAATGGGGGGCACATGTGTAGCTTGTCACTGCCCTGAGTCTGATATTCTACCCTAAAGGTTAAGCCAAGATATTTTTTATTCTTGACGAAACGTCTTTAGACATCAGCATCTATTTCTTATGATGGGAAGCTGTTAAGGAACTCTACTGTGCTGCCACATATCATGATATTTCCTAAGTTGGAGTGTTTAATATTTGTCTACCACTATCTTCGATTGCAGTGGCGATCGAGGTCAGCCTCGTCTGATTCCGGTTTTGGTCTGGAAAGTTGCACTTGTTCTTTCATAGTTTCAAGAAGACCCAAATTGGTGCCATTATACATCGCTTTGATAGTTACATTTCCTTGCAATTTTTGACATTGTGTAACTCTGAGACGAACCCTTTCTTGAAGTCTACAAATAGGAGAAATTATCGGGTCCTCCATTCCGTAGCTTACTCGATGACAAAGCGTAATAAGTTCAACTGGTCCAGGCAGCTCGTGTGGGCTCTGAAACCGGCTTGTTCATCTAAAAATGTTGTGAATTCGGTAAATATCTTTGGTGACTTGGAAATATTCATCGAGAAGTTGAGACCTTTAAAGATAATGTTTTCCTTATTTAGCAGTAAAATTATAAATTTGCATAGTCAAAAAATTCTATGCTTTTAAAAATATATTAAAGTTTCTACTTTAGTCTGGATGAAACCAAGAGAGAGAGAACATATCATAAATAATAAGTAGATACTCATTCAATTTGATCAAAGAAAATTTAAATAATTAAATTATTAGTTCGAAAGAATTGTAAATTGTAAGAAGCAAAAACGCAAAACCGAAGCCAGAAAAATACTGAACTAGTTGGATGATAGAGAATAATAAATTTTATTTCAATTGAAAGTCCCAGAAACCAGCAAAACTTCTATCTTTACATTTATTATTTATTTATTTATTTTGAGCATTTATTAAATAATTTATTTTGTAGCTGAAGCCCGTGAACCCTGAACAACCCCTAAAAAAAATACAAGCAACAATTTATAAAATATCTAAAAAATTTTTTCCCAATTTAACCCACTCCATTAATGGATCCATCACGTCGTCATAACCACACAGGGGCCTGACTGCCAAAGAAGTTTAAAGCTCCCCAAACCATTTTCCACCCCTTGGGTTTTCACTCTGTTTCTTCTGTCTCTGAACCTGAGTGTTTTGCCGTGTTAAATTGTTGCCCAGCCAATTCGTTTAGTAACTTTAATTTTAGAGGTTTTCCTTTTTGGATGTGCTCAAAACTTTTATATACATATATACAATTTTTTTTTTTTAATGTAAAAACGCGTCGTGTCATCCGCATGACCGAAAATGAAATAAGGAAAAATGAAAAAAGAACGAAAAGGAAAAAGAAAATAAAACATCCGCATAATAAGAGAGGAGCAGAAAAGCCAGCAACAACAACAACAAGAACTCAGCATAAAGCCGTTGCCGGGAAACCTGATAGGTGTGTTGTGTTGCTTGTGTGTGTATATGTGTGTGTTGTTTACATGACTCATACGCCACATTGGCCAGAACTCAACTAGGGCTATTTTTCTGGACTGACTTTCATCATTTCTGTTTGTCCCTCAAGCGACACACTCACGCACACACACACACATACACAAGCACTCTGGCACTTACACTCACATGCAGATACCTTGAATGATTACCTTTTTATTTTTTGAAAAGAAAGAAGAAGAAAATGGCGATGAAGATACGAAAAATGAGCTTGAACACATTTAAGCACATGCTTGGCCCTACATCTCCGTTTCATGCCACATTTTGATTTGTTGTGATTTCGTGTTTTCTTTTCGTACTTTACATTTTCATTCAACTGAAATCAATGAGAGAGCAGAAGCTCATTTCCTGAAGTGACTACAGATAAAGCAAGCTTAAAGTGCCTCTACCCTACCTCCCTCCTTCTCTCCCTCAGTTGCTCTCTTGCCTTCTTATATTAAACAAATCTCAGGGCTAAAAAAAAATAAAGAAACGAAAGCCAAAAGAAAAAGCAAAAATTATTCGGTCATAAATAAAGAGCATAAAATGTGGAAATACTTGAAATTTATGCACTCAAATGATTTCAATGACAGATGCTCACTATTAACATGAAAAGTACATCGCTACCTGTGGCATTAAATCGAGCCCAGACCATCATCATCATCATCATCACCATTACCAGATCCGTGACCAATAACATATATATGAGATACAATGGCACACGCAGAGATCAGCACTGCGGCTTATGAATCTGTATTTGCAGAGGTGAAGTCGGAATCAGAAATAAAACGGATTGGTTCCAGGTATTCGCAGGATCAAAAGAGTTTAGCCTGACTTATCCAAACTCAAGTAACTCGGTTTTATAAGAAGCTAAAGAGATAAACTTTACCTAAAGGGAATCCTAAAATGATTGAATAGATTTCACACAAAATAATTTGTCATATTCGAAGGTTTGGGAGTTCCCTGTCTGCAGAGCTCAATTTCTGCCAATTTGACCCAATTTTCTCTCGATTCTAGCATTTACTTTTTCTTATATTATATGAGAACCAAAACGTTGACAGCTTTTCTGAAGCCAAAATATAGTGAGAGAATTTTTCAAGGCATTCCAAACGGCTGGGTTGCCTCTGATAGATCTTGAGTTTGATTTGAGCTGGGACCATGAAACTTGGGACAAGGCTTCTTGGAACTAAACCTTAAATATAAAAAGACTTATTTATTAGTAGACTTGACAGAAGCATATGGTTTAAGAAATCTAAACAGCTTGTAATAAATGCAAATATCACACCAAAAAATATTTAACTTCCAAAAGCAGTTGCATTCAAGTCGAAAAAATTACATCTAACCTATAAACTATACATATATATATATCCTATAACTTACTCTTAAGACCGATCTGGATCTATGCGGGGCAAAGCCAAAAAGAGCAGCCTAGTCATACCTCAGAGACCTTAGCCCAAGATCCTGAGAACTAGCACCGTGGTGTCTTTAAAAGGAATCGGACTATACTCTCCGTCGTAGATGAAATAGTCCAGATTATCTTCACATTTGCACCAGCTTGTCCCACCCCACAATTAGAGAGCTGTCTAAGCTTTAATTAACTTAAGTCTATAGATTTGTTAGCATACGGTTAGTTCTCCCAAAGAGAAGATTCAAAAAGAAAAAGGATATCTCAAAGTCGACCACGGCTTTGAGGTTTGTATTATTTTTGGTGTCTCTCTTTTTTTTTTGACATCATTATGATTATCATTAACAACTCGTCAGCATGATAATAAGGACGATGATTTCCATCAAGTGTGCCATATGTTATGCACACACTTGACAGACACACACACATTCCACATCCACGAGCGTCAGTTTGCCACACATTTGAAGGCAACAAATAGCTCAAATTAACGTCACTTTGTGTTGCGACTGCTGCTGCGACTTGGTATTTTTTCAGGTACCACAAAAAAACAAAATGGAACAAATCAGTTTTTTATTCACCAGACAAAAAAAAAAAAGGAAGCACAGAGAAAAACAGACAGAAAAATGAAATAAAATAAACCACATAGCTCAATGGCAAAACCGGGGCGGGAGCTGTCGGTAAACAAAAAAAAATGTGTAACCTTTATGGACCATAAAAGCAGGTGGAACGATGCATAGGCACGCGACTTTTTTCCTCTTGAATTTTGGCTTATACATTTTTTTTTTTTTTGGCAATGTTTCTCTTGGTTTTCCCTCTGTTCTGGTTTGCGTGAATCGGTTGTGTGGGCGTTGAGTTTTGAGCCCTTGTGAATATCTTCTCTTTAAAAAGTTGTTTGATTGCAAATACGTAATTTGGTTTATTTCTTTTTTTTATCTTTTTTGTTTAACCTCTTTTTTAATTTAAAATTTCTTTTTTTTTTTTTTTTTTGCTGAATCTCTGCCAATTTAACTGGAACTGGCCTCTGGGACATTTCATATATTCTCGAGTTTTTGCTTCAACATCCAACTGACTTGTAAATGAAAATTTGTTTGCAAAATAAATATGATTCAAGAGATCTAGGAAAAGTCTGGGAAATGGTTTAATGTTCATATAATAATTATTGAAATAACTGAAGAATTCAAGTTAGTACTAAAAGTCTATAAAAAGTTCGACTAACCCAAAAATAGAAGGGCCAAAATACTTGGCCCATTTTTAAGCTTAAAATATTATGTGTAAATATATTATTTAGGAGATCTAGAAAAAGTCTGGGAAATGGCTTAATGTTCATATAATAATTATTGAAATCACTCAAGAATTCAAGTTAGTCCGAAAAATTTATGAAAGTTCGACTGACCCAAATATAGAAGGCCCAAAAATCTTGGCCCATTTTTAGGCTTAAAATATTATTTAATATCAATGGAAATATTTAAAAAATATCATTTAAGAGCTCAAGTTTAAGTTCATATAATAATTATTGAAATAACTGAAGAATTCAAGTTAGTCCGAAAAGTCCATAAAAAATTCGACTAACCCAAAAATAGAAAGCCTGAAATACTTGGCCCATTTTTAGGTTTAGGTTTGCCCGGCAACCAATTGATTTAACTAGCTCGAAATTCGCTCAACTCAACACTTCAAATTTGTTAGATGAACATGTTTCCTGTTTCCCATTTCACCATTTCCCCATTTCTTTTTCGCTTGTTCTATTTTGTGTCAGAATTTTGATGACCCTCTATAAATAAAAATCACTAGACTCTCAATGTGGGCATAAAATTTCTAACCCAGAGACCTCTTTTTTTCGCTATGGTCTTTTAACCATATGCCGAGGCACGTTGCCAAAAAAAAAAAGAAAAAAAGAGGAAAAGCTGGGCTATCAATTTTATTTTTATTTATTTTGGCTTCAAGTTGGCAGGCATTTTGTTTACCGTTGTCTGTTGCTTTTCCTGTGGCCGTTGTTGTTATTTTTATTTTGTTCAGCATATTTTCGGTCTCGTAAAAAGTTCGTCATATTTTCCTTTTATAAAAAAGCAACAAGCCGAACCGAAAGAGGTCCTTTTTGTTGGCACACACGAAACTTGAAAATTTACCGCATTTGATTTTTAACGAGAAACCGAGAGCCACACCCATCGCACTCTTTCGAGCCATTCAATTTTACCTTTACGAAAACTTAAAGCTGCTTAGACTGACAGACTTCCTATGGTCTGCTTGTCTGACCAGACCCACCCAGATGCCATTGAAAATGGCGAGGCTAGAATTTATAAGGCTTGGCCCCATTTACCGCTCATTAATTAAATGTTCCGGCCCCAGACAGATGACTATACATATAAGTTTTGGCAAGTTAAATGCCAAAGAGATTATACATTTTTTTTTTATAACGAACCAACAAAGCTAAAACTAAACGCTTTTAATTTTAAGCAAAAAATATGAAAAAACTGAAAAACCACTGACCCCGTCAACTTGTTGGCCAGGCTGTCCAAGCTGTTTATTTATTTATATATATTTTTTTTCTGTAAGCTTCCGACTCTTTCTGGTCAGAGCTGGCAGCAGACAGAAGACTAGGCATTGAACTAAAGTTGACTTGTCGCCGTCATTTATCAAAAAGTATGCACAAAATCCCAGTCCCAAACAGGCCCTTCTTGCGGGCCAAGGCCTACCTAACGTGCTGTCAAGTTTGAATACTCTTTTCGAAGCTAACCAGATCAGGAAAGTTCTTAAAATATTCGAGAATAGTTCGAGCTAGATGAGAAGTTAGTTTGATTAGGAAGAAAGAAGACAAAAATTCTTCATTTCTCAGAATCTTTCAAGCTTCCACCTAAAGTGAATACACTCTTTTCTTTTCGTCTTTGTGGGCAAAGAGTATGAAAACGAAAAACTCTAAAACCGAGAAACTCGGAAACTCGGTAAACAGTTAAGAAGAGAAGGCCCGAAATGGGAGTAGGCTTCACTATATAAATATGCTGCCATGAAAATGGAATATACATGGATACCAAAACAAGCCTGACGACGACGTGGCTTACCGCCTGTGGGTCATGGCAACTTGGTGCGTAACTATAATTAATTTCATTTTAAACTTGTTAGCAAATAATGTGAGCAAACGATGCGGTCTCTCTCTCTCTTAGTTGATGGCAGACTCGGTAAAAAAAAAAATTAAAGAAAAGAATGAAAAAGAAAAGGGAGCGAACTGAATCAGAATGAATGCAATACATGAATTCGCCCTGAAGCTGAAAAACTGGAACAGAGCGTCCTGTGAAAAATAAAGAGAATATGAAAAGTAAAAGTTGCAAATGAAAGTCAAAGTCAATGCTAAAGCGATAGATGATTTTAAATTCAAATTCAAATTCATATTTCCCTCAACTTTTCTGGCAAATCAGAACACTTCAAAACAAAGACTGAGCAATGCAGGAATTATTTTTAGAATGCCACCTAAAATTGGTTTAAATTAGTTAGTCCTTCAATCGGTAAGACTCCGAATGGTTAAGAGACCTTTTTTAGATAGATTTTGCTTAAGACTCCGAATAGCTTTATGGATTCTTACCCCGAACAGGCTTTGTTTTTGAAGAGATTAAAAACGTTATTAGATCTCACAACAAGATGTGATACGATTCCCTTCAAAATATTTGGAATTTTTTTTAAGCATTTCAGAAAACAATTTAGTTCCGAATAATTAAATGGTTTTTAGTTTGAAGAACCTCTTCAGAAGTCCGAATGAATAAATGATTTTTTTATTTAGTTGTATTGATTTTTAATAAAACTATCCTTTTGACTTAATATTTTTATTTCGTAAGTACTCCGAATGGATTTGATTTTGAGACTCCGAAAAAAAATTATTTAGAAAATACTCGGAATGAATGCTAGCTTCGACTCCGAATACTTAGCCTAGTATTAATACTCGGAATGAAGGATAAGTTTGATTCCGAATGTTTACCTTAGTATTTTTCAGTTCTTAAATACTCAGTATATTTAGTATGCTGAGACTCCGAATAGCTACAATGGTATCTTTGAAGGGCTGAGGGGTGTACTTATGACTAAGAGCAAAGTCCGAAGTGTCCTCCGACAAATCGGAATGAATGAGAAGTTTGACTCCGTATATTTACCTTAATACTATTCAGTTCTTAAATACTCTGTATATATAGTTTGCTGAGACTCCGAATAGCTACAATGAGGGGTGTACTTTTGATTGAGATCAAAGTCCGGAATGTACTTCGACAAATTTTCTATATATATCGATTCACATATAAACTGGAATATCTGAACATCTTGAAGCTTTGAGTTGACTGGGAATCTTTGCATTGGAAGTTGGTAGCGTTATCGAGTGTTTCAATTAAATCTGAAAGTCACATGTTTTCCTTTTATTTTTGTCTTGTAAATCTGGTTTTGTTGCTTCCTGACAAGATGACGCCATCAAATATGCATGACTTATCTATTTATATGGCCACTGCAAATGGCGCAAGTAAAGCTGAATATGAACAAGTCGCAGCAGCAGTCGAAGAAGGTGAAGAATAAGAAATGGAGTAAAAAGAAAGAAAGAAAGAAAAAGCAAAAAAATAAAATAAATGCAAAGGTGCCCGATGGAAAAGATGTTGATGCCACGCGTGCCACATGCAAAGGAAATTAGATTTCCTTGCAACAATAGCAAGTACTCACACAAACACACACACACACACACACACACACGCACAGATACACACACACAGATACAAATATAGAAATCCTTAAAGAGCCACAAATAGACAAGGACAATGCGAGCAGGAATTGCGTCGGTGAGCGAAGAAGTCCTTCACGAAAAGTCGACGAGAAAAACTCAAACCGTTTAGAAGAAACACTTTTGCACTCGATTTGCATAATGGGCGAGGGCTGTCGGTTGTCGCCCAGGGGGCTAGAGGGGGAAAATAATAGGGAAGCTGGTGTTGAGACTGCTGTCAGTCAGTAGATTTTGAGACTTTTCCTTATGCCAGATACGCATAGCCACGATTTTTACTTTGGCTTTTACTTGCCACTGCCCACTTCCCCTCTTGGCACTTTGATGATCTCTTCGAGAGTTAAGAAGTTGTCTGGTCGGATCCAGCTATTATATATCAAAGACTTGATTTCACTTTTAAGTCAAAATTTTAATTAAAATTTGAACCCACTTTGACTTTTATTTTGATTAAGACTTGATTCCATTTTGAGTCCATACCAAATCAGTTACAAATGTCATATTACGTATACGCCGCATTGTCCAAGAGTAGTGGTAAGTGTTGAATGATTTCGAAAATTTTGAAAAGAGCATTGACAAACTGGTCAGCTAGGGATAACCTTTCGCCCTTGTGTGTGTGTGTTTTTTTTTTTTTTAATCACATTTTCTTTAAGTTGGCAATGGTGTTGATGTTGGCTTTGGATGTGGCCTGGCTTTGGCTTTGACATTTGCTTCATTCGCTTGCTCGTTTTTGACTTGTTAGTTTGGCATTGTTTGGAGAGGGTCCGGCAAATGCTTTGTCAGCGGAAATTATTTTGCTGTCAGCAGACTGCTAGTGGCCCAGCCTGGCCAGCGGAAACTATGTATCCACATAGACTACTCCACTCACACACACACACACACACACACACACACACACACACACACACACACACAGAAACACAGAGAAAAAGCGCATGTCGTTTTTGGGGCATTCATACGGTCTTTGGTATTCATAATGGATTTTGTCTTCCCACCCCCCTCTCCCGCTCCGTTTCGAACATGCAAGCGTCCATTCAACTAGCTAACCAGCCATCCATCAAGTCTTTCAACTTTGCAGCCATTCAACAATTTGTTGTTGTGGTCATTGCCATTTATACATATATAAATTTTTGTTTCAACTAGTTCACCTCTGAAGGTTGGCTTTGTCTCGTTTTTTTTTTTTTTGGTCTTTTCTCTTTTATTTATCCCTCTGAAGTCATAAAAATGTTTCAAAAGGTTGACTGTGTTTTATTTTTATGGTTTCGTATGTGACACTCATAAAATGGTTATAAAAATGCAATAATAATGAAAGTTTAAATTCAGCATACAATGTGGTTTTCCAAATTCTAACGACTGCCTCGAAATTAGAAACACTTTTCTCAGATTTGTTAAACAAGTTTTATTTATTTTTTGAAAAAAAAAAAAAAATTACGAAAACATAAGAAAGGTTTAAGTCTTTTTTTTTCGCTTAATGAAAATTAATAATGGAAAATAATTTTTGATAACAAAAAGGTAGAGAGTCCGGTTGGCCATTTTGCCGTCAGCTTTTGAGCCATTTAGCCCGAAAGGAAAAGTCCATTTAGAGGACCATTTAAGCGCCTATTAAAATCTGAAAAGAATAAATAAAGCCAAAGAAATGAAAACACTGCAAAAAACGCGACAACAAACACACAAAAATTGTAAGAACTTTTTTGTTTTTTTTTTTTTTGCAACAAAAATTTCTTAACAAATTTGGTATACTTTTTGGGTACAGAAAACCAAAAGCGCAAAATATAAAAAATTGAAAACGGCACGCGCAAATTACTTAATCCGACTTAGGAAAAAATTTTTCCTGGCGACACAAAAACAAAAAAAGGGTGGCAACTTTGAGGGTGGCATTTTTTTGTTTAATTGTGACGCAGAGTGATGGGAGTGGTAAGGAGAAGTGTGGCAGGGGGTACTTTGGTATTTTTGCTTTTTAGCTGAGCGTACGCTCACGTACTTTTTTGTCTTTGATCTAATTTACAAAACATTTTCAGGTATTTCTACTTTGAATACCAACCAAAAAAAAAAAAAAAAAAAAAAAAACAGACGAAAGACTAAGAGAGAAATACAAAAACAAAACAAAAACAAAAAAAATTCCAAATGAAAAATGCCGCCATCAAACATCCCAAAGCCCAGGAGCTCAGGGCAAGTCTTGCCCCAAACCTTTTTGCTGGCAGTTAATCAATGAATGGACAAAAAAGAAAAGAAACACCCTAGACCGTCCGTCTGGACCCTAAATGTCCTTGCAATTACATCAAAAGGAAAATGTCGCCAAAAGCTCTTGTTATTTTTCAATGGCAGAAAAAAAAAATGAAAAAGACGAAGAAGAAAAAGAAGCAAAACGAGAAAAACAGAATTTCTGGCACAGGTCAAATGAAACGTTTTCTTCTTCTTCGTCTTCTTCTTCTTCTCTTTTTTTTTGGCTGGGTGGGATTTAAGTTAGAAGACTGGCAAGCTCTTCTTCTGGCCAAGTCAACTACACGAAAAGTCACTTAGGTTGAGCTCTTAGGCCTCAGGTGTGTCTGCCAGAATACCTCTCGAAACTTTTCCAGCTTTCTTTATCAGTTATATAATTTTTTTCTTTCTCTCTCTCTCTCTCTCTCTCTCTCTCTCTCTCTCTCTTTCATTGATGGTAACTGGTTTATTTGGCAGAGCCAAGTCGAAATGAAACAATTTTTATAGAAAATTCCCAGGTTGAATGTCAGCATTTATCTAAATTGTTTCCTGCTTCTTCTTCTACTTCTTTTTTTTTATATTTTTAATGGTCTGGTTGAAGAGTTCTTGTTTTATTATATTCTGGGTTATATAAATTTTTTATAACCTCTACTAAAAGTTCAAGCTTATATGAGAATTTACCTTTTTAAAATGATCTTGGAATGATTTGGATTTTAATAAATTAAATAACTTTATTCGATTCCCCAATTCAATTGAATGAATAAAAAATTTTGGAATTTTTGGCAAATTTGCTTGCCAGCCCCATTTGTGGCTCTTCAAAATTCAAATCCGATAAAGTCTTTATCTGATTTTGTCTCTGCTAGTTTTGGTTCACATATTGCAGACCACCCACAGACCCCCAAACACACTTGGATACACAAGCAGCAGACAAAGTCTGAAAGCATCCGATCAAATCGGTAGTGAAGCTGTGAAAACCACTTTCAGGCTATTTTGCAGTTGGAAAATTGAACAGCTCTGTTTTTAGGTTATTCGCAATTGCAAACAGGAAACCCAAACAAAATCCAGGCAAACCTTTCAAACTTACAACTACTTTGGAAAACTATTTGCTTTTGGACAAAAGCATTCGGAATTGATTCGAAAAACCGACACAAACTACTGGAATTCGATTTGGACACACACACACACACACAAATACAGACACACACAGGCACACAGAGGCAGAGAAGTTTTTGAAATGGTCGAGTATTCTGTGCTTGACAACTTCCGTTTTAGTTGAGCGGCCGCCACAAACCGCAGGCACATTGGCTAAAACCAAAGGCCGAGAAAGATTAGAAAATGTGGAGAGCTCAGGTGTCCAGGTGTGCCAGACTGTCCGGATTGTCCGGGCTGTCGGTAAATAAGTTTGCCACCAACAACTTGAGGTCAAATAAAGTTTCAGCCTCATTTTGATTGGCTTTTCAAGTTTTCGACGAAAGAAATAAGCTCGAATTTCTTTTATCAAATAAAATAAAATAAGAAGGAAAGCCAAAGCAATCCATTTGAATCAGTCAGACTCGAACAAATTTTTAATGTCCTCTAATAATATTTAATATGCTGAGGAAATAGAAAACTCACTGGGCTCCCGGTCCCCATTCATGGCCGCCAGGCCAGAAGGAAAGAGTAACCGTTTAAATTTATCACTTCACTATCGACCCACCAATATTCTTTCAACTTGCCGCAAGACTGTTTGTCCCAGTGCCACAGTTTTCCTGGTTAAGTTTCCAGCCACTTTGGCATTTTATTCAACTTAAGTGCATTTATATATATATATATATATATTTGTATCACCCATCCGCCCCGTGGGCCAACGTTCAAGTGGTTGCAATTTGAAAGTGTTGTTTTACAGGAATTCAACTATTTTCTTTCTATTTATTTTATTTTATTTTCTTTTTTTTCCCCCTCTGGATTGATCAATTGAATTGCCATTGAATTATTGATTAAATTATTAAGCATAGAAGGCCTTAAGGATTTAAATGCTTGGCATTGCCTTGATGGTCTGGGTAATGGTATACTTGGAATAAAATGTATAAAATATTTATTTTTTTAATTTATCATACTTTGCCCAAGGTTTGTAAGCAATAGTTATTTTTATTTTGAATTACAAAAATAAATATGTAGAATTAAAATTTATTTTATCTTTATTACAAAAAAAAAAAAAAAAAAACAGAGTTGTTCTGCACGTTGTTCATTTTTTTCGTAGTTAGTTGAAAAAAATCAAATATAGTTTTTAGTAAATAAGAAAAAATAAGATATCAAATATTTAGATTATTTTTCATAGTGAAATAAAATTACTTAGTATCCCGAAATAAAAAAAAGAAAACCCAATTATTTTCTGTAGAATTTATTTATTTATTTTATTTTAAAAAAGAATTTAACAAGCTTTTTAAAGAAAAAATTTATGAATATAAAAACATATTTTTAATAAAATCCCCTTTAATGTTTTTTAAAACCAACAACATTTTTTTCTTCAATTTTTTTCAGTGTTTCTCTGTGTCTCTGTGTGTGTAGCAAATCCCCCACTCCCTGACCCAAAAAAAAAAAAATAATAATAAAAATAATAACAACTAAAAGTATATATGATAAATAAGAGAAAAACAATCTATCAGTATTTACAAACCATACAAAATGATTACATTACAAACACATATGTGAACTCAATTGATTTTTATTGTGTTGCACAATGAACGTTCTCTACTCAGTACGACTCAATGCATAAATTTTGCGAATAATAATTCCCCCCTAAAGAAAAAAAAAAACAACAAAAAAAATATATATACATATATATGTGTAAAAACCAAATACAATTAACGAGCTGCATAAATAAGAAAATTATTAAATAAATAAATAAATGCACCTTAATTTGTGAAGGATTCTGTGGAGCAGACAATACGCAAGTTCAGTTAATTAAATTAAAAACAATAATCTATGAGGACATACCAAATAGCTGGGCTGGGTAACAAGGACTAAAAACTAAAAAAAAGAGGGGAAAACCAAAAAAAAAAAAAAAACAAAAGAAAAAAAAGGGAGACCCCACATCACAGAGCATCTCTCTCTCTCTCTCTATACGTATCTCTCTCCAACTATCTAGCTAAATCGCCCATCCAGCAGCTCCCATCCGTTCCCAGCCAACGTCATACCCACCGAGTAAATCAGAGAAATTTGGAAACCGAGAGCTGCAACTGCAGACCCAGAACGCCATGCGCCATGTCAAAACTTCGGCATTACAGGTCCATGGATCAGACCAGCACCGGCGTGGTCATACGAAAAAAGTTAGCTTAAATTACTTTTACCAAAAACACATTTTCTGAACAAAAAATAAAACTAGCAAGCATAAAAAAAGTTACACTAAAAACGCTTTAACAAAAAGTCCAACCTGGCTTATTCAAAATAATATTTCAATTTTCATAAAACTGCTTACCACTTGTTACTCATAAGCTCCTGCCTTTCTCTCTCTCTCTCTGTCTCTCTCTCTCAATCTCGCTCGCTCGCTCTTGCTCTTTCACTCACTTTCACTGACACTCACACACTGTCTGTGTGACCATTGAATTATTTCTTTCTTAATTTAATTTTTCTTAAACTTTCCTGACTTGCTATAAAAACATATACAAACAAATATTGACTACACAAACCCGTACGAAAAAGCAGAGCTTTCAGGCTTCCATCCATGTGGAAATGCTTGTAGCTTTTTTGCATGAGCTTTTTATCCCTTTCATTTCTGAGCATGCTTTTTTTGCACTACCGTTTAAGTTTAGTTTTTAAGCTTTGCATGTGCGCTTCCGACAGCTCCGAAGCTCGGGTTAAAGTCAGCGAGAAAAAATGTTGAAAGTTTTTGAATTAAGCTAAAAGCTTTCAATTCAAAAATTCAACACCTCTCTCTGGACTTCACCAACTATAAGCATAAACTTTATGATTTTATAAACAAAGCTTTGCCACACAGCTTATTATCCTTAATCCTTAGTTTTAAACATGTAAAAAAAAAAAAAAATACTGATTGGAAGTGGTTAATGCGCTCGGGGGAATCAGGGAGTCTGACTTGGAAAACAAAAGCTCGACTTTCCTTAAACAATCTTTGATTCCCTTTTCGAAATCTGAGAGTGACTTTTATTTATATACGATATATTGGTATTTCCAGGACTATGACAGCGATATGTTTTGTCTGCAACCTGCCCATAATGTCACACCAGGTGGGTCTGGTGTGGCAGGGCGGCAACGGTTGGGACGATATGGTGCGGGAACAGGTGAGATATCTCCATTTCATTATCTCTTGACAGCTGAAAGACTCATATTTCTCATTCTCTGTCTCACAGTTGGAGGAGTCCACGATACGTCAGCGCTTGGGAGGGCGAAGGGACTCCGCTGCTCAGATTACCACACCACCGAGCACTTCCCCACCACCGGGTCTGCAGCGACGTCGTCGCAGTTCCTTGGCCCAACTGACAGACATCTTGCGGGAGTGGAGCGGTGGAGCCAAGCAGCAGCCACCTGCTCAAACCCAGCGAAACAAGGCTCAGCTCAATCGGCGCGAGACCCTGGCCGATCTGGCACGCAGCCTGCCCTGGCGAACCTCTACCACAGCCGATGCCAGTACTGGAGCAGGTACTTCAACTAGCAATACCACCTACATAGCGCCCCGTAAGCGGCGCGAATCTAGCGCGGATTCTGGCATACGCAGCATGCGGTCGAGACGTGATTCCAATACAGCCGAGTTTGTGAAGCACTGGAATCGCCGCGAGTCCACTGCCGTGGAAGAACAACCCAGTGTTGTGGTGCCTGTGGTGGTGGAGTCCTCTAAGAGTGTAAGTAAATTTGGGGAAAACTACAACCCCTCTGCAAGCCTCACCTTCCAAGCCGTCCAAACGACCCTACCTCCACTTACAGGTCTCCCGTCGTGGATCCGGTGAGAGTTATCCGTCCAGCAGCCGACGTGATAGTACAGTCGCTGGACGTGTGACCACACCACCACCACCATCCAAATACCAAGTAACCAAGAAGCGGGACTCGCTTGCCGCCCCGGAATTCCCCAATTTCCGACAAGAGCAGCGCCCTTCCACAAGTTCCGCGGGCTCCTGCTCTGACTCAGTGCCATTAATCTCGACTACCACTTACCACCACCAGCATGTAGACTCGGCCTGCCAGGCCCTGCCGCCGCCCACCATCATCACCAGCTCGGTGACCCCGCCGGCCACCAGTCCGACGGCCCCCAAGGGACGTCGCGATTCCACCACTCAATGCGGTCGGGTAAATCGGCGTGACTCCAAGGCTGGCATTAGTCCAGAGCGAGCACCCCGTCTTCAGCGCCTACAGCGGCAGGCCACGGCCTTTGATGAGAGCTGCCTGCCAGGCGGTAGTCGACGTGGCTCACAGCCAGCTCTCAGTCCCGATCCACCAGAGGACTGCGAGCGTCGCACCTCCCGTCGGGACTCGCTGTCTCCCGACAGCGCCTCGCGCGGAGGACGACGGGACTCACGGACTCACCTTTCGCCGGATCGAACACACGAACGGGATGGCAGTCCCCGGCGCCACACTCTGCGCCGCCAGAGTTCTTCAGCCGCACGATCAACGCGCTCACCCGATTCGAACAGTTGCTGCTCTTCCCGGGATCCCAGTCCCTGCTCGCGACCACCACCTCTACCCACCGTAGAGCAGAATCAACGCCCAGCCATACGGCGTCAATCAACTACAGAGGAGATTCTAATTGCTCGTGGGTTTCGTAGACAATCTACCACCGAGGAGATGATCCGTTGTCGCAACTTTCGACGTCAAAGCTCACAGAGCGACGATGTCTGTCGGTAGGTGGCTTGAGCCTGAGATCATCCTTGCAGTCCACTAAAAACTTAACTTGTACATTCACAGCTACCGGGGACGTCGTGATTCTTCGGCTCAGATTATTGATGGCACCATCGGTACTATGACTGTGGAAACCACGAGTACTTTTTTTGATTCCAGCACACAGACGGGTGAGTCAATTTTTGATTAACCCTATTTGCAGGTTACTCCGAGTCTTTAGAACTACTCGAAATTTTTTAGAGTCATTCAAAACTAGTTCAGACCTAGAGGAGCTTTCTACAATCAAAGCTTGCGCTTTAAAGGCCTTCGAACTTTCAGAATGTATGTAGACTTTATGAGCTTTCAAATTATTGCTTAAAATGTCAAGACTGCAACCAAAGTGCAGGGAGTGTGACTTTTGAAGGAATAAAGCTCATAGTCTCTAATGCCTTTCGGGCTTAGTTGGTTTCTCTGAATAATCTCATGTTTTCTCTGACGGTTTTGTTTCCGATCTTAAGCAAATTCCAAAATAATTTAATCTTTAATTTACTATTCCCCTCATGACCCTTGAATTCTTTCCTGCTCCAAAGCTTGCGTAGCTTTTGCAGAGATAGCTGTGCGACCAAAGCTCTCAAAAGCTTTGCCCCTAGAAAAGAACCTTGCAGGACATCAACTCTGTTAGAAGCTTCCCAAATGGTATAAAATATTTTGAAAATTACTCTTGCCTACATTTTGGCGCCCGCGAAAAGCTCTCAACAGCTGTGAGGGAAACCAAAACAGCTGTCGCAAACGCCGAGTAACAAAATGCCGAGTGTCGAGTCTCGAAATTCAAACGTGTCCTCAAACAGCGTTTGCGCGTCCAAAAAGGATGCTAACCGAGGCGTCCCAAATCAGTTGGTGTCGAAAACGCAAACGTGCCACAACGCAGACCAAAAACCAAATTCCACACTCGATTGAATCAATTTTATAATCACAATAATCACGAAATAATCAAAATCAAGCCGATAGCCGTCAATGTAACCAAAGCGCGCTGAATCTTTCACCAAGCAAAATAAATAATTCTATTATGTGTTTCAGTGTGTGTTCAAAAATCTAAATAATTAGATGAAAGCAACAATTTTTTTGAATATTTTTTTCAAGTGAAAGCGAAAAGAAACAAAAGATATGTAAAAAAGAGAAAGCCAAAACAAAAAAACATAAACTTGGTGCGTGAAATAAAAACGGCAAAAAGAAATAAGAAGGAACGCTTCACGCAAAGACATCAACAAAAGGCAACAACGTGGCCGAGTTCGTCGACGTTGCCAGCGTTGCGGCGTTGCGCACAGCCACCAGCAGCAGCCAGCAGAGCAGCAGCAGTACCAGCAGTCGCAGTCGAAGTCGCAGCGGTTTGTAGGCAAAAAAAAAAAAAAAATAAATAAATAAAAACATTAAAACAAAAATTTCTCTATGCTTCAAACATAAAGTGAAAGCAACAAAATAAAAGTGAAAACGATACTAAAAGTCGATGGCATTCCATCACTTTGGGCCTCTCTTTTCCACGCTCACTCACTCGCTCGCACGCCTTCAGTCTCTCCCATCAAATACACAGAGAATAAATAAGAGAGAGTCTTGCCCGAAAATTTCATATCAGAGCGGCTGTTTTTTTTTTTTTTTTCCTTTTTTTCATGTGCTCTGTTTACATTTTGCCCACTATGTGAGAGTGTGCCACACTCTGTCTGTGTGCATGTGTGTGTATGTGTGTGTGTTTTTTTTTAAGTTCAAAGTCCAATAAGTCTAATTATTCGGTGACTTTTTGTAGGCAATTTAAGATTAATTTTCAAAGCGATTTCTCAAGAGCCACTAAAAGAGTTGATGTCACTTTGTTGTGGAGGTTAAAGGTCCTTTTGTACTTTCTTTGAGCTTAATGAATGAAACCTGAGGTCAATTTAACTTGCCACCCTGTTTGTCTCTGTGTAGAAAATGTGCCTTTTTATCTTCCTCTGTGTGTGTGTGTGTGTGTGTGTGTATGTGTGTGAATGAAGTGCGCGCCGACTGGGCTGTGTATACCTCGGCCTGGCAGTGTGAACTTGTCTCTGTATTTGTGTTGCTGCTCGTTTGTTATGAATGAAATGTGAGTCAAGTTTTCTCAGCTGCACTTCACCACCATCTCCACCCCCACCTCAGGTGGCCACCTTGACTCATCGACGTCATCTCATTGCTGTTTTCATTGTTTGTCTGGTGCAACAAGTTAAAAAAAAAGAAAAAAAATGAAAATGAAAATGGAAAGCCAAACTGTCTTCCCATCACTTTTCTGCTTGGCAATTTTTCATTAGTAACTCTTTTCCCTGCGCACAATTTGAAATTGTCATAAATAAGTCATCAATATGGAAATATCGATTTCATAATTACTAAATTACCGAAGCAATTTGCAGCTTGCCACACTTTCAACTAATTATTCAATTATCGTCTGTCATTTTCGATTTGACTGCAAATGATTGCAAATCGATTAAAAATGCTTTCAATAATTTAATAAAAATATTTATTTTTTTTTTCTTTCAATTTCCTTTTTATTAATCTGAAAAATTTCTTTGTTTTACTTTTAAGGTTAGGTTTGAAAATTTATTCAAATATATTTCTAGTTAGCTCGAAAGAGGTTAGGTTTGAAAATTTATTCAAATATATTTCTAGTTAGCTCGAAAGATCGCTTCAACCCAAAACACTCGTGCGAATCATTGACTCATTGCAATAAAAAGAGTATTCCTTAGTCGTTCAATTCCCTTTTTGCTTATTTGACCCATGCGACAGGACTTAAGCACTTGAACCACCATATTCATTTGAGAATATTTTTCATAATTATTTTCCTCAATTCTCCAATTAAATACATAAAAAGACACATACATGTTTTTTTTTCACGAACAAAAATATGAAAAAGAAATTCTTAATGGGTAAAGGGAAAATGTTTTGTTTATTGGGTAATTATTTTATTTCCATTTTATGACCCAAATTAATTAGTGGCAACGGTCAAATATATTGAGATCTGAACCTAACCTCAGTGCCAGGACTTGGCCCAGTTTTGTCTGGGAAAGAAAATAAATAATTTATTATTATTTATTGTCATTTCGATTTATTTCTTCTTGGCTTTTTGCTGTTCGGTGCGAAATTTCTCTTATTTTTTAAATGAAAAATCTTTATCCTAGTTGATTGGGGAATTTATTTTAATATTTAGAAAATCAATAGATTACTTTCTGCGTTTGTGACATGACAAATTCATTTAGTTTTGTCAGAAACTAATTAAAACGCAAGTTGATTATTTTTAAATACTTTTTCAGTCCTTTTGTATCAGATCACGCAATTCCCATACAGATATATTTTGTTTAAAAGAATGAAAACGGGGGTCTTCCATTTTTACGATGTGCAAATAGAACACAAAAGTTGCTTCAACTTGGGCGGTCCCTGGCAATTTATGATCTCTTTGACTAAAAGGTAAAGACAATTGAAAAGACAATAAATACAAGAATTTTATATACAAAAGCAGAGAGGTAACTCCATTATTTTTCCTTATGGTTCTTTGTGTGGAGACTTTAACAAAGTCTCTCTAGGACTTCAATATGTCAAGTCGAAGAATATATGACTAAATTCTTTTCAAACTTTACATAAAGGCAAATATTTTTTGGCTATCGAAATTTTAAAAATTGATGAAAGAAGAGCAGTATTGGTACGATTCCTATTGAAAACACTTTGAAGTCCATATCCGGGGTGCAATATTCTGCAGACTCCTTTCAATATTTTTTCATACGAATGGGTTGGTCAGTGAGCTCCCAAGACTTTTGTTTGCTGTCATGGCAGCCCTATTCAACCAACTACATATTTGACTTCCATAGAAGAATCCTTAATAAAAAGCTTTATTGAGATGGGTCAATCAATATTTGAGGTAATCCTACAAGTGAGATTCGTATGACAGCTATATAATATAGTAGTCCGATCCTAAAGAAATAAAGTACATTTTGCTTTTTCTATCTAAGAAATATTTATCTCAATTTAAATGGGATCAGTTGAAAAATGAAAAAGGTACTTCTAAAGCCAACTCAGGTTCGTATGAAGGGTATATGATATAGTGGTTCGATTCGATAGGTTCTGTATATAAGAACGCTCTAAGTCTGAGAGACTTGACGGACGGATGGAATTTGGTAAATGTTTTTGTACAATCATACGGTAATTTTTGGAAGTCTATGGTGAGTGAATTGTAAGGTGAGATTATTTTCTTGGCCTTGATATGGAACAATATTCGATCCATTATTTTCTAAAGGTATTCGATCCATAATCGCTTAGACTTTATTTCCTTTTTTTCACTGTTTAATTCAAGTCTTTGATAACAATTAAAATAGTAATACGACAACCGGAAAGTGATTGAAGTAATTCAGGACATGAGAGACTGTACTTTTCTAACAGCCCTGGAACTAGTCTAACAAATTGAAAGAACAAGTTGTCCGAAAGGCATTATTTCTCTGAATTACACAAGCCTTTGGATAACTACTAAAACCTCGTGGGGTAATGGTCAGGCACTGCTTTATAACCTTTCCAATTATATATCACTACCCACCCTTTTAAATATTAAAGCCCGGTCATACATGTTCTTTTTAATTTAAAAGAAAAAAAAAAAAAAAACCTGGCTATTTTTAGATCACACCGTGTATATCATTAAGGTTTCGGTTATTGTATTCCTAATGGCCAGGTAGGAAATTGTTTGATTAGTTTCACATGTTTCACATGAATTGATTTCCAAGGCATTTCGAAAAGGAAAAAGCTAACAGTCATTGTGAGAGGGCATAGATTCAATCTTCTATCGCGAGCTCACCTGCTCGGGCAGAGTGGGAGAGACTTGGCTGGGTTGAAGCTTTGGTCAAGTGTCTGAATGGTTAGAAGGGGGGAAAATGTTGGCCATGATTCATTAGCCATTGATGAGTTTATGAATGCATTAATAATGGCGCCGATTGCCTTTTTGGCTCCCACCCACGGAGTGCGACTTTGGTTTGGTCGGTTGGCTTGGTTGGCTTGGTTGGTTGGTTTGCTTCGTTTAATTGATTGATTAGACTTGATTGATTTATTGAACCGAATGGGGCCAAAACCAAGGCAGCCACTGAATAGTCCAAGCAGAAAGTGGTTGTTATTTGGTTTCAATTTAAGGATCCACACACACATACACACACACACACACACACACACACACACAGATACATAGTTCTTTTGTCATAAAGCATAAAAGTGTTGCATACTTGAGTGGTCTTTTGGCATTTGATTCATCATCTGACTGGGTGGATTGACTGGACTGAATGATTTGATTGATGCTTTAGTTTCAATTGCAAAAAAAGTTGTGGACTGCAAATGATCGTCGCTTCATTAAATAACTTTTTCATATAGTTTCTCTTAATGTTTTCATTATTTTCTCAATAAAAGCAGCAAAAAAATAAAAAAGAAGGAAAAATCAAATTCAAAACAAAACAAAACAAAACAAAACAAAACAAAAAGTTTGCCTCGGCTCAATAAACAGAATATTTCCGAAGTGAATTATTTTCAGATGCCCCATCAAAATCAGTGAAATTCCCAAAGACTCGTAACTATAATAAAGTTGCCCAAATTATGCCAAATTAGCTGACAGCTGTGCCCAATTTTTTATTTTATTTTTTGTTTTTCTCTGATTTTGTTTCTGGTCAAGAAAACTCGGATCGTTGAGAAATGCTTCAAATGGTCTAGCAACAGTTGGAAAATTATTATATTCAATGCCTTCAAATGGAATGATGGAAGCCATAAAATATAAATTGTTATTGTTATTGTAGAAACTCGCACACACACACACAGACACACACACAAACACAGAGCGAGAGAGAGAGAGTGACTATAAACAACAGCCTGGGCCAAAATACAATCAATCTAAAAGTAATGGGCTGGCCGCCCAGGCCTTTCCACCCACACCCCCACCCCCACCCCCAACCAGACCCACACTGTTTTGATAGCCATCAGCAGCACTTAGCCTTGGTTCAATCAAATAGTCACGGCCACGACAGCGGCCAACTCACCTGTGTCTTTAACATAACAAAATACAAAAGAAACAGAAACAGAACAAGAATAGAAAGGAAAGGAAAGAAAAACTAAAGTTCGAGCCCAAGCCAGACCAGACCAGACCAGACCCGACCCGACCAAACCAAATAACCAAAAATACCAAAGTTGGGCGAAAAACCAAAACTCTGTCACTCCACCAATACACATAATGCCATTAAAAGCTGTCATTCTTTGAAATATTTGACAACCAAACAAGCAATTGTCATGGGGCAGGGCAGGGCAAGGGGCCAGTAGAAATAGAAGGAGTTCAGCAGTTCTTGTGTCGCAAACCATGAAGAATGAGCCATCGTTTGGCGGTCTCTGGTAACTTGAGTGTCAAACATAAAAATGCCCCAAGAAAGAAGAACAAGAAAACCGTATTTTATTTTAGTCATTTTGGGAAAAAAAACTACAAAAAAAACGGCTATGAAGAAAAATGTCAAACAATTCGATGCTGACAATAAAGATAAATAATACAATAAACATAATAATAAAACAAATAATAATAATAATATTTGTAGACTACTTTAGTTTCCTGGCTAATGACTTCCCCTTCTCACCTCCACGCCCAAAATTTTTCAAAACTATTTGTATTCATAGGCGGGGGGAAATAGAGTGAGAAAGTGAAATTGGACAAAGTGAAAAGTTCGGAGTAATTTTGTTTGACACTTTATAAATATATTTTTGAAATTTATTATAATGTGGAGTTTTTGGAAGTAAAAGGGATCTTGGAAATTACCGATTACTTATTTTGGCAAAGCTGTCTAATAGAAAAATTGAATACTTTAAAGCTTTTAAAACCTTGTTCGATTTGAGGACTTATATAGAAAGCAAGGTATTCCAGGGTATTTCAGATAAACAGTCCCGACTGGGTTAGGCTTCCTTACATTTAACAAACCAAGGGGAAGTTACGGGTAGATAGAATTCTCAAGAAAATAAAATGCAAATGTATTTTTTGCATAGATCAAAAATATTCTTGAATATTCGAAGAAACATTTTTAAGGTTTTCTTTGCAGTATTTTCTTAAGATTTCTCAAGCTTCATGACTCATAGGGTAGTTTGATTAACGCAGATTTTTGTCTGAAATCACAAATATAAAATTTTTATTTTACGTTATCTCCTTAAGGGTGAAATTGAAAAGCTATATCAGGCTTTTGTCTGACATCACAAGACTTCCCGACTTTTCAAAATATTATCTTATATGATCATTTCACGTTTTCTCCTTAAGGAAAAGCTTTTTCGATACATAATCCAAAGAAGTCTATGTCGAAAGCTCCGGTTACTCACAGACAGATTTTTATTCAGATTACTTATTTCGCACATCCTGAAATCAACAGTCAAAAGCTAAATACATAATAAATTCAGAGCCACGAAACCCTGGAGAAAAATTACTTCCCATTCCGGTTAATTTGTTTTTTTTTCGGGGTAAAAAGCTTTTCCTTAACGCTATCTCGTGCTTAAATATGTTTAATCTCTGATAGAATCGTAATTGGAAGACACATTTTCTTGGTCAAGATTTATACATGTTTAGAGACTGACTGGTTAGTCTGGTAGACCTGTCCAGCTATTCTACTGATATTTCCATAAAATCAAATTAGTGCACAATTTGAGCAGGAAAGCTCACAAAGGCGACCGACGAAAAATAACCGAAAAAGTCCTAGAAGAAAGAGTGGAAAACGGAAGGCAATGTAGAGTAAAAAAATATGTATATATATATATCAAAAGGTAAATTCGTACACCCTCTTAGACCCTCGGTGGGTATGTCGACAACAAAGGCGACGCTGAGGAGCCAAGGCAAGGCAGAAAAGAGGCGAAAAAGAGAGGGAGAGCGCTTAGCTTTGGCTCAATTAACACCGTACAAAATGGCAGACTATAGATTCATTAAAACATAAAATACGCACAAAGCAACGCACACACATAAATACTCACGCAGGCATACACGCACACCTCGGTAGACATGCGACAGCAGAGTTGTTGCCTTGTCAGCCACACCCACAAGACAAACACGATGATAGTTAAGTGAGCGTGGCGGGGGTGAGGAGTGGGCAAGGTTCACTAAGCGTAGTTCAAAGTATGAAAGAAAGAAGAAAACAAAAACAAAAAAATAAAAGGGAATAAAACTGCTGGTCAGCCAGACAAAGCATATATAAACATAGAACTATCTTAGTGCGCGTGTGTGTGTGAGTCAGAGTGTGAGTGTGTGTATTTTAGTAATTTGGATTAAACATGGAGACCTTGTGAAAGTAAGAAGAAGAAGAAGACGTAGTAGACGACCACACTGACGACAGCAACATCGACGTGAACGACGACGCCAAACAACAATGGAAAATCACCTGACCGACCCATTTGATGGCCATGCTTATAAAACTTAAAGGACACGAACATGCATTCATTATATCCTCTAGCCAAGGCGATACCTCTAAGGGGCATATTGAATTTGTAAGAATTTTTATGGTTTTTTAATATATTCGGCCTTGAGCTAGGAGATTTGTGATAAATAATTTATGGAATTTCCAAGTTAGGCTCCTTTGTTACTAATGAAATCGGCTTATACTTTTCATACAACCTCCCTATCAATCACTTATTCAATTTGATCAGAATTTATGAATAAACTATCGAATTATAATCGAAACAGCTTTCGAACCGATTGGAACCTTAGTCTTATTTTCGATCAAGATTATCATGGCATACATAAAACTAAAAGTCTTTTTCACCAGACTTATGATATCCCATATAAGGTATGGTCCCGATATTTGTCAATTAGCTTCAAGGTGTAAGCTGTGTTTGTCTCTATCGTATTTCAATTAATGAAAGCCCTTAAGAAGGTCTGCTCGAAGCCGAAGTCTTTAGATTTCTTTAATTCCATCAAAATTATTATGGGTGAATGTAAAATAATTTGCTTCTTAAAGCCATTAAGATATTTTTGAGAGCCCAAAAACTGATTGGTACTGATCGTAGCTCAATTTGAGCTCAGTGCTCCTCTGTGGTCAGTGTAAGCTTATAAGTAGAAAGGTACGAAAATAGTAACATTTCCATTGTATTGAGTTTTCTGACTGTTAAGAATTTAATTAAGTTCTGCCTTAGGTGTCCTCACGAGGATACAAACAAAAATCTAGAAATATTCTACGTCCCCACAAGAGTCTCCATGTCCAAGACTATCAAGACTATTTTAGTAGTTTTTGTTGGCTCAAATGTGCTCGACGCATTAGTTGGGCACTTAGTTTTATAGATTTTTATGTCCATACACGTTTGTTATTGTTTGTTTTTTCTACATCCTGAACACCTAATAAAAATGGAAAACCTATAAAAATGAAACTAAAACTAAAAGTAGCAAATCAAAGTTGATAAGGCAAAAGATTGTGATAAATGAAAAAAAAAAAAAAAATCCGAAAGTTTCGTGAAAAGAAACTGAGAAATATGTCTCTCAAAATCGGCGGGCATAATTATATTTGACACTTAATGAGTTGCCAAATTGAATGACAATGCAATGAATCTTGAAATTTCCATAGGTAGTGAGAGCCGTTAATTTATCCTTTTTAACCGCAGAGTTAATTACTGTAAATGAGTTAAACTTAAAACCCATTAGCTTTGGTGCCAGTTTCGCCCCCACATTTGCCATGCTCCATCAACATTTCAACCTAGCCCGATTTCAGCCTGCCATCCTTCCTTCCTTCCTTCCTTCCTTGACTTTGACAGGCGACACATGACACAGCAGGAACTTAACAACTTTATAGAATACAGGCAGACACCGAAAACCAAGGACTGGCATTAAGAAAAACCCAAAGCCAGAGCGGGAAGCCGTGAGCTAAAGGGTCTAGGCATTAAAATTCAAAGTTACCAACAGGAGGAGTCAAACTTTTTGATTTACTTGGCCGCAAAATACGCAGGCAAGCGAACAACCGAGCATTCCCTTTCAATCCGAAGACCTCAACGTGTAAGCCCAACCAAACTCAAACTGAAATGAAGTAAGACCCCACGAAACCCCAGCAAAAATAAAACTCTATTAAAGTCAATACAAAATTCACACATAAACGCACAACTCGAAACGAGAAATTTAGCCTATCAATAAAGAAGGTTTCCGAGAGACTCTTTAAAGGACTGGAGAACCAAATTAAGCCGAAAAGGGGAAATGGTGAAACGGTGAAACGGAAAGGAAGCACAAAACGCAACATGTTGTCGTTCTGTTAATTGGGTCAAACACAAACCAAAACAAAATAAAATAAAGCAAATAAGAAAGTTTTGGAACAACATCATATCACGACCAACAGATACTCTTGAAATCAACATGAAAAGAAAATAAAAGTTTTGTTTTTTTTTTTTTTTTTTGAAATTAATGATTTGAATACCTTTTAAAGATTTGAGCTCTTCAAGTTTGAATTTCAAGAGTGACAAACTTTAAATATTTAACACACTTTTCGAGCCTTTAAGCTTGAATACCTTCTTTCCGGATTGAGGTTACAAGCAAAATAAATAAATAAAAAGCTAGTCTGGTAGAGTGATAGAGGTGTTGACAGGCGATGACGTGGCAGAATGAAAGGAAGGATAAAAAACCCAAGAACGAGAAAAATGCTGAGCTGGGCTAGAGATGAAAATAATTAGAAAATGGTTTACTCAATAAAATTTCAAATGATTTTCCACAGCAACTTGCTTGCTAGGGGGGCGGGGGGGATGGCAGCAGGAACTAACTGAAACAGGAGAAGATAACCCTGGAGTGGAGGGTAGAGGCAAATTGTTAAAGTTTTGGCTGGTTCATATGTTCCAGTCATATCGCCATCCGTTATGGGTCAGGTGAGGTGGTGCAAAATGTGTAAATTTGCTGACGTTGATTGAGTGCGGATGTGTAAAAAATTGTATTAATTTCACTGAGTAGCCCTGATCACTTCCAAAGTTTCCGAAAAGAAAAAACTAACTTCAAAGAACGCGCTGACACGCGACTAATATTAATACTATTGGCCAAGCAATTCGACTGGAGATATACACATCACACACACACACACACACACACACACACACACATACAGAGACACTGAACTATTCAGCGAAATATTCAATCTCTTTCAGACTCGCACAGGCTTGGTTCGAAAAGGTTACGGAAAATTGTGTGTGGCCAAAGTTTTGATAAAGTTTTCCACTTTTCTTTCACCGGCACGCAAAAATGAGATTTTCATCACACACACACACACACGCATTTACATGTGTGTGATTAAAAAAAAAAAAAAAACACAGAAAGAAAAGTTGCGTCTCTTTCAATTGAAACCATTCGAAACTGAATTAACTTTTGTTGCACTTCTTGCTTCTTAGATTTCGCTCCTCCCCTTAAATTCACGCCCAAACTATATATTATTTTTCTTATAGGAAAAACTTTTATTCAAAGCATAGGGAGATATTTTTGGGCTTAGGAATTCAAATAATATTTCAGATTTTTTTTTTTTAACTTTTTGTTTTTCTCTCCGAAATATATTTGATTTGCTTTTCCAGTCTTCTGATAGGCTTTTAAAGTTTTGTTGAAGCCTTTCTAATTGGTTCTCGGGCCCGCTTGGGAAATACAGGCTATAAATTCAAACAACCCTTTTTTGTTTTCAACTTTCGATTAAAACTTTGAAAAAGAAGTAGTAGCATTTATTCAGGTTTTAGATATGAGCCAGTGAAGAAATTGTCTCTTTAAATTAATGCCTAAGCCGAAAAGCCTAAATTCATAAGAAAAGTCGATTTAATTTGAATTGTGCTGAGCCACTTTAAGGCTATCCAGTGCAATTTATTAGGCAACAAGTGGTCAATGCTGATAAATCAAATTTGTCGCATTACGCAAATGAATCTTTCTCCCTTTCCTTTTCTCAAATCTCTCATGTTAATCAGTCAAGCAGACGACTTAAATTCAATTTGTACACACACACACACACACAAACAGGGCAATAAATTTCCCGACTTGGCCCCCTTTCTTTTTATTTTATTTATTTATTTTGTGTGTGTGTGTATTTTTGCTGTCTCTCTTTAAGAACAATCGGGCAGACAATTGAGCACAGCTAACTTCTAAGGAGCAAGAAAATAAAAACATGTTCGCGCACATTAATGACATTAAGGGACGAATAACGAGAAAGCCACAAACATTTCTGTGCTTCCATTGTGAATGTGAATGTGGCAATGTCTGGCGACTGCGACTGCGACTGCAAAAGGTGTGGCCCAGACTTGACTTAGTGCCGGAATGTGTGGCTAGACTCTAGAGCTCTGGTCTACTGCAAATACAATATGTTGAATATTTTCAAAGAGGATTCCGAATTTTGTTGTATTTTTTGTCTGTTTATAATTACACGATAAGAGGACTCGAAAGAATTGAGTTTGTTGTTGACCCATTAAGACATAAAACTCATTGAGGTTATGATTAGATCCAGTGACCTATAAGCACATTAACAATATAAACTCAAGCTCATTTAACTCGTAAGCCCTGAGAGGCAATTGGCGCCACCTATGTTTGTCCATAACAAACAGCAATAAAAGAAAAATGAAAAAAAAAACGTATACCAAGATGCCGAATAGTTTATGCTCTTACCTTTGACTTTAGATATATATGTATATGTATCTGATAATATAAATAACAGAATTATGCCTAGATCAAAATTAAGAATATAAGATTGTTCAAGTTGACGTTACAAGCTTGATGACTTTGTCGATGTACTCTTTTTTTGTGGGCAAGAATTTTGTGAAGAGAGAAAACTCGCTACCCCAATTAACTTAAATTATACATATGAATGAGTTAACCGCCATTCAGATAATCAGTTAATTGTGATAAAATGTAATTGAAATAATTTCTAGGGAGCACAATTTTTTAGTTGGTACAGTCAATGTCAGAAATATTAGTTGCTTGATTGCTTGCCTAGCAATCTAATAATGTTAATGATTTGGTTATATGTTTGTATTGATTTTGTTATGCTTGACTTCATATCTAGATAGTACACTCAAAATGTGTCCAGGCATTAGAAAATACTTAAGTAAATTAAGCCGAAACCCTAGTCAAAGTGTGATGTCCTCATATTTCTATTCTGAAAAAGTACAGTCAGTGCAAAAAGTTGAACCAGAATTCTTTGTATTTACATACATGGACAGGCAGCACTCATTTCTCTCTTTCTCCCACTCCTTTAGTGGCCGTTCTCCCCTGAAACCAGGGCCAGCATTTTAGTTATATGAAAATGGCACAACTGCTGGCTCATATGGTTTTGTGTCTTCCCCCACATTATTTACGCTCAATTAACTGAGTGCGTTACTGTTGCCACACTCTTTGCCCACAATTTCTGTTGCCATTACTCGAAACAAATTGCATTTGCACTTAGCCAGGCCAAAGCAGTCTTAGCAAAATGCAACTCACTGCAGGGTCATTGTCATTGTCATTGTCAGTAGTGTTCTGCCTCGGTATTTTCTAGCTCGCAGTTTCCCCAAGTCATTTGGCAGCATCTTAAGTCCTGGGTTGGTCCTTCGGCCACGTCTCATTAGGCAGCCATTGTTTTGGCCAGCCAACTCTCTGTATGTCACATCAACCGAGAAATGCCCACTCCACTCTAACAAAGGACTGGTCAACTGAGGGTCCTTCTAAAGTTCCTTCGAAGTTCTCGAAAAAAAAAACGAAATTGCTACGTTTCTTATGCACAATAAAAACCAGAAGTTTGCCATTCTTTTGCTTCATTAGTTGGTAATTTATCAAAATCATGAATTTCTTCTCAAAATGAAAGGCCTTAAGATGCAAAAATTTTCCTGATGACCACAAAAAAAAAGAAAGGAAGTAGAGAAAAGAAACCCGAAATGCCTTTCAATTAGAAAACTTGTCAGACTTGTAGACCAACTAAGTAATTGGTTTTGTCAGAGAACAGGAGAACAATGGAAACGAATGTTTTGAGTTGAATGAATTCAAAATTCATAGTTTCATTTTGATTAAAATATTATCATTGTGATCAGAAACTTAATAAGAGTTCAACCAATTTAAGAGAAATGCCCAGTAACATGAAACATGAATCGGAACACAAGTTAGCAAATTAAATCAAATCTGTTCTATTATTCTCACTTAAACCAAATCAAATAGCTACCGTTTTTTTTTTTTTTTTTGAGTGCTTTCAGCCAGAAAGTTGATGAATCCGTATCATTACTTCCAATTTTCAAAATTTTGTTGACCTATTTGTTGGTCTTGTTGTGTCATTTGATTTGGTCGCCCCTCTGGCCGAGAATACCGAGTTTGTAGAAATTGTTGCACTTGCCAATGTGTGTTTTCTACCAACTCGAACCGGTCCCCATTTTGACCCCCCCTGCTTTCCGGTCTCCCTTGCTCCCTCTCTCGCTCTCTCTTTCTCTCTCTCTCTGGTTGAGCTATTATTTTCGTTGGCTTTCGCAAAAACTTTGCTGACATTCATAGCTGGCATAGTTATTGCCAACAGTTCTCACCACTATCCAACAGGATGTTTGACTGTGTCGTCGTCCCTGACCAGCCCACAGTTCCGGTCTCTCATAGTTGTAGGTACCAATTAAATACCAGGGACGAGCCCTGGTGTCCTCACCAAGTTGCCTGTACAATTTTTGAAATTTCATTGCACTTCGCAGGGCGCCTCTCCTCCTCTCCACCTCCTCAAATGCTCTGATATGTAAATTAATTTTTCGTATTGCTATCTGAATGTCTGTGTGTGTGTGTCTGGCTTGGTTGTTTTGATAAACTTCACTGGCCCAGTTTACGAATGCAAAATTATTCATCAAGTTTTGAAATTCATCAATGTATAAGCCGATTTCTGGCAATAAAACTTAATTGAGACTACATTTTCAAGTGTGCAGCCGATATGAATGCGAATAAGCCGACTAAAATTATTCCGACTCATCAGATAAAAACTACAATTAAAAAGACGAAGACAATTAAGAATAAATAAAGAAATAAGCAAATATCTTAATTATGTTTTGGTTAAGCCAAGGCAGAGCTAATTATTTATAGGAGAACTATTAAAATATCAAAATTTCTGAAGCAGAAAATTCAGAATCAGAGGGGAAAAAATCCAACCTGTTTAACAGAAATTTGAAAAAATTGCAGTTTTTGCCCATTTTAGTTTCATTGCGATTGTCAGAAATGTCAGGGCTTTTTCTCTTTGGGTTAATAATTAATTAAGTCTAGAATTTATTCTTTTTTTTTGTTTTTTTTTTTTTTTTTGTTAATCTGAACAAAGGATTTTAAAAATTTGCAGTGCAGAAAAAAAAAACAGAAAATTATGAAAGCATTTTGTGTAAAAATGCAGTGAGTGACAGCAGACAGCAGCCTCAAATTTTCTGCCATCTACTGTAATTATAATAAAAACAGCTGGTAAAAAGCAACAGTAACAACAACAACAACCACAATAACAAAAGCAAAATTCTAGCAACAAAAGGGAGAAGCTTTCGCCCGTCAATTTTATGCCAGAGATGCTTTGTTTTTGCCCATTAGCATTGTAATAAAATTATTACTCATACGCACAGTAGCACACCAAGGCACAGACACGTACATACCAAATTTCCATATATACATATATAAAATTTATATACAACAAAAGCAAAAAATCTAGGTAAATATATATATACTATATATACTTGTAATAAAAGTGGGTATGCTGAGACGCATAATCATGCGAAGCGTTTTGTTTTTTATGATTTTTATTATGATACTCAAACATAATAAACTCGAAAATTATAGACCCAAAAATGTAACAGTAAATAAAAACAAAAAAAAAAAACAAAACAAAAACACCAAGCGCTTGGCTTTCACTGGTCCAGACATGAATATCCTATCCTGCCAAAGATTCTTAACACAATCAGCGTTAATGTCCCTTTGTCATAGGCGGGGCAGCAGCTTGAAGGTCCAACCTCTTTTTTCTATCCTTCGAGGGCAAGAAAGGTTCAAAAATTTCCACCAAAAAAAAAGGGATTGAATCAAAGATTGTATTAAAAAATTTACTTACAAAAGTTTCAAATGAATCATTTGAAAATATTTAAAAGTTTGCCAAGTTTTCCGAGTTTTAAAACCTTAAAAGATTTGCAGGCAAAATAAAGTAAATCCAAAAGAAAAAAAAAACCAATAAAATAATTGTCATACGAGCTGACCGATTTAAAACATGTAAATAAAAATGTCAATTGCAGCCAAATTGACCGAAATTTGAAATTAAATAAAATAAATATAGGGAATTAAAATCCACCATTATTTGGACAGCTTCGAATTACACACGCACACACAGAGCTGAGGTTATTTGAGTTGACATGTTTGTGTGTATTCGCCTGCCCGATTCATTTAATTATGATTTACCAGCTATGGAAACTGGCGGGTCAATATTACCACAGTCTGTGTTGATTGCCGGTGACACACACGCACACACGCACACACACACGCGCGCACACTTGAAAGGGATGTACAGAGCCCTATCTACCCCAAATAGGCCGCCATCAACGGGTAATTCATCAAGGCACTAAGCAAATTTTTGCGCTTTTACAGTCACTCAGGCTTTCTCTGTGTCTGTGTGTGTGTGTGAGAGTGTGTGTATATTAGAAACTCATATCCGGTTGTAATTGAGTACCCAAGCTGACTGTGCCATCAGCATAGCCTCAAATTGGCTATTGGAAGCGCACACACACACACACACATACACATACACTTATTCACTTTGTTGTCGGGGAAATCAAATAAATGAGTGCGTTAGTTTCGGACCATAGCCGCCCACTAGATTACCCCCATCAGCCCGTTGATGGTCGTATATATACATATATACATATATATATATCCTTCCTTTATTACCATGTTTTATAATTTGTTATTTATTTATTTATTTTATTTCATTTTTTTTTTTTCTATTTGGATATGCCACGGTGATGTAAAAGGGAATGTATGAGTGAATCTATTTGTTAGTATCGCATGAGTGACGATGGTCTCAATATCCTGTGTTTAATGCAATTCTAGCTGAGAAATTTTAATTGAAACAAATTTAAAAAAAAAAAAAAAAAGAATAACATATTTTTAACCTTTTTGTACATTGTTTTATTGCTTCGCAGAACCGTCTCCACTTTATGATAATAATCATTATCATGAGGAATGCCTACGCTGCAATTCATGTGGCTTAAATTTGACTGGTCCCAACCAGAAGCGAGCCAGAAGGTTCAAGGTAAGTCAAATGCGTCAAAAACAAATCAAATTTCAAATGCATTGAATAAAGCAATTGACAATATCAATTCGAAATTCATAGCCAGAGTCGTAAAATACTAAAACACTGAGAGATTGCGTTGCTAAAAACCAAGGAGGAGTTGGGTGGAAGAGATTCAAATGAATTTTGTGATATTGACAAGGGAAACTGGGGCCTCTGATTATGCTTATGAGGGAGCCAGGGGAATAAATGAATGGTTGAGTGAGTTGACTGAGTTAGGGGGGGCAAATGGATGTAATGAAAGTGTGAGCCAAGCCAAGTCTGAGAGAGTTGAGATGAAACTTGCTTGGGTAATTCGACGTCATGAATCAGTGTTTAATCAAAATTACATGACAGCCAAAGATGCAAAATAAATAATTCACATGCCAGAAACCGCACAGACACCCACTCTCACAATCAAGTCAAGACAAAGCCAGCCAGATAGAAGAATCCTCAGAGAAGCCAACAGGAAAGGGAGGGGCACACACAAATAGGTTGGTGGCAACGCTGGTCACATTAACAGAACGGAAATGTTGAACGCAATGAAAATGAAATCATATATACCACGTTAATAATACATACACCAAACGGAGATGGACTCCAACGGATAACCCAGCCAGCATTGGGCAATTGAATTAGCTACTGAATCCACTTTGGTATTTTCGTTTTCGACCCAAGATTTTTCCACAAGTAATCAAATAAAGTAAGTGCAAAATGCAGCTGGAAATAAATAAATATAAAGGGTAACATTGGGGTAGCAACGATCTCGAAGTACTCTTTAACTAGACTAGATTTTTTAAATGGACTCGATTAGTTAGTCCTTCAGTATGTTTGTAAATAAGAACCCTTAACTGGTGGTACGCCATCTATTGGATTATTCATGTAGTTGTAAGTCCATTTCCAACTTTATTTATCTTTGACTAGAAGACTTTTTGAAGTGGATTCGATTAGTTAGTCCTGGGGCCGCGAGCCCCAGCTTCAGTATGTTTCAAGAGAAGAAATCTTATCTAGTGGTACGCCATCTAGTGAGCTATTCATAAGGCTGTAAGTCCGTTTCCATAATCGCTTAGTCAATCTTGGAGCCACGAGAATCAGTTTCCGCATGTTTAAAAAGAAGAAGTCTTAGCTTGTGGTACGCCATCTATTGGACTATTCATGTAGTTGTAAGTCCGTTCCCAATTTTATTGATCTTTAACTAGAAGAATTTTCAGGTGGAATCACTTAGTCAATCCTGGGACCACAAGCTTCTCAAGCTATGAGAATTTTTCAAAAGAAGCATGCTGTATTTCTGGCAATGAGACAATATGATATCAAGTTGAAAGTCCCAATTTTACTTATCCATTAATGATGTCCTTTAAATGGCTTTGCCTTAAATTACCATTACTTCATTGACTTGAAAACTCTGGAAAAGAAGATTAGGTATCCTGTCGAAAGCTGCTAAGAATTCAGGATCTTATTTTATATTTCCATAATAAAAATGCTTGCTGGGTACAAAAAGAAAAAAAAAACTCTTTCGTAGGAACCAACTTTCTTAGAGGCCGTGATGCCTGTCCTACTTGACTGACTCGATTTGCTGACTCAATTCTTCTACATTTATTTTATCTGGATACTCCACTTGCAGAACCAAATCCTGTGCGACCTGCATTTCGCCGACGTGGCCCTAATGGAGTGCTCCGATTTTATGCAACAGCTGCGGAGCTTCAAGCCACAATCGTTAGGCTGCGCAGTTGCCAGACGCAAGAGCTCAACGACATTAATATTTCCACTGCCGCCGCAGGCATGTTCAGGTATGTGTATATATATATATATTTTTTTTTTTTTTATTATAATTTTTTTTTTTCGTTTTTGCATCGGTGTGTCGGTTGTGCTTTGGCACTTTTTTATTAAAGCTGAAATTTCAGAAGAGTAGAAGAGGAATGGGGTGCAAAGAGTCCGCCAGTCAGCCGTACAGTCAAGGGCGTTGGCATTGAGGGCGAGGACAGGCGGGCTCTTGGTTGGCTTAAGCAAAGGGAGTGAAAGAATAGACTTGGGCATGGACATGGGCACGAACACGAAGGATTGTTGGCGTGTGCAACTCAAGGCGCGCGCCGTAAAGCAGACAACACTCTTTTTTTTTTTTTTTTAATTTTCGATGGTGTGAGTATGCCAATATTTCTGTGTATGTGTTTGTATGTGTGTTTGTGTGTGTGTGTGTAAGGGAGAGGCTGACGGCGCCATCATTATAATTCAAATGAGATTTGCGCACACACAGCCAAACAGTGGGCAAGGGCAAGGGAAAGGGCGGGTATGAGAGGGCAGGACATTCAGACTGACTCACCAACTGGTTGCTTGCTTGGTTAGGCTGAGGCGTCTACAAGTTGGAGAATGTTTGGCATTTTATGCAATAAAGTTGTTGAAACATATTTGACGTACACACACACACATACATATATAGACTCTGTGTGTGAGCAGGGGGTAGTGAAATAACAGCGGCCGCCATTTTTCGCTGACATAAACTTTCAATTCACTTTTTCCTTTTTATTTTATTTCATTTTATTTTTCATTTCATTTCACGGCTTTCTTTTCTTGTTTTTGTTTTCGTGTGTGTGTGTGTGTGTGTGTGTGTGCGTGTGTGTGTGCGTGTGTGTGTGTGTTTGTCTTGGCTGTCTGTAGGCATCACTTTCTTATGCATCAAATAATAAAAAATAAATGGCAATAAGTTTTAATTAAAACGTTCTCAAATGCACAGTTTGACTCAACTCCTTTTGCATATAAATTGTACTTTGTTTCCTGTAATTTTCTTCAATTGAATTTCCCTCACATTTTACTTAAAATGCAATTGAGCAACGCAGAAAAAAAAGCCCTTCAATAAAATTGGTTCGCTGTATTTCTTTATGTTGATTTTTTTTATTGGCATTTGGCATGTCATTTATTCATCTTTCATTTTAATTGAAATTTACTTTCTTATAAATGAAGTCCCTAAAATTTCACAGTTTTAGTCAAAAAATAAGAAATAGAATTAACTTACTCAAAGCTAAGTCAAATTATCTATAAGATATACCCTAATATCTCTTGGGGAAACCTTCGGAAAAGAGTATTTAATCTTCGTTATCGCATATGGTTGGGCCTGTCAGATCAGGTGTTCGTTCGGTTGAAATGATTCTACGGCTATTTTGACTGCCTCTACCTTTGACAAGGCTGTTAAAATCCGATACAGACATTTTAAAATTCATTTTAAAAATGGAAATGGAAAAAATATTTATTGTTGTGCTCAATGGAACTTGACAATATTTACTTTATTCAATCAAAAACTGTCGTTTTACGTTTTTTACTCACTCAGTTTATTTATTTAGTTGTCGGTTGACATTTTGCCATTTTTCCATGGTGACAAGAGTAAAGGAAAATTTTATAACTTTATTATATTATTGTATTTTATGAAAGCAAATCAATGTAATTAATATTTGAAAACTAATATCAAAATAGTATGCTATACTAACCGAATGAGTTTAAGTCTGACAAATTAAAATTTTCTTTATCAAATGGAAATGATTTACTTGTCTGGGGACAAAAGAAAATGCTTAGATCTGAAATATTAAAATCATTAGACTCCGACCTGATGAATATAGATCGTTAGAGTTCAACAAATTTACTACTTTTTGTTGGCCAGAAAAAGCGCTTGGAGACCATCGCTTTTGACTGAGAAATTTTTAATTTCGTTTGGGGAATTCCAGTAAATGAGTTGCCCGTTCCGTTTTCTAACAAATAAATAAATTTATTTGCATATTTTGCTGTTCGAGATATTTAAAGAAATTGCTCAGGTTTCGAAGAGCTTGTGATTTATTTCTTAGGAAACTTAAACTGACCAACGATGCAGGAGAAGGCTCTGGGTTTTGTTCCCGAGGCCGAGCTTGTTCAATTGAACTGACAGATGGCATAACAGATACTCGATTCATTTTAACAAAAACACTTAGAATACCCTTCGGCCACTCTGCTGGTGAGTTTTACTGCTCGAATGCATTTATCACCGTCTTGGAAGACATTAAGTGTGCTTCTGCAAAGTGATTTGATGCGTGTCATATTCAAGTGGAAACTAGAATGGAGTCAACAGGACTGAACTCAAGTAGAGTGCAATGGGGCTGGAGATGGAAGCGTAGGATATGGAGAAGTGGAGTGCAAGTGTGCTAGTTAGAAAATGCATGAAGCACATTTTATTTGTTTGCCGGTGCTGCTTGTCTTGTTGCATTTCGCAGCTGAAAATATAGAGCAACACAGCTCCACACCTAAGCAGAAAGGGAGACGGGGGAAAACTCTTAATAATCAACAACCGCTTGGCATTGTCAACATGGATATGGTGACTAGCGGTGGGCATGGTGGGCATGGTGGGCATGGCATGCGGCAAGTTGTTGCCCACTTTGTTTGGAGCGACTGGCATGTGTGTTTGCTTTTCATCTTCTCCCACACAGAGACTATATAAAAAGCCTCAACAATGTGTCACAATTTTCCTCTTCCTCTTCCTCTTACTTTTTTTTTTTTATGCCAGAGGCTAAAATTGCACTCAACTAAATTTGATAGATATCTTATAGATAGAATGGGCGACATGAAAACAAAACTAATTTAATTTTTATTTATTTTGAAATTAGGCCAAATTGGAAAGCTCTTGAAATTCTTAAAAATAAAAATTATGTCTTCAAAAAGAGTATAAAGACTTCGTGGGCATGAACACAATTTTCAATTTAATTTACTTATGTGCTTCCATATTTAAGTCATAAAAAGTATTTTTCCTATAATAAAAGCATTTATTATATAATTTAAGAAATATTTGCCCCTTTTTAATAGAAAATTTCACTCGTTCACTGCCGTCATTTCCATCAAATTGAACCTTAAATTTCTATAGCACTTTTATCAGCAAGGCCTTCAGATCTTTAATTTCAAGCTAAGCCTGCGCAAGATATCGTCCAGGGAATACATTATCATTTCTCTAATCAAAAAAAAAAAAAAAAAAAAAAAACGAGAAGGAATTAACAAAATAAATAATTTTGATCACTTCTTTTTCGTAGGATTTTAATGGCTAGAATGATACTATATAAAAATGTATAGACTTATTAATATGCAAACTGCATTACAACTTAATATGGCGGCCATGATTAAAGTTTCCGTTTAGATAAGCTAAAAGCAGGCACAGGTCGGCACATTTGGACGGGGCCAGAGAGATTTTCAGACAGCCACAAAAATACTCACAGCCTAAAGAGCAGTAAAGAAGCCAACAAAAAAGAAAAAGAAAAAAAAACGAAAAGAATAAAGTAATAATAATAAAACAAAAATAATAATTTTGCACGTCCAGTCGGGCGCTTGTATTCTGTGCGTATACGCGGCGTATACGTAACGCAAGCCATACTCCACGTAGGCAGCAGAAACAAGTTTATGGCCAAATCGCGCACATTTGAGTTATAAACCCGTAATGTGTGTTCTTTCTATTCAAGTATATGTGTATGTCTGTCTCTATACATGTCTGTGTGGGTGTGCGTATCAGTGATACAAAGGGCCATGAAGATGAAGAAAGCTGACTCGAAATATGAAGTCAAGGGCAGATACATGAAATATGTGTACGTGACAATTAAATTTATGAATTTTCTGTCCAACAAAAAAAAAAAAAAAGAAATAATAAACACAGACAACAACAACAAGATTAAACGGCCCATTTCCGCTGTTTGAGCATAATATGAGTATTTTTGTAGCATCGAAATTAAAGGGCAGACAACAAGTTTCTTTTATTCTACCAAAGCAATCAGGAAATAGAAAAAAAAATAATAGAAAAATCAACAACAGTTCAGACAGGCTACCATCACATTGCCTGCGGTAAAAAAAACAACCGAAACAGAAGCAGCGATCCTGATTTATACCTGATCAGAAAATAGCATAGGTAGTGCCAGATTGACTAGATTTCCTAGCCAATTCGAAATCGTATTTTGTTTATAAGCATATCAAGCCCTGACCGAGATAAAATTCCTCACAACTTTTTCAACTTAAAGCAATAACCTTACGGTGCGGGCCAAAGTCAAATTTGCTGGTCAGCTTTGAGCTGTCAGGTGAGACTGTACTTGTCTTTCATTCTATTTGTATATAAATTACCTTACAGCCAAATACGCACACACACATTTTAATATTTTAATATGCATTATTAGAGAGATAATTGTTTGAAAAATTTACGCGACAGCTAACACCAGCAGACACACCTCCATTCAGCCACTCTGAAAAGAAAAGTAACATGAAGTAGAAGTAGAAGAAGAAGAAGAACAGACAAGTCCAACCACTTTCATTGTCACATAATTTATCTTTTTCTATTTTGTGTGCCATTTGGTTTTGTCTGTTTCGTTTGCCTTTGCTCGCCTTTTCTCTTTTGACTCGCAGGCAAGTAGCTTTTGGTGTAATAAATTCAGAATAGAATGAAGCCACCGACAGTGAGAGAAAGAGAGTGAGGGCGAGGGCGAGGACGAGGACGAAAAGGGAAGTGAAAAATTCGAGAGCCCCCGAAAATATGTATCTTCTTTGGTCGCTTGAGCAAATTTCATATTTTTGTGGGCTTATATTTGCCAGCTGTCTTTATTTTCGCGTGACGTTCTTTGTTAATATTTTAATGTGTCGTTACGGCCATTTTGTTTCATTATTTACCATAAAGTATGCAGTTTGAATAATGATTTCAATTTCCATTCAGCTCAGGCTAGCTCAGCTCTGCTCAGCTCAGCTCAGCTCAACTAGACTCGGCTTAACGTATTCTGGATTTTAATGAATCGACTTTTAATTACAAAAATACTTATTGTAGTATAAAATTCCAAGAAAATTCTTTACACTTGAACATTTATTAAAATGTTCTAAAAGAACAAAAAAAAAAAAGACGTAATTAATTAAATGATTATTCAAATGGAAATGCTTACATCATTCCTCAAATAAGATTAAGGCCATTTTAGCTTGTCTATCAGACATCTGAGTTCCAAAATTTTACTGATTATTTTTTAATCGAAGCTATCCGATTTGTCTGATTTGTCGAGCGAGAAAAAGATATATCGAAATCATCTAACAATTTCTCAATTTCAAGGAACTGCAAGTTTGCTATCAGACATTGAAATAATTTTCCCTACAAATAAAATTAAAGCGATTTCAGCCTGTCTATCAGAGAAGTGAGATCCATAATATTACTGATTATTTGTATTTTTTTTTTTTTTTTGTCGAAGCTATTCGGCTTGTCTGATTTGTCAAGCGAGAAAAAGATATATCGAAATCATCTAACAATTTCTCAATTTCAAGGAACTGCAAGTTTGCTATCAGACATTGAAATAATTTTCCCTACAAATAAAAATAAAGCGATTTCAGCCAGTCTATCAGAGATCTGCGATCTATAATATTACTGATTATTTGTATTTTTTTTTTTTTTTTTTGTCGAAGCTATTCGGCTTGTCTGATTTGTCAAGCGAGAAAAAGATATATCGAAATCATCTAACAATTTCTCAATTTCAAGGAACTGCAAGTTTGCTATCAGACATTGAAATAATTTTCCCTACAAATAAAATTAAAGCGATTTCAGCCTGTCTATCAGAGAAGTGAGATCCGAAATATTACTGAATATTTTTCAATCGAAGCTATGCGGTTTGTCTGATTTGTCAAGCGAGAAAAAGATATATCGAAATCATCTAACAATTTCTCAATTTCAAGGAACTGCAAGCTTGAAATAATTTACCCTGTACAACTCATACAATAATTTCAAAGCTCTAAAGAGTACAGGACATTAACTAACTTTAAGAGTCTCTTCGATTTCTCCTTCTCTATGTTGCAAACACTTGTACAGGCTTAATACACCTTTAATGTTTGGGTAGAGGGTATAATAAGAAAAGCATCGTTGTTGCTTGGTCTGCAAAAAGAAAAAAAAATGAATACTTTAAGCCTCTTTTCTGATTTTGCTAACCATTTTAAGTTGGTCCTTACAACACCGAGTCTGTTGTTGTTATTTCTTTTCGTATTGCCTTGCATATTTTCAGGGCTTTGAGCTGGGTAGTATATGTGAGAATAGTAAGCCAACTCAACTGATGCGGCTTTTTTTCTTTCTTTCTTTCTTTCCCCTCTTCCAACCAATAGTTGGCAACTTTAGTAACTCAAGTGCAGAAATGGAAATACGCTCAACTTGACTATAAAACAAAACTTAAAACTTGAAAGTAGTTAAAGTTTCTTTTGTTGTTGTTTATACACGCTTCAAATATACATACAAAAAAAAAGCAAAGTTGGAGAGGAAGAAAAATAATACAACATTTTTTTAAGTTTCTCAACTAAATAAGTAAGGCATCAAAGGCATCGTCTATGTCTTTTGTTGTATGAAAATTCATGCGCAAATTTTCACACGTTTGTATCGGATTCAACCCTTCCGAGAAGAAAATCACATTACTTTAATTTAAAGAAAACTCGAACACGGCCAAGCCCGAGTATTCACAATTCCTATTCCAATTCCAATCAAACACGTTTTGTTGGTTTTTGATTGTTGACTGGATGATTGATTTGTTGCTGGTTGGTTTGTTGATATTTCGTTTGGTGCTAGGGCCGCGAGCTGGAATATCAAAAGAGCTCATACATGTAAATGACTTTTGATCAACCTTTTTATATACAAATTTTCTCAAATATTTTCCTCTTCACATAAGTCCTTCAGTGGTGCGAGTGACACTAACAAAAGCTACAGTTGTGTCGAGTGTCTTGAATTCTTTTCCCTAAGCCTTTCGAAAATTATTGCTGGCTTTTACACAAGGCCTGATTTTTCTAAAAAAAAAAAAAAAAAACTGAGAGATATAGATTCTACTTAAAATAAGCAATCAAAGACTAATAAACCAAAGTCTTGGAAATCAGATCAGCCAAGGATTTCGCCGGGGCGATTTTTAAAAATGATTTTCCATGGTTTTAAAGCAATATTTCTTAAGCTCTTCATTATTGAAGTTAATACATTTCCAGACCAAAGCTTATTACTTACGAATCTTTTGCAAGAACCGCTTGTAAATTGCTAACTACAATCCTATCAGATTACAGAAACTTTATAATCATGGTTGACCTCTTTCCAGTTCCTTGCTGACTATTGGTAATATTGGTGTAGCAAAGAGGACTTATGCCCTCCAGGTAGACAATAATATCGGATTCATCGATATTAATATCTATTGAAAATTAAGGGAATTAAGAGATGTTTGTGTGTCAAGCTGTTTAAGTTCCTTTTAACAAATAAAACTATTACCGGAAGAAAATAAATATTTGGTTTAATTTAGCAGGAAACAACACAAAGAAAAAAAGTCACATAATCTTTACAAAGTTATTTTTCACATAATTTCATTTTGAGTAAAAATAAAACAAAATACCAAGAAACTGATTAGCTTCAGGCATTGGCAATGAAATTGAAAATCTTTAAGAAATTCTTTCACTCTGCTTCTTCAACATTTTTGTTCCTTTTTGTTTCCGCTCTTCAAAATTTTTCGGGTCGAATGGGAAACAGTCTAAATAATAAGAGCAGAAGGTAGACGAAGACGAAGAGTTTTAATTACTGCAATAGCACCTGTGGGCATAAAATAGGCAAAACTTTCTAAAAAAAAAAAAAAAAAAAAAGCACACTCACACACACAGGAAAATTAAAGAAAGCCGAGAATTTCAATCTATGCCCTTAGGCTTATTTGCCAAAGCAAGGAAGCAAGAAAAATTAAAGCAGATCAAAATCGAATAATTCTCTTTAATTAGTCATGCCAGCCCAGCTCCATGAATTTTTTGTTTGAATTTTCTATTAAACGTTTCTGGAAACGCCAAATATTGTCATCCACTACAGGATTGAGTAGAGTTTCTTTGTTGTCGGGCTCACGGTAATGCTGCATTTGCCCAACGCTTACAGGAACATTGAAGGCGGGACAGGCACCACTCCAGTCCATGGGGAAATGATTGTGCAATAAGGTCACAAAGGCCGTGGAATGTAGACATTTGATGGCCGAATTGACATCCGAATGGTTGGCCACACGTTCCACATGCTGTAGCATATAGAAATAATCGGGAATAGACTCAAAATACGCTGGCTTCTCCGAATATTTTGGATAGTAGATATTCCGAAAGCAGAAGCTAGCCCATGCCTCGCAATCATCAGGTAGCGTTTCCAAGTGACTGATAAGAGCCGTGTAATTGTGCAATTCCCCTAAGGGCATTATCACTTCGTCGAAATCGAAGACGCCAACATAATCGTACTGATACATATTCCGATATAGGCAATCATTATAGATGAGCACTTCGTTCAGCATTCGATTCAAGCCATTGGGATGACTCATTTGCTGTGGTTCAATCAATTTGAAGGGTCGATACTCAAAGAAATCTGGCTCATGATTGGCATAGTGAAGTAGAGTACGTGTTGTATTTGGTGTAACAAGACCCTCGTAGGATACGACATGCTCCACACCCAATAGACGTAACATTTCCAGCCATTCTACCAGACGAATTGACATATCTTCACTCTTATAGTTCAAGTCCTTTAGGCAGACGGCAAAGCGTGGCTTCCTAGAACGCCGGGGATTTTCGTAAACTACACGCAAAGCGTTGTCAGCCCGAGCACAGGAATGCTGAAAGACTAACGAGACCAATTGTGGCACCCGATTTTTGGATTGCGCTATTGGGATCTCACAGTACAATCTATGGGGATAGACATAGTTATCCGGATGGGCCCACTGCTTATACCAGCCCATCTTATAGTCTGAGACTGGCACAATTAACGGTAATTCCGTATCCTCAAACCAAACTTGACAATAACTGCGTGGATAGGGTGCTTCGTAAATGCTCATCATTGTTAGAATCACAATTGTGGGCAGCTTTCGTATGGTTATTCTGGAATCATAATAGGCTCCAAACAAATAATTGGTAATATTCCCACTCATCGTTTTTTGATAGTACTGAAAATCGTATTTGATATCCTCGTAGTGTGGGTATGGTGCACAATCTGAACTAATACCCCAATTACCATTGGCATGGATTTTCAAGAGATTCTTCAGCACCTTTTGTTCATCACTGGCTGAAGGCAACGGATTTGTCAGGTGTTCTATAGCTGTTCGGACTGGTTGTACTATAGATACCACAAAGCTCATGAAAGAAGAAAGTTAAGAGATTTGAGAGAACCCACCTCTTTGGGGAAGCCCCGGACGGGCCGTGCGGCCATGCTCAACGTGAACATGTGAAAATGTATCCTTACTATGTTTCAAAAGAATCAGCACGGTCTGTAGAATTACCCACATGGTAAATATTAGGCATGCCGTCTTGAGGTTTCTTCTGCCATTCACGAGCATCTTCTGTACCAACTAAATCTGAACTAACTTAATTTTTGTCCGAAAATTGCTTTCCGATATCAAAAAAAAAAAAAAAAAATACAATAATTAATTAGTTTGTATTTTTATCTATTCTCCTTAAAAAAAGAAGAAGAACAAGAAGAACAAAACGACCAATAAATCAAACGAAGCCGCCTCCAACTTGAATACGGGTTGGGTGCAGCCAGAGGCTATATTTTTCATAGATAAATATATAACCAGGCTGGCATGGTGCAGTGGTTTTCACGTTTCGGATTCCCTGTGCTGTGTTAGAACTGCGGGTTGGAGGGTGGAGGGTTTAGCCGTTAGCCAAACGGTTACGTTGAATGTCATGAGCTGAAATTGCAAATATGGCAAAAATATCGACTGGCAGTCACAAGGCAGGAGGACGCATGGGTGGGTTTGTTTGATAAGGGGTTGTGTCCTGAAAACGTGGAATTGGGGTATGGCAACTGTAGCAATGTCAACTTCATGGTTATTTACATGACAAAGCGCCTTGCCGAGGCCAGAAGCCAGGAGACAGGTGACCATAAAAAAAAAAAAAACGAAACCCAACAACTAAACAAAAGAAAAGCTGTATTTTTTCAAGCCGAAGAACCATATACTCTTTAAGGATTTTCCCAAAATTTATTGCACATTTAGCGGAAGAGGTGATAACCCAAAAAAGATTATATCTATTTGTATTAATTTGGTATTTTTTTTTTTTTAATATTTTGTATAGATTATCTGGCATGTTGAGAGAAAAGCTCTTGACTTTGGTCGTGTTTTTTTTTTTTTTTTTTGAGCATCGAAAATCGAGTGCAGACTTCGAAGAGTGAGAGTTGCCAGAAAGTTTTTTGGGTGTACACAAAGCGCGATGAGCTGATGCCATAAGATAAGGGCAAAGACAAAATATATTGGGCACTGGCTACAAGAGGTGTGGCGGCAGAGCCAGAGGGGGGAACCAGTGTGCCTGAGCATCTACATTAAATTATTGATTCGATTTCGCGCGGGCTTCTCTTTCTTCTTGTTTTATTTTCATGTTCTTTTTCTATCTGTTTTTTTTTTTTTATCAAACACATTTTTTATTGTCGGTAGGTAGGAAAGTTTTCGGCTTGAATGAATTGTAGCCACCACAGCCACTGTCGAAGTTTGTGGTCTGTCAGACTCACTGGCTCTCTCTCTCTCTCTCTCACTGGTGATGTGCTTGTCACGTTGTTTTACCGTTTATTCATGCATTCATTTTAGTTCATACTTATATATGACACCAGAGTGTGGGTTCCGTGTCTCCGCCGGTTACTTTCCGAACTACTCGTCAATTTTTAGGTCTCCAATGGTTATTTGAAATTTGGACTCGTTGGGAGTGGTTTCCAAATGAGCTACCTCTTTAGTATCTCACAGAAGTTTGAGATCCATTTCGAATATTATAAAATGGGAACTAACTTAAATACAACAATTTCTTATCACATCTACACAGTATTTCCATATCAATTGATATCATAAATGATAAAAAAGTAACCTCCAAATATTTGCTCAGACCTTTTCAATTAAATAGACCAAAAATGCGAGTCATTTTCAAGGGGATAAAAAAAAAAATATTAAAAATATTTTGTTCTAAAAACCTACAAGATTTCCCCAAATTTTTTCATTTCATTTTTTTTTGTGATGAGTATATTTTTCTTAGGAAATTGCCACTTTTTCAGGCTGGGGGAAAATTAAAATTTTATAAAGAATTATTTGGAAATGGAAAATTGCTAGCATTCCTTGAATTTACATTTCCTTGAAGTTTTTTTTTTTTATTTTCATGTTTTTTTTTCTTCTGATTTGGCCCAATAGACGAACCAGTTAAAACGTTAGGTTTTGTGTATCTTTCATTTTCCACACTACCGACACGTAACAAGTTTACCCAATCCTTAGCCGGGCCTAAATACCATTACCAAGGCAACGTTTTTTTTTTTTTTTCTCCCTTGCCTTCCGTTTTTGTTAACTGAGCCATCCTAATGGTTTCTCCTTCCACAAAGCTTATGCTTATGCTCCGCTGTGCCGATGGGTCTGACGTAGCGCGACGCGCTGTGACAGCTTCAGTTATCAATTTCCGTCTCTGATGCTTTTGGTCTATTTCACTTTGCATACTTTATTTTTCCACACTCTTTCGATCTCCTACCACTTTTTATTTATTTTTATTTATAACTGTATACGTATTGTTTTTTATACATTCCTCTTCATCTTCTTCTACTTCTTCTTCTTGTTCGTCTTATTCGAAAGAACTAGAAACACGCATGATATACAATTTCGCATATCATCAAATGCCGCACGACTAACAACAAGGAAGTGTCTCTTTCTACCAACCCATCCTCCCGAACCCCCTCTGGCTCCCTCTGTCTGTCTCTCGGTTAGTTGGGTTTCGTTTTTCTTTTTTTTTTTTTTTGGGTGGGGGGGGGGGGGGGGGGCTTGAATGGAAGTGAATGAAACTGAATTGGGTTAGAATGTCTGCTAAAGAAATCATAAATCTGTTGCTCATGGCTACCAGCATTCTTGTTGTGGTTTCTGTTGTTGTTGTAATTGAAGCAATGACGCACACAATTTTTATTATTATGATTTTTTATGCTTTGCTGTTTTTTACTCCTAGGCCTGGTTTCTTGTTTTTTTTTTTTCTCAACATTCTCCATCCTAATCGCCTGGCAAGTCTATTCACTCGAAAGTAATTTGTTTTCATGCCTCAACATTCAAGGTTTTCACTTGTTGTTGTAGTTGTTGTTGTTGTTGTGCTGAGTAGTTAGTGTGTGCTAAAAATCAGGCGCTAAGAAGTCCTTTCAAATAACTGAGAAAAGAGTGACAGAGACCAGAGTCGGCTTGCAAATAAATCCTAAAGGAATCCAATAAATTGAAATTGTTTTGATCACTTCATTTTGATGGGAAATAAATCGTTCTATATTTCACAAGCACCATATTAAACTATTTACTATATGAACTATTTACATTTTTTTTTTTTAACAAGCCGATTTGATTCTTAAGCAAGAATGACTTACAGAGCATTTCCTTTCAACACAATCCAACCAAAAAGAGACTTACTTTTACTGAACTGAAATCGCTACATAAATTAAGTTTCTTATCATTAAAAGAGAATTTCGAAAATTATGTATCTTCTCAAAGAACTATGCATATGACTATAAGCTAAATACCGATTTCTCAAGGAAATATTTTTTTCATAGTTTTTTTTTTTTTTTAAAAAAATCTTTTGAAATCAAAGAAACTTTAAGTAACTTTATGTAAATTCTTATACCCAAAAGTGAGCCTGTAAGTTTTGGCTTTAGTTTCTAGAGTAAAGCATATGTCTAAGCCCAAGATTTTCGGCTCTATCGACTTAAAGATACACTACTCTTTTCGTATCTCGTAGCGTTTTTTAGGGGGGTTTTTTTTTTGTTTTTTTGACACAAAGAAACTTATAGACTAAAATCGTATTTTGTGATTCATTTTGCATAATTTAACACTTCACTAAAAAAAACGAAACCACAAACTTTTCTTGGGACAAAAGAAATTAAAAAAAAAAACTTCTTGGGGTTTCCCAAGATTGCTTCTGCTGTTTCCCTTTCAATTATTATTGGTTCTGGTTGATATGGTGCTGCCAAATTTTACGAAACCCTAGTAAAAAAAAATGTATATATATAATAAAAATAAAGGAAATACGCCATCGGAATCAAAGTTAAGAAAGATATGTGTCAACATCACAAGGGCAAAGTGATTTTAATGCCGGGGGCCTTCAATGAGGATTTCGTATCGTTATTGTCGCTGCTGTCAACTGTCATATATGTTTGTCTTGTCTTGTTCTCTTGGGCAGGGCAACTTGTTGTCGTCGTCAAGTGCCACAAAATATAAAATCAAAATTATTATCTTGTCATCAAGTTAAAAGTAGGCTTTCCTCACCTGCCGATCCATGCCTACACTCTTCACTCTTTACGCATTGTTTTCCTTTCTGCACTCTGGCTGCTCTTTAATCAAGTCGTTTTAATAATGTTTATAAATTATACATCAATTAAAGAGAGACTCGTAAAAAGTCAACATTGAAGGAATTATAACTTCAACTCAAGTACAGTTCCAGTCCCGACAGACTTTTGCTTAATTACTTCTGAGCATATCTGTGTATGTGTGTCTGTGTGTGTAGATTTTTCTTTGGCAATCATTTGAAAATTTCATAAATTCTTAATACTCTGGTGGTCATGTGATTGACAAGCTCTCTTAAACAGTTTGACAGTTTGAAAATATATACACTCGGTTTTATTCGAAGAAATTGAGAAACGAAATATTTATTTTGAATAAATCTATATACATATATATTTTTTTTAAATTGATTTACAATAAAAACAATCCGAAAATAATTGGATTCATTTACTCAATCCAAAGCAAATTTAAAGTTTCTCACAAGCCTAGAGTGTAAATTGAGTGTAGGCGCCAATGAGACGAAAAGAGTTAGATATATGCCGAGGTTATTTGCAAATGCATTTATTTCATTTGTGTCGCCACACGGTATGCAAAAGTTATTTAAAAGCCGTTTGCATGTGTTTGTGAACGAAATGAATAAATCAAATTGTATTTGAAAAGGCGACGGTGTTGATGGCGTCAGAGCATTTGCCACTCACTTTTACACCAGCTCACACATACACGAAGGACCCATAAAACGCCAACGCACACTTTAAAGGCAATAAACCTTAATTGCTGATTACGCATACGCCACCGTGGCCAGCCAAGCCAGCCAGACTCGATCGTCAGCATCATCAGCATCATGAGCATCATGATTGTCGTCAACATTGCGACAAAACTTTACATTGCAGAGTCAAAGCCAAAGCGTAGATTACAAGCAACAAAGAAAAATATTTCAATAATTTTTTTCCTTTTTTTTTGTTGTTGGCTGACTGCCTGCCACATAATTTGAAAATTGAAATTGCCGTCACGTACACGGTATTGCCAACAGCAGCGGTGGCGCGACCACTTGTCAACATGAATTTCAAATTTTCTTTTGCCGCTTGAGCCGCTTTTTTCTTCTTCATTCTTTTTTCTCGTCTCTGTTGCTTTTGTTTAAATACTTTCTTTTCTTATTTTTTTTTTGTCTTGGCCCCGGCAGATGCTATTTTATATTTATACATTTTTTGCTGGGGGTCGGCTGAAGGGGCAGCCAGATGAAGGCGCTTGTCATTGAGCTTTTTAGCCACTTGACTTTGATTTCTTTTCTTTTTCGCTTTTCTTTTTTTTTTGACAACTTTTGAGTGCTTTTTGTTTAGCCTTAGAAAATGACACCAGTTTTTTCTCTCCTCTTTTTTTTTTGATTTACTTTAATTTGACATTTACACTCTCTGCTTCACATATATTTTCCCAGTTAATTCTTTGGCGCAATCTTTTCTTGGTAAAAAGAAGAAGAAGACATCTGAAAGATCTTAAACTTTGTTTCGGATTATCAGAGCAAAGTCGAAACATTTGTTTCTTTCAGATAAGAAACGAAAAAAAGAAAACAAACATTATTTTTCATGTCTTCAAGGTGCGAATCTGTCACTCGGTTACTAAGAAAACTTCAAGCCCTTCAAAGGGAAAAAAGGCGGCTCTGACAATTTCCTTTTGTGGAATTAACAAATTAAAAATTAACAATTATTAACCTCCATTTATTTATGCCATTTATAATTAACCCAACAGTCTTAGGAAACATGTACAGTTTTTAAGCAATTTGTGGCATCCCCCATTTTGTACTTCCCCCCCCCCCCACTCCCGCCCTTTTTTTAGCAGTTAACCACATTCTGTTGACTTTGTCAGAGCTGCTCACGTGAGCTCTTCTTGGTATTGTTGTTATTGTTGTTGTTGTTGTCACCCCAGCCATCATATTAATTAAAGGCAAACAAGGAAAGCCTGGCCCCAGGGCGAAGGAGTTTGAGGCTTTCAGTTTTTAAATGGCCAAAGGGCAACCAAATGAGTTGGCTTTTATGCAAATGCATGTCCTCGCTGAATTGACTCACTTGAAAGGTATTATCCAGTTAGCAAGGCTTTCTCAAAGCCACCAGAAATAGGGGGTCAGATTCCTATTCCAACGACTCGAAAAAACAAAACATAAACTCTCCTACATTTTTCGCTGGGAAAAAAGAAATCTAAATTTCAAATAGAATTTCTCTTCCGACATTTTTTCTCTTTTTTTTTTCTTTTTCTTTTTTTTTTTAATTTGAATACAACAATTAAGGTTGTTTATTTTGAGGAGGTATGGGAAAAGTTCCCTAAACATTTTATAAGCCTACGAAATATGAAAGAATATTTCTCAAGTCAATATGATTTTATTAGATATCTTTCTTTCAATGAACCATTACAAATGCCTAGAAACACTAGCTAGCGATTGATTATTCTTTATCTAACCTGGATAGATCCTAGTCGATATCGGTAGCAGTAGCTAGTGGACGTAACGCCCAGGTATACCCCAGTAAAATTGGTATTGAATTTGAACTTATATTATATCAGTCGTACTCTTGTTAGTATTGAAAAGTAGGTCCAGCTAACAATGAGTAAAACGCTTAACTTTCTCTCGAATTAAACTCAGACTGAGACAAAGTCTAAGCGACATTAACGTAATTCAAATAGAACTTGCAATGATTTGAAAATGCTTCAAAAATACGCTCAAAGTAAATGTCGAGGAGTTACTTCAAATGATACTTATGAGATCATGACAAATAAAGACGGAACTAAAGTTTCCTTTAATTAGTTAGAGAGTACAACTGATTTGCCAAAAGGAATTGCACCTAGGGCGTAGTCCAGAGCTATTAACCCGAATTGCCTTGGGACATTGAATAAGATAAATTTAATGAAGAGAAGTTAATTTAAATCGGGCCAATGGAAATCAGTAGTATTTGGAGACCCTAAGAAACCACAGCAAACTTGCTTGATATGGGCAGCTCTGAGCTCCCTTGGAAGGTTCCCGATTTGCTTTATACCAAGTTGAATCGATTGAAAAAAAATTATACGAATCTGCACGAATCTCGATTAGGAAAATGCAACATGAGTATAAAAAGATTATTTTCAAATTGCAATAAAAGTGATTAATTTTTTTGCCAAATATTAAATAAATTCAATTTTGCACAAATATCAATTTACATTAAAGAAATTTTACAAATTAATTTTCTGGTAATAAAATACTTTCTAATTTGGTAAATATTTTTTGTACATTATATAACAATTAAAATAATATTCAATAAAATCCAAGAGGAAAAAAATAAATATAATAGGCATATATCAATTACTAATAGATAAAAAAAAAAAAACAAATTAAAATGAAACCGAACGTTAAACTTGGGAGTGGTCGGCATTGACGGGGTTGAAAAAGAAAGGGTGGTAACCCTAGTGCTAGCCTTGGTCGTCTACATTCACATAAGGCCTCTGGTTTTAATATTCCTTTCAATCCAACAACACATTGCTCACAATACACTATGGGGCAAATGACCACTTTTGGTGGCCGAAATCCATTTTTCAAAAGTCCTTAAAATAATAATTTTTTGATCGCTATGTATTAAAAAAACATGGACCTTTTATGTTATGTTAAAAAAAAATCAACAGAACGCGTCACTGTTAGGATAACAGCTGTTAAACACAGCTGTTTCTGACGAAAAACATGTGCTTGTGAAATTGCCAATATTGTGGGGCAACTTCAAAATGAAAAAAAATATGAATTAAGCAAAATCATTGCAACATTTGAATTGGATTCTGAGCGGAGTGACTTATATTATATATTTCTGACTTAAAATTGTCAAATATGATTATGCTTTCTTTGTTATTCTGTGTACATTCCAACTAACTTGCTGCCAAAATGTTGTGAAGAAAGTCACTTTTTGAATAGACATACAAAATGAGTCCAGCGGAGTCCACCAATAAAACTTATTTAATATTGTAGAGTAATCAATTCTTAACGTTTATCAATTTATTCTAAACCGCACTTTTCCGCACTTTGTCTGCAAATTGAATTTTTGCGACCTAACCTCCGAAACAGAATTTCCCATTTTCTTGCCAATTGTATGTTAGTGGCTACATAAAAAGCAAAATACGATGGCGTTTTCAATATTTTCAAGGCGTAAATATGAAAAGTTACTTCTCATGAGAGTATTGAAATGGTATTAGACCAAATTAAGCGTTTTTGCTACTATATGACATCGAATTGGATAAAATGTAAGGGGAGCTCCAAGCAATTTAAAAAAAGCACTTATATTGGCAAAATTTTTTCATAAAATTGAATATAATGGAAGAAAAATTATTTTTTGGGAGCCCTGCTTTGCAACTTAAACTAATAAGTGAAAAAACATGCCTCAAAATTTGCTGAATCAAATAGTCAAGATGTAAAACTATTGATAAAAGCGGCAAACGCAGTCGTATGAAAGCGCGGACAATACGACAATGGATAAATTCTTAAATATTCCACAGGGCATTGGATATATCACCTCCCTTAATATCTTGGAGCCATTTGAAGGAGCATATTTATTGAAATAAGCGACCGTGCTTCCCTTAGATCTTTTGACAAGCGCAAGCAACATATCGAATTTGAATACATTATAAAACTTAAAAATGATCTCTAATTGCAAGTTCTTTTAGCAATGCTACTATTTTTTGTTATATTTTTAAAAAATAAAGCTCCAATTATTTCATATCGCACATGTATCAGACAAAAAAAAAAAAAAAAAAAAATCCCAAAGGCGTTGCCACGCCCATTTTCCCCTAAATTTGGTCCAGCTTAGACTTATTAACATAGTAAAAAAAACTAGATCAAAAAAAGTTGCTTCGTTTAGAAGTTATTAATTAATGCCACAAAAACTGGTCGTTTGCCCCATAGTGCAATAATGCAAGCACGCCATCTATCGGACTGTTTATTCGACCGTTTGCATGTTGGGCGAGGGGAATTCAAATCTTGACTCTAAAAATTTGTTTTTTGTATATCTCATGTAAATATGGTCCGATTTTAGTCATGTTTGATATCAATCGCAAGATTTTTAGATTTCTAGCTACTTTTTGGTAGCAACTAATACCAAGATCCTTAATCTGTAGAAATTACAAGGCTTTGAAAAAGTGAGGGAGTAGAAGGAAGGGCGGGTTGAGTAAAAAATTAAACATGACCACCGTACACACATAAAGGGTCCGGATACCCAGTTTGGTTATCCTATCTGTTTTAGTCTCTGAGATCTAGGCTTTCACACGGACGAACGGACAGATGGACGGGCATGGTTATATCGATTTCTCTAGTCACCCTGATCATATTGTGGGGGGCTTAAGACGTCTCATTCTCTATACATACATTTGCACAAAATTGATATACCCTTACCTTTAAGGTACAGGGTATAATAACTCTTTAATCTTTAAATTTCTTCTTAGAAATTAGAAGGGAATTTCAATTTTTTGCCCATTTGAGAAAATCATTTCACACTAGTTTGAACTGACTTTCTCACCAGTTTTTAGTTTAGTTTTCTTTCATTAAGTCTCCCAGCATGAGAAGGAATAAAAATTGACTCTTCTTATATGCTAAGAAAGACAAATTGGCTTTTCTTTTTCTGTCGTTTTTTCTTGTTTTTGCCTGGCTCAGATTTTAATCGCCACCAATTTTTTGTTTGGCTTTATAAATAAAAAAGAAAAAAAAAAAAACAAGAAACCTCCACAAAAGCATAAAGTGGTGAGCAGGGGGGGATTTGCTTTTAATTTAAAATAAAAATCCAGTTGAGCATTTGTGGGATAAAGGCTTCAAGCTGGGTCAAGGAAGCGAGGGTCACCCAAAGCGGCCCGAAAATCTGTTTAAATAAATAGAAAACAAACAGACTTGTCTCCCCCATTTTTTTTTTTTTTTTTTTATATTATAATAACCAACTAACCCCGTGCTTAAAATAACAAAGTGCTAGATAAAATTATTATCTCCTCCTTTGGGATCTTTGGGAACTTGAAAGGAAGGAAGGAAAAATTACCAGCAAGATGGACAATTAGATTGTCAGGCTGAGGTGACTGTGAATAAATTTAAATTTGTTTTTTTCCATTTTGGTTCTCTTCTTTTGATCTTAAACAAAAAAAAAAAAATCGTTTTTATAAAAACCAAAAAATTAAAAGTGATTGTGAATTAAATAAGTGCAGTGTGCCCTATCAATGGCTCCTGCCACTTGCCGTAAGACGTAGCAAACAAAGCGTGTTTTAACCAGGCTTGGTGTTACTTCTTACAGTGAGTGTTGGTCAGCCCAAAAAAAAACCAACAGTGAAAGCAATTAAAACAATAAAGTGAAAGTACTTTCAAGTCGTGCAAATATGAATACAAATCAATAAAAAAAAATTTAAATAAAGACTAGAGAATCTATTATTTCCTTTTTATTTGCTTGCTTAACAAATTTTCCCAAATAGGAACTGAAATGGAATGTGTAAAAAAAAAAAAACATTGGATTCCAATTCGATGATTATTTGATTTGATGCGTTCATTGGAAATTAAAATCGTTTTGTATCACTCGAATTCCCCATTCCTTTTTGACTTCTCAAAGTATTTTGCTTCCACCCTTGTTTGGGTACAAATTTTTCTATTTTTCCTTCTACTTCTTCTTCTTCGTTTTTTTTTTGTTTTTTTTTTTTTTTTTTTATTTCGTTTCTCTATTGTTCTGTTTGATAGCCTTATGCTTTGGCAATATGTTTATTATTGTTGCTGCCATTGTTATTTCGAATTGTTGTTTTGCTGAGTCTTTTCTTTTCTGCCCTCTCTGTTACCCTCGCCGCCTCACCATTCGTTCACGTTTGATTACCTTAAGGAAAAGCAAAAAAAAAAAAAAAAAAGGAGGACCGTTTCAAGAAAATTGAAACGAAAATTTCACTGAAGAGAAGCCGAACGGCAGGGAGAGGAGTATTCACTTTTAAATTCTGTGCCAAACACACTTTCGAATTAACCTAATCTGTACCAAGAAATGAAAAGAACAAAATTATACCCCACCGCCCTTGTCAAAGCCAACTTGACCTTATTATTCCCCCAATCATCGATTAGACATTTTCAAAAATGCTCAATTAGCAATTGGCCAACTGGCCGGCTGGCGAGACTCTTCAAGTATCGAATGTAAATGATCGACCAGAAAGCCAAAAAGAAATGTCTATTTTAACTTTTTAAAAGCCTCCCCCCCACCCCTTGGCAAGCCATCCGTCATTTATTTTTATTTTTGTTTTCTGCCTGGCCTAATGTTTACTTGTTGACCTTATTGTCAGCATTGACATCATTAATGGCGCCTTAAGTGTCCTCCATTTAAGTTGGAAAAGCATCAACAAAACAAATAAAACAAAATGCTAAAAAGGTGGCAGCAAAAATAAAATAAAAAAAAAGGAAAGACGAAACAAGACAGAGGCGGAGTCCGAAAATTGAGAGGCAAGGAACATAGAATAATAAAAGAGAATACATCAAAAATCACGTCCCACACCCACAAAACAGAAATGGGAATCAACACTTAACACAGCCCAAATGGATGAGAAATAAAAAAAAAAAGAAAAATGAAAAAAAATGAACTTCCGGTTTCATTTGAATGACAAAATAATTGTATGGATTTTATTCCAAACTCAACTAATTTGCCAAACAAAAAGAAACAAAAAATTTGTTACAATTTTCCGAAATTTACTGAGAGATTGAAGATATCAAAAAAAAGTAATAAACTGAAATAAAAATAATGAAAGTTTCGGCTTTGTCGTATATATCAAAAGGCCAGCTAGTCGAGTCAGGCAGACCTTCATTGGTTTTTAGTCAACTTTGCCAAGGTTTGACCATTGTCAGTCTCCTTTCTCCATTACCATTACCATTGTCATTGCCACTGGCTACTGTTGGCTAAACGGAAATCCTTTGGCATGAATAAATAAAACGGTAGCAACAACCGCATCACAATGCCAGTTAAAATGTGTAAGCAAAAAATAAAAATAACATATAAAAATTTCAATATGAAAAAGTCTTTACAAATCTCTGACAAAGTCTGAAACTTTGACAAAAAATATTCTAGAACATTTTCATTTTTTTGAGATGACCGAGATATATTCAGACTTACCAGAAGAGTTAATCTAGACTGATAGACATCAACAGTTCCTTAACGTCAGAGATTGTAGGAATTATGCAACTATATTATTTTTCACCGCTCAACTCCAGTGAGATTCTAGGGGTTATGCAAGTCTGCAATTTTTTCCTGCTTATGCAAATCATACATGTACATGTACCCAAGGATACTTTTAGCCACCGTCGAGGAAAGTTATTTGTCGCCACCAATAGTCGATCGAAATCGTTTATAAAACAAATAAGGTCCTTGATTATAACATAGTGACTCATTCCTTTCACTTAGCTAATTTCAAAATCCGAAGCTTCCGAGCTTTTCAAATTCCTTCGCTCATACTTTATTTCTATATAATATGAAAATTACATAGCTTTATTTTTACGCCTCAACTGTACCAGTGGGTGTTTGTATCTGATGCTAACACATGTGATATATAGAAAGCCATAGATTGACGTCTGAAATATCTGTCTAAGAGGTGATCTAATTGGGCCTACAAGTTATTCTCTTTCTCCTCTTTTTACATCATTCATACTTGATTTCTATATCAGATGAAGTTACCCTGCATTTTTTCCAAGCCTCAACTGTACCTTTGACAGGGATATGTTATGCTGATACATGTGATATATATGTGAAACTAACATTCTAAGGGCATCCATTGAAAACATTAGATTGACGTCAGCATAAATCGATTAAGCAGTGATCTAGTTGGTCTCTCACAGTCTATTTTAAATGGAATACCTAGAAGCTTTCCTCTTTCTCCTCTTCTTACATAATTCATACTTGATTTTTACGATTTGATTTTCATATGAAAATTACCTCGAATTATTTTTACGCCTCAACTGTTACTTAGCGTTTTTAAGACAAGGATATCTGATGCTGACATATGTGATATATAGAAGGCAATAGATTGACGTCAGCAATAACCGACTAAGGGATGATCTAGTTGAGCTTACAAGCTTTTCTCTTTCTCCTCTTCTTACATCATTCGTACTTCATTTTTATATCCACGCCTCGACTGTACCTTTGAGTTTTTATGACACGGATATCTGATGCTGACACATGTGATATATATGTGAACCCGACTTCCTAAGGTTCATTGGGTTGACGTCAGCAATAATCGATTAAGGGGTGATCTAGTAAGCTAGTACCAGTTGAGTTGATAAAGTATAAATATAACTATCACATAGCAAGATGTTCCACTCATTCCAGATACTTCAAATCTTCAAAATCAAAATCCTATAAGCTTTTCTCTTTCTTTTCTTCTTAAAACGTTCATTTTTGATTTCCATATCATATGAAAATAGCTTGGAATATTTTTACACCTCAATTTGAACTATGAGCTTTCAAGGCAAAGAAGTCTGATTCTGTCACATGTGTTGCATTCAGGGATTTAGCCAGGTCATATGCTTATACAATATTCAAGGCAAAACCGAGAATTGAATTGCTCACATGCCAAGTTTGTAATTAACCAGAAATTCCAAGACGGAAACAAAGGAAAGTCGCCATAATAAAGCTCGATGAGAAACCCCAACAGAATTTTCAATACAAAAGCCGTTTAACGTCTTTTAATAGTCAACAATTGTTACCGGTTTTTATAGATGCCTGGGTGGATTGGCTAGATTCGGCTTTCATTTTCTTTTCATTTTTTTGAGTAGGAGGAGAGCACGCTGTTGTTGACATTGAAACGCGCATCTTGATGGTGTTATGGTTAGGTAAACTATATTGGCATTTTATAGTCAGGTCACGTGGGCTTAAGCTGTGCGAAGTGTGTGGGGTGTGGGGTGCGGTGTGTTGGAAAAGAGAATGTTTTGGTTGGCAATTAAAGGGTGGGCGGAATGGAAACTGTTTTTGAAATTTGAATTTGATAAATTGAAATGGAGGACCTACAAAGGTTATGTTGAATGACAGAGGAATTCTGCAAAAAAATCTTAAATATGAAACAACAAAAATGAGTTGAAATGAATGTCTTTGTTATTTGCAAAAAAGAAATTGTTTTGTAAGAATCTAAAACAAAAGGGGTAAGGAAAAAAGAAACCAAACCAACCAACCAACCAACCAACAGGCAAACATTTATTGGCAGGTCAAATTTTTTGAAGCCTAAGCAATAAATGTATAAAAAGTGGAAAATGTAAACAAAGCCAATGCGGCGTATACGTAACACGCTTTACCCCAAATAATATAACAAAAATGATGTATACGCAACGTGGACTCCCCATTGGCTTTCATTGGCTGTTGCGGCCGTTTACTTTCGCTTCTCCCCAGCTCACTCAGAGCTGTGGTTACTTTTGCTTACTGTTGCCGTTGTTGTTGTTGTTGTTGCTGATTGTACGCAGCATGACCACAAAAAAATGCTAAGCTGTGAAAATTATTTCGAATAAAAAGAAAACACCAACAAAAATTTGCCTTCTCATATTGCCAGTAGGCAAACAATGAATGAGAAAAAAAACATGCACCAAAAAATATATGAAAATGAAAAAAAAGTATATATATATATATTGAAAAAGGAAGCAAGAAACAGTGAAAGAGGAAGAGAAGCACTCGCAGCTTTACACAAATGCAAAAATAATCCCCAAGTTGCCCATAAAAGTTTATTTCCCACACACACACACACACTCATGCATTGGTGGAAAAAAAAGATCGAAAAATAAATGAATACAAAACCGACAGACACTCAAAAATTTTGCGCATATTGAGAGATGTGCTGGAAATATTTTCACACCGACAAAACGACAACAACAACAAAAGCAACTGGGGAAAAGAAAACAGAGGAAAGGCAAAAATAAAACTTCCTGCACAACTCAATTATACTTTACAATAAGCTTAGCCCATATGCAAGAGAATTCTAAACTAGTTTTTGAAATCGGCAATGGGAATATGAATATCAATTTCCTCCAACAACAACAACAAAGACTAACAAAAAAGTACTCTCTCCTAACTTGCTCTGTCCTTTTGATTTGCGTGCGACCAAAAAGGATATGTGAAATCAAAGGGTTTCGATTGCCCAGCAACATGGCGGCTTGGCGGGGGTACAAAAAAAAGAAGCGATATTAAAATACTGTTGATGACTTCAAATCAGATATCAAAAGCTCTTTTTTCGTATGTTGAATGCAGCAAAGTTTTTGACGATAAAAATAAAAAGGACCGGGGAGCCAAAGGTTAGCTGATAAATAAGATCGAAAAATCAATAATGCCGATATCCCAAGAGCCAGGTATAGTCTGAATATATCACGTTTCAATTCAAGTAAAATTTAGTACCATATAATCAAAAACTGAATTAAAATGAGATCAGTCAGTGAATAACACAATCATATAAATTCATATTCTAACAAACTTTCTAAGTACCAAATTTAAATTATATCGGTCAATAAATGTTAAAGATATGCGTAAATCAAAATCTGGTCCCAAGATAGTATGGTCAGATTCAAGATATACCTTAAGTCAAGATATTGCTGTCCAATCCGAATGAAATTTGGTACACATATATACTACTATATAAGTTTTCTAAATCGAACAATGAATAACAAAAATATTTTCAAAATTAAGTATGGTCCTTACAATTTGTTGCATTCCGATCCTGTCGACTACGACAAATGTGCTGCCTATTCAAAAAAAATAACTATAATCCAAGTCCTACCTCGATAACTTTAAAGCTCAGGAGCACTACTGCATAAAAGCAAACTGACCAAAAGTCTGATAGACGGATCTGACTCAATCGACAGATACTAACCAATGTGGAGGTCCTCGAAAATATTTGACCACTATCTAAATTACCTCAAGGCTTTTGCTTTTTAACTTCTAAGGAATTTGGAAGTACTTTTTACATTCTAAGAACTCCGTAAACCGTAATATCTGAAGAAGACAAACACAAAGAAGAGAATAAAATCAAAAAAGACAAATAGAAAGACAAAATAATCCTGAGACCACAACTAATCGAGTCAATTCAACTAATGTTCTCAGCCGCTTAACAAAATGAGAGCATGACTGCCAGGACAGGGGGAAATCCCCAATAGTATTGCTGGCAGTTAGCGGAGAGCGAAATGAACGTCAAAACGTCACTCTCATTCGGCCGCATATCAAGACCTGTCAGTTTGATGGACAATCTGGTGAATCGGCAACGGCGAAGAGCATATCGCGTGATCCATATAGCATTGCTATTTGGTCTAATGAATTTGAAAGAGAAACAAACCTTTTTAGACACAAAGCAATAGAAAGAAGAATTTATCAATTTCGATAATCTTTTGGTGCAACACTGCAAGCGAAAGTACAGTTTGTAAAGAGAATAAATACTTTCCAAAGTGCATAACTTTTAAAATGGTGAAACTCAGCCGAGCTGACCAATCTTTCACTCTTGACTGGGGCAGGCCATTTATTGGCAATTTTCTTACTTCTCTTTTTCTCGTAACACACAAACACACACACACACACAGACAGAGAATTGGAAATATTTCCCAAATGCATGACAAGGCGTCCAAGCTTGCTAAGCAGCAACTGAATTGAGATTTGTGCATTGACCGTACCGCAATCCAATTTGCCTAAAATATACTTGAGAATCGTGACTGAAGAGTTTAGAAATGTTGACCTAAAAAAAAAAACAAACAAAAACAAAAAAATGAGAAAAGAGTGGTGTCAAACTCGGACTGAGCAAATAAGAAAATAAAAATAAAAACAGTGACAAATGCAGCTGCGAGTTATTGTATAAGCTCTTGAACTAATGCCTCTGGATTCTCCAGGCTACTGGGCTCCCAAGCATTAAACTCAAATACATATACAAAAGGAATTCACACGCGAGTCGCAAACGGGGCCAACAAACAAATTGACCAAAGTTTTAGCAACCGCAAGACAAAAAGACATGACCGCAAAAAGGCGCTCGCGCACACAGTAAACCAATTTCATTGCCTACTTAACGGCGCGAGCAAAGCTCCCCGAGGGTACAGAGGACAAAGAGCGATACCTAACGGAACCGAACGGAACCAGCAAAAAACAAAAAAAAAAGGAGCAGACACAGCTGGCAGCTATTTAAATTTGAATTAGAATGGAGGTTAGGAAACCTCCGTTACCGCCACAAACTTTGCCATATGTAACGGTGGAATCTTTATGACTCTGTCTGTATATATCTATATATATGTGTATGTATGTGTGTGTGTGTGTATGTTTATATGGCAACATGCACATAATTGTCTAGGCTACCACAAAATCGAGCAAGTTAGTTGAGTGGGATACAAAGTATGCAACATTTTGCCGACATTACTTGATTTGCACAGTAAAACTCCGACAAAGCTCTAGTCAGCTGGCCGAAGACGGCAATTAATTCAGTTCAGTATGAAAATCTGGCAAATGCTATTCGAACCGCAAAGGCCCCACCGAAAACTTGCTCAATTTGGCTTGCAAAATGGAGTGGGAGGATATGGGATGAATACCATCTAGGGTCTAGTTGGTTGGGCACATAAAATACCGCTAAATACATGCACATGTGCTGCGTGTGCTTGTCTATGCTTGTCTGGCAGGCTGGCTGGATGGCTGGCTGGCTGTGTTGGCTGTACTTTAATTAGATCATATTTTGCCCTAAAGAAAAAGGGAAATGGAGATGCAGAGTGGTAGGAGCGAAAGAGAAAACCTGCAGAAAACAATTTTATGACTAGTGAAAAAATTCGTATTTTCGAATGAACAAAAATCACACACTCTATTTTTGATTATTTAATAAAAATATTTAATTAAGATTGGATTTATATGATATAGAGGCTCGTTCTAATAGATTCTGATATACATTTAATGCAGGACATATATGAATCTTTAGATCTTTACTTGACCAAATCTGGTCTTGATAGAAAACTTCCGGTTTGTGCTTGACCAAATCTTATGTGTATTTAAAGCAGAATATATAGAAATCTTCAGGCTTATATTTGACCAAATCGAACCATTACTTAAAGCAGGCTATTCAGGAACCTACCGGTTGTTGCGTGACTAAATCCGAAATATATTCAGACTAGGCTACATAGAAATCTTTCGCTGGCAAACTTCAAGACAATATGAATATCTAAACTGATTGCTCCGTACATGTTAGAGTATTAAAAGAAAAAGTTTTGTGCGGTCTCTCTCTAAAAAAAAAAAAAACCAACCAACTCGCACACGTGTGACGGGTCTCCATCATTTCTAGCTTGTTCTCTTTTTAGAGTGTGCGTGTGTGTGATTTCGTAGCTGGGCTTGAATTTCGGAGGCACTTCACATGTCAAAGCACATTATGCTCACGCACAGATATCCACTGCATGCCGCTAGTTGGTTGCTTTGGGGTCGTCGCCCCAGCATCCCAGATTCCTAGCTTCCCTGTCAAAATCACAGTAGCAAAAACACGGTTAGTTAGAACAACCACCGTCACCACTGTCACTGGCAGTGTCAGTGCCAGCGCCACCAAGAAGTAAAACTGACACTCCCATTGCCACTGTCACTGACGCTGTCAAGCTTTCTGCCAGTTCTTCCTCTGGCTCCCTCCTTTGTCTGTCTCTTGAAAAGTCTACCAATTTGTGGCCCCTTCCAATCAACTGGCAAAATACTCCAAAGTGATGAAAGAGAAACTTTGTCTTCTTTTGAGTCGAGTCGCCTTGGTTACTCCTTCTCCACGCTTCATTCGTTGATAGTCGCTGGTAAAGAGCAAGCGTCGTTTCAATATTTGCATTTTAATTGAATTTCCCTAAATTACTTTGTTTATAGTTGATGGAAATTTTGCGGAAAATGTTTTACAATCATTTCAATTTGATTGTAATATTTTTGTTCTTTTTTTCCTTCTGTTTTGTATCAACATTATTTCTTTAGTTTTTGTTTGTTTTATTTGTTTGTTGAGGGCTTTTTAATGGTAGACAATTATTTTGAATAGTTTATGGTAAATTGTATAACATTTATGTATTCCCAAATCTCTTCAAATTAAAAGAAGCTTATTTCGTATTCTTTTGAAAAATGAGACTATAAAATTTGTTAGCCAAAATGTAAATTACTTGCAAGCCCAAGGCAATCCTGTCATCATTGTCATGGTAACTGCAGCTCTCTGCCTCTTTGTCACCTTCCTGTTCTTGCATCAGCATTGTCATGTTACATGTGTGGCCGGTCATACTACAAATAGATCACATAATATTGCTTGAGCTTTGTCTTGGTAAATTTACAAATTAATTAGAGAAGCTGAAAGTACATTTTCATTTTTAATTAGAAAGTAAGGCCTCAGGCTTTGAAAAATTAAAAGACAGAAATTTAAATATTTTTTTTGGCTTCCTTCACAAATTTTCAGATGAGTTTTGTGAAGAATATCCACACAATTTAATGCCTACACCTGGCTATTGGATTGAATGTTCACGCCAGAAAATAACGCTGCCAACACCGCATACCATCTGGGATGAGAGCGATTCGGAACATGAGGATTTACGGGCTGGCAGTGCCAGCGATGCCTATTTGGAGCGCGAATGTAGTGATCTGTATGAGGATGATGAGGACTCGGAGGCCACACCTAGGTAATTGATTTATTATCAAATAATTGTATAACGTTTCTATATTAACATCTTAGATTCTCATATAGTCCGAGAAAAAAGACAATTATCGAAGAACAATGGGATCAACAGGGGGCATTTGAACTCATCTCTGTCGAGCAGGAGACTTATGAAAAATATTTCTATGGCACTGAGCACTGGAATTATTTTACAAGTGATGAAGATCTGGGTCCAGTCATATTGTCCATCAAACAAGAGACACTGAACGGTCGTGATCAGTTTCGTATTCTGGTGCGAGCTGGTTCCTACACAGTTCATGGACTGATACCGGCGTCCTGTGTGTTTGCCGATAGGTAAAAATCTGAAGAAAAAAAAACTCAAATATCCCGAAATGGAAAAGTTTGAAAAATTATATTATTGTTTGCTTTCTTAACAGATATAATCGTGAGGAGGTAGTTAGATCTTTAGGTAAAGAAGTTAATTTAAATCCACCTTTAACATTAGGACAGTTACCCGATACGCCAGAAGAATTACTAAAATTAGATCAGGTAAAATTTGAACTTTTTCTTTATTCCACCTAATCTTGATTTTAATATGAGATTTCGAAAATCGGTTAGGTTTTTATAAAATCAGAATTAAAAGTTGGCGTCATATTTGTCAAAGAGGAACAATACACTGAGGAGCAAATTTTAGACAATAATGAAAATTCACCGCTCTTTGATGAATTCCTAACGCTATTGGGAGATCGTGTACGACTGCGTGGTTTTGATAAATACAAAGGTGGCCTTGATACAGTTCATGATCTTACAGGTAAACTTTTTTGACTTTTTCATAATCCCCAGGGAACATCAATTATCGGATATTATTATCTTTCTTAGGTCTTTTTTCTGTTTACACAAATTGGCGTAATATTGAGATCATGTTTCATGTATCGACTTTGTTACCCTATGAGAAACACGATCCGCAGAAGCTTCAACGTAAACGGCACATCGGCAATGATATTGTCTGTGTGGTATTCCTGGAAGCTGATAATACACGTTTCAGTCCCGCCTGTATAAAAAGCCATTTTCTACATACTTTTATATTGGTAAGCTTAAAGTGATTTTATATATTTTAACTACTTTTATTACAGGGTTCTCTTAGGTATCTGAAACTACTCATATAGAAATATCGAAAAGTTCTTCAATTCTTGAAAATATCCTATTTAAAAATGAAGCTAGTCGAAACTTAAAATAGACTTTCTTATTTCTTTCAAAATCGAACCAAAATAATTTTACTGACTACCCAGGGACTCGATTTATTTATTCCCATCTCTCCAGTTATTTAAATGAAAATAACCTTTCGGGGTAACTCGGTCAATGAACTTCTGAGCCCTGCTAATTCGTTTAGCTTTCAAATTATTATAAAAAAAGAGTTCATTCTAGAAATATTCCGAGGTTCTGATTCGAATTTTTAACTGTGTCAATTTGAATCTGAATTCTGAATTTACCAGTGACTGTAAGAGCTGGCTTCTAATTTGCTAATTAAGTCTCTCATCAGAAAAATCAAAAAAAAAAAAAAAAAAAAAAAAATGGAATTTTTCATTCCCTTTGTTTTTCTCCAATAGGTTCGTGTGTCAGCACGCATCAAGCACAAGCCCACCCGTTATGAAGTATCTGTGGTTACTCGCGATGAGGTCGGTGCCTATAAGCCGTATCTATGGGAGCAGTCGGTCTTTGAAAAGGGACCGATGTTTCGGTGAGTTTTGTTTTGTCTCAATTCGAAAAGTTGGAAAATTTTGTTTTGCTTTTGTTTTATTTTTATTTTTTTTGTCTTTTATTAAAATTTCCAATTTTTTTTGTTTTTTTTTTTTTGATGTGAATAGAGAGTGGCTTTTGACGAAAATAGTGAATGGTGAACGTGCCTCATATTCGGCACCAAAATTCGCACGCATGCAGGAACGAACACGATCGCAAATGCTTGAGGATTTGGTGATGAATTTATCGAACCATGCTGAAACCGGTCAGATACCGAAACCATATAGACGCGGCTCCTGGCGACCAATCGGTGAGGATGAATATTTCAAAATGTTGCATGCCCGAGTGTTTGACAACAGTCAAATACAAATACAAATACAAAACAACATGACAATTAACACGAACACGAAGAACCATGTCAATTGCTATTGTTATGCCTGTGGTGCTTATTGTGGTGGTCAGAGTGGGAGTGGTGGCGGTGGCGGTAGTGGTGGTAGTGGTGGTGGTGCTAGCAATAGCTTTGCTGTTAGTGGTGGTGGTGGTGGTGGTGCAACAATAGCGGCAGCAGCAGCAACAACAACAGTAGCAGCAGCAGCAGCAGCAACAGCAACAACACACATACAATTACATCAGACAAACAATCAACAATCAGCATCATCAATACCGTCAGCGGTGGCGAGTGCGAGTGCGATTGCGAATGCGAATGCGACAGCTACCTGCGCCCTGTTGGGCCTTGATGTCTGCTGTGTGATGCATCTCTGTCTGAGGCATAGTATGTGTTGAGCTTACTCCACCCACACCTCGACTTGCACACTCCCCCCGACCCCCGACCCCAACCCCAACCCCCAGCCCCCAAAACCGCTCCGCATGCCTGCATGCTTCATGTAACAAATACAAAACGAGAAATGTTTCAAATAGTGAAATGAAAAGAATTCTTTATTATTTCTAGGACTTGTTCCTGTTGTTGTCATTGTTGTTGTCGTTGTTGTTGTTATTGTTGATGTTGTTGTTGATTTCAAGACTGTATGATTAATAGTTTTTTGTTGTTGCAACACTTCCAACTGCCCCGACACACACACACACACACACACACACAGGCAATTGCAATGCCCTTGCCCATAAGGCTTCCTGCTCTACTTTTTTCTTCTTCTTCTTTTATTATTATTATTATTATTTATTATTATTATTTTTTTTTTGCAAACACTTCCGTATCCGCCATTTATACAACCGCTGCCAAACACAAGGTAAAGAGAGCAGACAGAGGCCAAGACATTTGCGAGGCTACAGGAAGCAGAAGAAGGCCACTATCACTCTCTCTCTCTCTCTCTCTTTCTCGCTCTCTCACTGTGTCTCTGACACACACATAAAACAGGAAGAAGCAAGACCAAAGCAGTAGAAAAATAAGAAGACAAAAAAGAAGCCTGCCGAGCCGGCAGAGCCAAAGGAAATTCAAGTTGTCCTGGACCGTATTGCCTGGCATTGCTCTAACACACTTCTCACTCCTTTAACCTTGTCCATTGGTTGGAGCTAGCGGGACTAGCTCTCCTTCATCCTGTCGCACTTTATTCCGCTTTGTCTGTGAGGCATGTCCTGTCTTATCATGACAATCAAAAAGCGGCAAAGAAATATTTCGTACATATATTATTTCATCCAGAGTAGAGCAATCATTTCACAGTATACCCTGAATTCCCCGAGCACTCTCATTTTACGCGACTCTAGTGGTAGCTCCACTCCACTTTCTTTCAATGTCCTTTGCCTTTTGACTGTCTGAAGCGATTGCCATTGAATGTTGTCTCGTTATGTTAAGACTTTCCCGTAATTTATTTGTTTGGTATTTGTTACTTTTGTTGGTTAATCGAATTTCTAATTTCCAAATTAAAGTTAAAAGCTGGAAAAGTTTACCTATCAACATTCGAGAAAAGAGTGTACAGACTTTCTCTTTCTTTCACTCATTTTTTAACTCTTCAACACATTTGATATTCCTTTTACCTTAAAGTAGAAGCAAATCTCTCATCCTTTTGCTTTCGCTACACACTCACACCCACTCACACATCATACATAAAGCATACATAAATTTACACAACTGTACCAAGCTGTTTCTCCTTTGTTGTCGTGTGGCAGATGTCATCATACATTCAAAGAAACTATGCATATTAAATAACTTAATGCAAATTATTGATCGAATTTCTGATGCCTTCTATATTATTTTATTTTTTTCCAACTTTATTTTTATTTTGAGCTGAGCCAGCTTTTTCCTGATGTCTGTGCAAGTTTAAAGAAGAAAATATGGAAACCTTTAGGCTCGTCATCATGAACTTTGTTATACCCTAGAGCTTTCAGAATATTCAACATCATTTCTGCAATAAAACTGCTTTGATTCCTCTGCTATTTGCGGAATTGCCCAATAAGTATTTTGAAGTTATAATCAGCTGATTTCCTTAAATTGTCTTTGCTCTCAATACTTCAAAGTAAAGAATATAAAATTAAAGTTACAATCAACTGATTTCCTTGAATTTCTAACATTTTGGGTCTTTGTTCTTGTTCTCCATACTTCAAAGTAAAGAGTATAAAACGAATTAGTCCTGGTCTGTTATGTGTATCTTTAAATTACAATCAGCTGATTTCCTTAAATTGTTAGCTTTTTGACTCTTCGCAAAATGATATACCACTAAGGAATACAGGGTATACAATGAGTTGCTTCTGATCTTTTATAAGCATCTTTAAGATAGAATCAGCTGATTTCTTTTAAATTGGAAAAATTCTGTCTCTTTGTCCATCATACATATTTGCTCTTCGTTGTCCAAAGTAAAGATTATAAAAGGAATTAGTTCTGATCTTCTACGAACTGATGTTCTTCCATCTGATCTTTATAAAATAGTTATCCGTTCTACAAAGTAAAGAGTATAAAAATAATTCATTCTAGACTTAAATAAGATGGGTCTGTCTAACTGTTTGACTATTCCCACCAAAAACACCTTTCATACTGGCTTCATTTTTGAGCTCTTTGATGTCTGCTATAATCTAAGAAAATTCCCAATAGAAATAGTTCTTATTTTTTTGGCTCACTGCATGCCTAAAATTTATATTATTGCGAGAGCAAAAAAGTTTAAGCCAAATTGTAAAAAAAAAAGCCAAAAACTCTTTAAGTCAACCATTCAGACAGAGTGGCTCCTCTCCGATTCCCATAGAACTAGCCTGATCGGAATACCAACCTTGCCCTGAATGCGTGCCAGGAATACTCAAGACCTTCATTTGGCTTCTTGCTCAGAGTGAGACAAATTGAATTATTTGCTCAAATAACTTTAGCTCTGAAAGTGGAACATCTCATTGTGCCAATGGAATAACGCATTGCGGGCTCACTTGCATCGATTACCTGCAAGTGCAGGTCCTGTCCCCAGAGTGCTGTCCGTTTCGGGCTAGGGAAGGGAACAACCAGGCAGAACTATGCAAAGCAGACGGTATGAAAGCCGCAAGCAATCAATGGTCAGGGCAGGCCGGGATCGGTGAGTCCGCCGGCAGCTGGGCAACGGCTCAAGCCTTCTCCAAGTTCATATTTCTTGCATTGCTGAGACGGGGAGGGCTGGTGGGCAGAGAGGGGACTGGAAGGTCTAATAGGATTTCCATATGATGTATTTTATTGTTTGGTAGAACACAGCTGTTGGTGTATTCATCTGCCGACGTGTGGCTCAATCGGATTATTTGCGCCAAGCTCCTTTTTTTTGCTTTTGCCTTTCTCTTCGTTGCTTCCTTTTTCATTTTATTTGTTGCAAGCATTGCGATATCTTCAAGAAACATGTGCCTGTGTGTGTGTGTGAGTGTTGTAAATATATCTGTCATCTAGTCTAATAAATAGATGGATGTGCGTGTGTATGGATGCGGGGGGTGTGCTGTGAGTGTGGGTGTGGGTGTGAATGTCGAAAATTGCCTGATTGATGGCAATGAAACGCGCACAAAAGGCGTAAAAATCACCTTCATTTTATTTTCTGAGGGTGTGCCTTTTCTTTCCATTTTCCCTCAACGCATAAATCAAAACAAACTGATTTGCAACTCACACACACACACACACACATACACAGAGCAAACAAGAAATGTGTTAAGTTTTTTATAACACAACCAAAATTGGCTACATTCTTTTTGGAAAGGGGAAACAAATATAATATTTTCCTTATTAAGTTTATGAAACGAAAAAAAAACAAACACAAATAAATAAAGAATGATTTCCTTCAATAAATCCTTTAATTTTTTCAGATCTGTAATTTATTTATTAACCCAAACATTATTAAACAATTTAGCATGAAATTGTTGAAAAAAAGATAACACCAACAGACCCAAAAGAACACTATTTGTTTGACCCAAAATTGATTGACTAAAATAATAATAAAAAACAAAAAAATTATTATTTAATATATTTTTTTTATAAAATAAATTAGGTCACATGCGTCCCTCGTCACCACTGCTGGACTCGGTGAGAGATCAATTCGAAGACTATGATCAGTTGGCTAAAGATTTCACCCGAGTATTTCTAAATGAAGAACCATCGTGCCTAACAAATGCCCATCTCTTCGATGTGGTATTTCTGGTGGGTCAATCGAAACAGAAGGCCCGCCTGATAGGCGTACGCGCCATTCTTGGAGTACGGAGTCGTGTCTTTCAGGTAACAATCTAAACTATTATATTCCCGAACGTTAAACTCGGTCATAGCCGAATTTAGGATATGCTGTACCTAGTAGACGGAATTGAAAAACAAAAAGGTGGTAACCCCAGTGATAAGCCTAGTGGCAACACTGGTCGTCTACATTCACATAAAACCTGTGGTCTTAATATTCCTTTGAATCCAACAACACATTGTTCACAATAATGCAAGCACGCCATCTATCGGACTGTTCATTCGACTGTTTGCGAGTTAGGCAAGGGGAATTCAAATCTTGATTCTGAAACTTTGTTTTTTGTATATCTCATGTAAATATGGTCCGATTTTAGTCATGTTTGATATCAATCGCAAGATTTTTAGATTTCTAGCAACTTTTTGGTAGCAACTAATACCAAGATCCTTAATCTGTAGAAATTACAAGGCGTTGAAAAAGTGAGGGGGTGGAAGGGGGGGGGGGGGCTGGGGGATAAAAAAAATAAACGTGACCACCGTACACACATAAAGGGTCTGGATACCAAGTTTGGTTATCCTAGTCCTTATAGTCTCTAAGATTTAGGCGTTCACACGGGCGGATGGACAGACGGACGGATATGGCTATATCGATTTCTCTAATCACCCTGATCATATTGTGGCTAACAATGTCTCCTTCTCTATGTTATATACATTTGCACAAACTTAACCCTTACCCTTACCCCTAAGGTACAGGATATAACATTTTTTTCAAAACCCCTATAGATATATGAATATATAAATATATATTTTAATACGCCCAGGAAATGCTTTATGGCATACAAACGGGCTTTGGCTCGCCTCAAATACCCGTGGCTGAGATTTTCGCCCGCCCAGCGCCTTCGTTGGTTTCACCGCAAAATCAAAAGCCCAAAAGTAATAACTATTTGACTGTACCGGATTCCGATTCTATACGACCAAAGAGTGTGCCCTCATCGCCGATGGTGAAGAGAGCCTTCTCCAGGCTGGGCACGATCACAGCTGGCTGGGGGCGTTCGATACGTAATAAGAATACAAATCAATTGAATCCCGATGATAAAAAGAAATGGATCTCATCAACAGATTGTTCGAGTAAGAGTTTTAAGTTCGTGCAAGGCAAATATATCGATGTGTGTTCTTTTTCTCTGTTTTCGTTCTCTTTTTCTCTCCTCGTTTACGTTTGTTACGTCTCTTCGCATCCGCATCTGTATCCGTATTCCGCCCACCGTCTCCGTATGTTTTATTGCCTACACTTTTGTAAAAAAAAATATTTATATACTTATATAAAAAAAAAACAACCAACTAACTTATCAACTTGATCAAATTTCACAAAACAATACAAAAAAAAAATAATGACAATGACTTTGGCTGGTTTTTACTTACTACTTGCTACGCATAAAACAACAACTAAATCTACAAAAAAAAAAAAAAACAAAAAAAAAACAAAAAATTATCTATCAAATGCAAACAAAAATGCACAAAAAAAAAATAAAATCCGCACGCACGCTCCAAAATCTTGCCTGATTCTCTAAAATCTACAAAATTTCCCTTGATATATATATATATATATATCTTCTCTTTCCTCTGAATTATTCTTTCTATTTTTTTTTTTTTTTAACTGCCTCAAATACCGTGGATTCGTTTTTTTGGGAATTATTATTTTGATTTTGATCAATCTAAAAACAATTTTCATAACTTCAATCACAAATATCGTGGATTGCAATTTGATTCATTTGAATTTCCCATCAATTCACTTGTAATTCAATCATTTTTATGCACATTAAAAAACACACAATCTTTTGGCAAACGTTTGTAAATTTAAATTTCACTTTTACTTTACAAAAAAAAAAAAATTAAAAATATTGGAAATACTTTGCATGAAATTGGATATAAATAAATCAATTAAATTCACCATTGCACTATTTCTTTCTCCCTCTCTCTATCTGTCTGTCTGTCTCTCTCTTAATGCATTTTTTCTGTTCTCTTTGGTATATTTTAATCTAAATCCATTTTATATTTCATTTTCGTTGTTTTGTTGTAAAAACCATAAAAAAACAAAATTAATTATTCAACTAAATTAAAACAAATTGAATATTTTGTCATTTCTCATCATGCGCGCCAACGTCAATCACCACCAACGCCACCACTTCCGCCTCTCACCATTAATAAATTCAAAATAAACAAAAAACAAAAAAAAAAAAAAAAATAATAATAATAATAATATACAAAAATTAATTTAATTTTTATTCATTTCGATTTCGCCAATAATTTTTTACCTTTTTTTTTTGCTAAACCAAAAAAAAAACTCATCATAAAAACCCTTGAAATTATTTCGGACAAAAAATGTTTTATATTTATTTTTTTAACTTGACCAAAACACGCACCCTTTGCCCCCTAATTGCGCGTAATTATAATTACTAAAAAAACAAAAAAAAAAAAAACAAAAAAACAGATCGAGATAGTAAGGACAAAGACAAAGACAAGCCGGGCAACAATCAGTTGGCCGTACCCCGCCTATCCGTTTGCGCTGATGCCCAAAAAGTCGATCGAGCCAAACTGGCACAAACCGAATTCAATATCATTGAATTCGATCCGGATACATTTCGAGTGCTCTTGGACTATCTACACACAGGCACTTGCCCTCTAACCTGCGTCTCCATACCAGGTAAGTTTTATTTTAATTAACCATAAAATTTATTTTCTTCTTAATGGAAAGGATAATCTTTCGTTCCAAGAATCCTAAGACAAGCATTGGTCTAGTGTCAGAAGTAGAGATAAGTGGTACCTGGAGTATGGAGAAAAAATAAGAGTCAAAGTTAAGGATCCCAATGATCCCATAGGGAAGCCATTCCACGATCTCCCTACCCGTGTTATTTCTAGTGTCAGAAGTAGAGATAGTTGGTACTTGGTATATGGAGAAAAAATAAGAGTCAAAATTAAGTATCCCAATATCCCTCTGACGTCTATAGGGAAACCAGTCCACGATCTCATGAATATTCTGAATATTTGTAATAAGTAAAGTTAGTTAAAAACCCTTTCTACTTATCGATTATGTTCAAAAGACCCTAAACAACTCAGGGGCAAAAAAATAATATTACATAGTGTTGGGAATCCCAAAGGGTTGTAAAAAATTACGAATTCTTTTAGAAATTTTTTCTGGCTTAAATCATATGAAGGGAATAAGTCAGTAAAAATTAGTCCTTAGACCGATATAGGTTGGTATGATAACTATATGATATAGTATTCCGATCCGGCCGTTTCCGACGTATATAAGAAGGCTGTATACCAAGTTTCATCAAGAAATTTCTATTCCAAAGACAACTTCTATGGGTCTAATATAATATATAAAATCCAACAAAATATACTCGTTTTCTTTAGCAAGAGTATAAAATCGAAAAGGTCAGCACGTTCAGCGTTCAATTTGTTAGCTTAAGAGAGCTTTATTCCTAGATTAACTTTTTGTATGTAACCAAAAAATGCTTACCACTTTCCCATTGCATAAATAATATTGAGTGCACTCTTTAAAAATAGCATTAAAGAGAGAAGAGTAGCCCGAATTCCATGGTGGCTCATAAAGAAATTGCTGACAAAGCCGTGAAAAAAAATCATTCATTTGATTCTGAAAAGGAAGTCCTGATTTTTTTTTTTTTTACATATTCCATACTGAATCGGCTTAGCTTTGAATCCGCATATATTTTTGGCTGATATTTTCGGGTAAAAAGAGAAATATTTATTTTTATATATTCCTGATGAATTGACTGGTATGACAAATAAAAAGGCAAATATTTTAAGGCGGCTTAATAAAAGTCTGCCAGTTCATTGTTCCATTAAATTCTGTGCTCCTGCTTTCGTATGGAACACACAGAGAAATTCGTAGTTTTGGAAGATTCTTTTAGATTGAAGCCCGTACTGAGTGGGATTAGCCCTTTGGCCAGAATCTGTCCAATGCAGGGTGCACCAGGGAGCTTTGTGCTTTTAATCAGCAAAAAAAAAAAAAATTTTCCCATTCTTTATTCATTCCACCAACTGGATTCTACACTCCTCTACCTCCCTCTTGAGCTCTGAGAATCAACCTGCTTTTCATTTAAATATTAACCTCTGACCGAGTACATTTTTCGCTCTCCCCCTACTCTCAGCCAGTGTGCCACTTTATTTCTATACAAAATTAACCACAATCTGGACACGCTCAACCCTTGCAACCACGAAATTCCCCTAAAAAATTTACCCACAAACAATTCTATATCCTTGACCCTCTGGTGCTTTGGACCAAAAACAAAATGTTTGCAGCTTATTTGTTTTGAAATATAGGAACAAAAAAATAATAATGGTAATTTGCTGCAGGTCTGCTATGTGCCGCGGAACATTATGATTTGCCGGAACTACTGCAGGCGTGCTTCCATCATTGCAAGCAATTTTTACGCATCGAGGTGGTCTGTCCTATGCTCATATCGCTGGAGAATTACTACTGGCGTTACACATCCGCCTCCGAGCTGGTGAACATGATACTATCCTTTGTCGAGAGCAAGGCTCATGCGCTCTTCAAATGCCCCGAGTTCCTCAATCTGTCCGAGTCCATGGTACAGATGATAATGTGTCGAGAGCTTCAGACTCCAGAAATACGAAAGTTCGAAGCCATGCTGGCCTGGGCCCAAAACAAAGTGGCCAAACTGAAGAACCATCCCAATAAGGATACACAATTCGAATTCGAATGCATTATGGAGCGTTTGACGCGCGACCTCAATTTGTGTCGCATCTCGCCGAGTGAACTCCTCACCGTTGTCCTGCCATCCAAGTCAATGAAAAACGAGCGCATCATGGAGACACTCATGGTGCAGGTGAATCTGGGCACGTATCGTATGCCAGAGCTGGATGCGTATCGTCAGCAGTTGCGACAGCAAGAGTCTGCCGAGGCGACCGTACAAGTGCACCGGGGTGGATGAGATAGTAAGAATGTGAGTTTCGATTTGGACCAACAACCACCGCTGACCGCCGTTGCCATGCCCGTTGCCGTCGCAACGGAAACGGATAGCGCCGGCACACCCACCGCCACCAACACTCTCGGCATAATTGGCGGCTACGGTGGCATCACACTCGACGTCCGTGGCTATGCGATGGCTTCCCTCACGGCGGCCCTCGAGCAACAGCAACAACAGCAGCAGCCGCTACAACAGAAACAACAACAACAGCAACACCACCTTCTGCAGCGCGATGCCACCGATGAGGAAGTGGAGATGTATGCCAGCTTTGACACGGCCCCAAGCACCAGTCGAGTGGCTGCCCAAATGCAGGCGGCCAAGGAGGCTCGACGCAAGCGTTGGGCAGCCGACGGGGCCAGTGGCAGCAGCGATGGTGGCTGCGCCAGCGGCAGCAGTGGCAGCGGTCGACGTTACTAAAATGAAAGCAAATAATTATATTAAATAACGGTTAATGGACAGTCTGAGTGAGTGCATGTCTGTGTGTGTGTGTGCCTGTGTGTGTGAGTGTGTGCGTGTATGTGCATGTTTGTGCATGTAAAATTCTGCCTGTTCACCACCAAAACCCTTTATAAAAAAAAAACCATCCAAATCGAAACTGACATTATTAACTCTTACATTCACCCCGCAAGGCACCAAGAGCAACAACAACAACAAGAGCAACAACCAATAAAGAACTCCCCCAAAATGTAAAAACTAATTTTCTATCAAAAAAAAAAAAAAAAACTACCCATCAAAAAAATATGCACAAAAATAAAAAAAAAAAAATACCAAAAGAAATCCTTGCAAGATATCACCTATCAGCCTATATATAACTATATATATATATATACTATATATGTATGTGTGTATATAAAAGCAAAACAAATTGTTTATTTTGTATATATAAAAGAACAAAACCTTATATATACATATATATATATATTTGGATTTCCATTTTTTTATAACAAAAAAAATCTTATAAAAAAAAAAAAAAACAAATTTTTTGTGTAATGAAAACAAAAAACCCAAACTAAAACGCTTACTAATGTAAAACAAAGACTAAAACAACAAAAAGAAAAGTAAATAAGTTAAAAAAAAAAAATTGTTTTTTAATAAAAAAAAAAAAAAATATATATATATATTTCGATTGTGTAAGCTGTCCTTCACAACCTTTTTCCCCACCAAACTAACCGAAAAAAAAATTCCCTAAAATTAAAAATACTTTTTTTTTTTGGTTTGTTTTGTTTTTGCAAAATTTAAAGAGCTCATGGAATATTTTTGCAAAAAGAAAAAATAACTAAATATTTATAACCTTAAAAAAATAAAAATAAATATATATATACATATACATATATATATGTATGTATTAATATTAAATAAATGTATTTCAGTATTATATAAAAAAAATAAAGTAAAAATATTGCTAACGTTTTGACTGTTGAATTTCGAAATTAAAAAAAAAAAAAAAAAAAAAAAGTTTTTTGTGTTTTGGGTTTTTTGTACAATTCATTAAACAAATTTTTTAGATAAAACAAAACCAACAAATAAAATAATTAAAATAATTAAAAACCAAAAAAAAAAAAAAAACAAATACAAACTTGATGTAAATAAAATATTTGCTTGTCATATGCTGTGTAATAATTCTTATATAAAAACCTTAGGCATATACATGTTCATAAGTAAGCCAAAAAAAAAAACAAATGTTGAGATAAATGATATATCAATTAAATATATATATATACAGATATATATGTGTGAATTCCAGATATTAAAAACAAAAAAATACCACCACTAACAGGAACAATAAATATCGAACCAGATGAAACTAACTAAATTCTCAATACTAACCAAATATTTTTGAAAGAAAAAACTAATAAATAATCTAACAAAAAAAAATTATTTAATTAAATGTTCACAGTTACAAATTAAATATAAAAATAAATCCAGGTGTTTCCAAATTTACAAAAAAACAAAAAAAAAAAAAAAATAATAATACCAAAATAAAATGGTGGCTCTTAACTGCTTGGCACCACCGCATATGTTCAAAATGACAAATATATATATATATATATATATATATATATATATATATATATATATATGTATTTAAAATAAATAGATAAATAATATATAGAGATACTATATACCCAATGTAAATTGTTAAAAATAAAAAGGTTGGAAAAGGGTTTCACATTTAACTTTCAAAAACAAAAAAAAAATGTTTAAATATCTGAAAGGATTTCATTGAATTGCCGAACTGAATTTATCAGCAAAACAAGCAAGCTTAAAAACACTTGAGCAACACAAGAAATTATATATTTAAGCCAAGTAACGGAAACCGGCAAACCTAAAAGCCCAAAACATACCAGTATAATCCTGATCAAAAAAATATATATATATATATATTGTTATTCATTTCTTTGAGTCTTTGCCTGAAATTCCCAGAATTATATTTTTCTTTTCTCTACCCCAAAAAAAAACAAGTGTTTCTAAGCGTTTGTACTGTGCTGTTAAGCAAAAAGGAAAAACTTATATATTTCTCAAAAAAAAAAAAAATATATATTAAAATATTTATTTCGGTTTTGCCGAACTGAATAGGTTGGTATAATCTGAATAAATTAAAAAAAAAAAACAAACATTTTTAAGATTTGCACTTTTTTCTCTTATGGCAAAAAAAAAAAATATATATATATATATATTCAATCGGCCAAGATCATCAAGTTGTTCATGTACACTTATCAGTTCCAAGGATAAAGGTGAAATCAAAAATTTAAAACAGTTAAAAATTAAATCTTTAGAAAAAAATATCAAAACAAAATAAGCTAAGTCTAAAAAAAATATATATATATATATATATATATATTCATATAATAAAAATCTTTTTTTTTTTTGGTTTTTACAAAAAAAAGTACAGTTTATGCCTGCCTGGGAAAACGAAAAAAATGAAAAAATATTCAAATAAACATATAAATATATATATCATAGACTTTGGGACTCGTTTTGAGCCACAACAGTTGAACATAAATAAATTGGTGTATTGCTAATAAATAAATAAATAAATACAATACAATATATGTCTACAATGTTGTAATTTCCACAAAAAAGAAAACAAAAAGCTGAAAAGAAAATAAATAAAATAAATTTGAATCATTATACAATATTTACAAAATTGGGGAAAACTATTCCAACAAATATCCAACATATATACATAGCTATAGAAAGACAAAAATAAATAAAATCGAACATTTAATTAAATCGAGAGCTACTGCAATTACCTAAACTATGCAAAATAGTCAAACTAATTGAAAAGTCAATAGTCTTGGCGCTCGGCCAGTCAGCTCAATGCAATGACTTGTAGGGTTTTAGGCTAAATATTTTTTGTTTTCTCTTTATTGATTGATTGATTTTGGTTATTTAACTTATTTCAAAACAGAGCCTCTCGCAACCGAGCAGAGGCTGCAGAAATAAAAGGCGCATATTCTAAATACATTTGACTCTTATGGCCGGCGGAATGGCTGCGGATATTTCCATATCTCTGGTCGGACTGTCCGGTGTTTAAGCCCGTTCAAAGCAAATATATACTTACACATAAAGTAAAACTTACAATAAAATCAAAATATATAAGTATACCTAAACAATAATAATATTTGTGTTAAAAAGCGAAATAACAACCACAACAACAACAAAAGTAAAATGCCTGCGAGTATTCGCCTGATTTCGAAATGATCTTTTTGCGTCAAGGCAAGATGCACCACTCAAAAGGAAATCACGTCTTCCATGAACACCCAAAAAAAAAAAAATAAATAAAATAATAAAAAAATAAAAGCAGAAAACAACAACAACAAAAGTGTGCATCAAAGATTTTTTGATTTTCGGAAATCGTGAAAATACTCGCTGGCATATTTGGAATTTGATTTAAGCCTGTTGTATGCCCTATTTACAATAACCAAAAAAGAATAACAGAAAATTGTAATTAATCTACTTATGTATATGTGCGTGTCTGTGTGCGTGTTAAAACGAGTATGTATTTACGTACTTATAATAATAATTATATATTTTACATATATGTATATATATACATTCATATATGCATATACATATATGTATATATATAAAATATATATAAAATAAAAATAATAAAACAAGAACATGAATTTGGCAAGTAAAACTCAAAAGCATTACGCGTATTTATTTAAGCGAAACTTCACAATTATTATTATTATTGCTTGGGTTTCGCAGAGGGCTTATTATTGTAGTTACTTTTAGTAAGATAATTTGAATTTAAAGATCTATCGAACAGACCTTCATTATTTGTAACAGTCAAAATTTTCAAATCACTTTGACTCCCTGCGGGCAAGCAGGCTGGTGGCCCATAGATGGCGCGCCTGCGTCATATGCGCCATTGGAATTCAAAGCGACTCTGGCCCATCAAGTTGGCATCTCTGATTTTCCTTGGGTTTCGCAGAGGGCTGATTATTGTAAGATAATTTCAATTTAACGAACGATACTGACTATAAACAAAATCGGACCTTGATTATTTGTAACAGTCAAAATTTTCAATTCACTTTGACTCTCTGCGCGCAAGCAGGCTGGTCACCAATAGGTGGCGCGCCTGCGTCATATGCGCCATTGGAATTCAAAGCGACTCTGGCACTATCAAGTTGGCATCTCCGTTTGAAACGTTTTCGCTGGTTGACACTAAAATATTTGATTTAATTTTCAAGAAAATCTTAATTTTTGCTTTTCATAACACAACTATAATCACATCGACGGCAATATTTAGCTATTGAATGGAGAACTAAGTCTTAACTAATTAACCATAAGTTGAAATTTTTTAACATATTTCTTTCAATCAAGTTGGCATGTATAGTACAAGCAAATGCTAGTTAACAAGGTGAACGTATTCGCTTAGATAGCTTATTCGTATTTTTCATTTCAAAGGGCTAACACTTCATCTTCTCATTTTTCATTTTTTTTAAATACAATTTTTGCGTTTGTTTTCATTTCGGGATTATTAAGTTTATTTTTTTTTTTTAATTTTTTGTGCTTTCGCTTTACATGAAGATTTCAGAAGCGAAGGATTTCACCATATCTCCTCTTTTATAAAGTTTATTTTTATTTAATTTATTTATTTTTTTTGATTTTGCTACATGCCATGGGCTCTCTTTTAACACCTTAGGCAGTCGCTCCCATAGTCTTCGAATTTGTTTATTATAATTTTCCAAGTTTAATTTTACATTACAGAAAAAATGATATAAAAGGCAAATATTCAATAGCAATATGTTTTTTTTCTTTATTAACTTCATTTTTTAATTCGTTTTTGTTTTTATAAGCCATGGGCTCTCTTTTAACACCTTAGGCAGTCGCTCCTATTAAATGTACATTTCAGAAACGAAGGATTTCTGAGGGATTGCAGTATTTGACATTTCATAATATCTTTTATAAAGTACATATATTTTTATTTAATTTTGTTTTTGTTTTTTTTTTTTTTTTTTTTAATTTGCTATATGCCATGGGCTCTCTTTTAACACCTTAGGCAGTCGCTCCCATAGTCTTCAAATTCGTTAATTATAATTTTCCGGTAATATTCTGATCGAATCGATCTACGCTGTAATTGTCGCCTTAATCGGCAAGTGAGGCAAAAAAAAAAAAATATATATATATAAATGAAATAAAAAAATAATAATAATAATAATAATAATAATAATAATAATAATAATAATAATAATAATAATAATAATAATAATAATAATAATAATAATAATAATAATAATAATAATAATAATAATAATAATAATAATAATAATAATAATAATAATAATGATAATATTCATAATTTATTTTTTTTTATTTAATTATTTCTTAATTTACATCTATTCGGTTCCAATCGTGCATTAATTGCGTGCAGACGTGTTTTGTGCTAATAGGCATTGCATGTTTCGCTTTGCGTATATTTTTTGTATAATTTGGTTGTTTACCCGCTTACTAGCGAACATTGGTGACGTGCTAAACACAACACCTTGAACGATAACAAAATTAAAGACAATAAGCATATACAATATAAACTAACTAAAGTAATTAATTCGGTCTGCGCTTTGGCCCCACGTGGGTGGAAAAAAAAAAAACAGAACAAACCCAAAGCGAGGCTTAGCTTGTGACGAAAATTCTATTTATAAACTGCACTACTGCTACCTCACTCCTGATTGGCTGATGCTCAATACTACGTGGGCTCGCTCTACTGCGACAGTCTGTCAGCAATTTAGTAGGGTGGACCCATCGTTAGTACTAAACTAATTCTTTTCTTTGTGACTTTCATACATGGCATGCAATAACAATAATCGCACCACCTGGTCTCCAGTTGCGGACACCATACAAGACACCCTTGCTGAAAGAATGAATAAAGCGGCGGTGAAATTACAAAGCTCATGCGCAGGTAAACTAAAACCTGTAGAAACTGCAGCCTCTGCTGAGACTCTGACACCATACTTTACCAGCCAATACTCAAGTGAGGCACCGTAAAGCTCCTCATCTACATACAACAATAACGTACACTATAGTGCACAGCCTCAAAATGCTACCTCAAGCAGTATTAATTTGAACTCTGTTATCGAGCCACCCAATCGATCTACAACTGATGCGGTTGTTGAAAAAGCGGAAGCTGCAGTTGCGCGACTCCTGCGGAGCCAGAGTATAATGAAAGAAAGAAAGATTAAAAGAAAGAACTTGGACCCACCTCCAATCCAACAAGCCAACAAACGGCTTGACGGTAAAAATTCCCCCACTAGGACAGGACCTAGTCCCTCGGTACCCGGGGTTAATAATACCAACAGATTTGCCAAACTAGCCGATTTCACATATGACGACAGCGACGAAACAATAAGTGTTTGTTCTGACACAGAGCAAGCACGGAATCTGCCACTACAGGTCGCTATGGACACCGACCCAAACCTAAATGAAAAAACCACAACTACGCAGCCCCATCGCCAGAAAAAGGCACCGCCTATCGTTTTGACGGAAATCGAGGACCTCAACGATTTGAAGACAATACTGAATACAGTTGTTGAACCCAATACTATAGACTTTGGAAGCAACATGGGCAGGACTACCCGGATATACGCAGCCGACGCCAATGCTTATAGAGCGGTTGTCCGAAAACTGGAGGAGCTCAATATTGAGTTCTACAGTTACCAGCTCAACGAGTATAAGCCGTTTAGAATTGTTGTGAGAGGACTACACCACTCAACCTTACATCACGACATTAAAAACGAGATGCTGGCGCTGGGCCACACGGTCACTCACATACACAATCCTAAAAACAAAAATACAACGGAGGCAATGAACTTGTTCTTTATTGACATCAAAGTGGCCAGCAACAACAAGACAGCCCTCAGCATTGGCATGTTAAACAGGCAGCGTGTGAGATACGAGCCTATGAGGAAGCAGAGTGATATTGCCCAATGCAATCGCTGCCAGGACTTCGGACACACGGGCCGATACTGCAGAAAGCATCCTCGATGCGTGAAATGTGGTCAGGATCACCGCTCTGCAGAACGCGACCGAGCTATTGGTGCCCCCCCAACTTGTGTGCACTGTGCTGGCAATCACCCCGCCACGTATAAGGGGTGCCTTTGGTACCAGGAATACCTAGCTAAGTCCAGAGGATCAAGAAGGAAAGAAAATGCCGCTAGCAAGACGAACCGGGTCACTGTTCAGGCAGACAGACAGAATCCCATAGTGTGGGAAACTAAAACGGGACACTCCTCAGCAGAGAATAACTGGCCACTACCACTACCACCACTACCACAACTATAAAAGCAGGCTAAATAACGCAAAAAGCCAAAATACCAAGACACCGAAAGGACCACAGCCATCACGTCAACTATCAGTAAGTGCTCCACTGATCCATACGCGCAATGCCCCTGAGAGCAGCCAGCACATGTCATACTCAGATGTCGCCAGGGGACACAGCCACACACAAACACCCCATGGACTAATTCAAAAGCAACAACTCCTGCAGCAGCTTCACCAACGAGTTGAACAAAGGCAATATACTCAGCAGCAAAAACAACAAAGCTACGACATTCAGGGAAGTCCCTCAGAATTAATGGTAGCTGTCAATAACATGACCAAAGCGATTGAAAGAATGGCAGACATGCAAGCGCAGATGTTGGGGACACAGAACCAGGTCCTCACCTTGCTCACCGCCCTATTATCAAAATGAGTCAGCTACGCATCCTTGTCTGGAATGCCAATGGCATTTCAGATAGAGCTGCGGAGCTCGAACTCTATGCTCACGTCAACAACATCGACGTGATGCTTCTGAGTGAGACGAGGCTTCTAAATAATGGTGCCCCTTGAGTATATGGTTACCAGGCGTATCAGGCCAACACAGCCCAATCCAACCGACCTGGCGGTGGCGTTGCAGTTATGGTTAAGTCCGACCTAGACCACCACCCTATGACCACCAATATCAACTGCTCCTACCAGTTAACCACAGTAAAATTGAATACATCCCTGGGTGCCCTGGAATTGGGATCTATATACGTACACTCCAACTACAGAACCCAGCCAGAGGAACTGGACAACGCATTAGCGTCAATCAGTCCCAAGGCCTTGATAGGAGGCGACTGGAACGCACGACACCCTCTCTGGGGCGACAATTCAATCAGTGTGAGAGGGGCGACGCTGGCAAGATGCTTGGCATCCACCCACCTTAAAATCCTTGCAACAGGATCGCCCACCCGCTACCCCTACGGCACCAGAGGAAGGCCTTCATGTTTGGACTTTGCCGTATACCAGGGAATACCTGACGGAGCTCTGACAATAACCGACACCTGGGATCTTCATAGCGACCACCTTGCGCTGGTTGTTGAACTGCAGACCCAACCCAAGATCGTCCATCCCAACTATCGGCTCCTGTCCAAACGCTCCTCTATTCCCTTATTCCAACAGGCAATGGAGGAGTCGATAAATTTGAGCATGGAGATCGAGACAAGATACGACATCGATACTGCTGTAGACCTCCTGACGACAAAAATCCACAACGCAGCAGAGCAAGCCAGCCCGAAAGAGGTCCCCAATAAGTGTTCTTCCACCCTCTATTGTCAAAATAGAGAGATCAAGGACCTTATTCGGCTCAAGAGACAGCAGCGCAGGAGATTCCTCAGGACGCGGTTATATGAAGACAGAATCCAGTGGCGGAACTCGGATCGACAGCTGAAGGCCGCTCTAAACCTCCAGAGGCAGCAGCACTTTGAATACTTACTGGCGAACATGGACTACACGGCAGATTCGGGCTTCTCCCTTTGGAGGGCTACCAAAGCCATCAAGCGACAGCCGCTCCGACACGTTCCACTGCAAACCGCTAATGGCAGATATTGCCAATCTGATGAGGAGCAGGCTGAGGTCTTTGCCGATCACCTACAGAGTCGCTTCTTGCCATTTGACATCACTGACGAAGCTGATACTCTGGCAACTGAGCGAGAACTAGACGCACCACTGCAGATGGCCCTACCGATTAAGCCAATTAGAGTAGAGGAAGTTGTTGACCTGGTTAAACGTCTGCCTAGAAAAAAAGTACCGGGACATGACAGAATATGTCACGCAACTCTGCGGGCTTTGCCGATGCGAGCAGTCCTCTTTATTGTACTGATCTTCAATGCTGTACTAAGGACACAGTACTTCCCCGCCAGCTGGAGGATTGCAAGGGTTTCGATGATTCACAAACCTGGCAAGCCAGAGGACGACCCACTGTCATATCGACCTATCAGCCTCCTGCCCTCACTCTCTAAGGTATTTGAGAGGTTGATAGTGACGCGGCTCGCCGAGCGTGTGAGTCCTAGAGATTTACTGCCAAGCCACCAATTTGGTTTCAGGGAGGGGCATAGCGCTATCGAGCAGGTCCACAGGGTTGTGAACCATATCCTGAAAGCATTTGACGACAAAGAATACTGTAACGGTGTCTTTGTCGACGTGAGGCAGGCATTTGATCGGGTCTGGCACAAAGGTCTCCTCGTTAAGCTGAAGAGACAGCTCCCTGCACCTTTTTATCTCCTCTTCAGATCATATCTTGAGGGTAGACAATTCCAGGTGAAGGTAAGATCCGCTGTTTCATCCACACACATGGCCTCGGCTGGAGTACCGCAGGGTAGTGTACTGGGACCCCTGCTCTATTCCCTATACACTGCTGACCTTCCAGTTCCTCACGCGGTAGCACCTGCCACCTTAAACCAGAGGTCCCTCCTCGCCTCCTACGACGACGATGTATGCTACCTCTACTCAGCCCCCAGCGAGCATGAGGCGGCAGAAGGACTGCAGGACTTCCTTCGGAGGCTTGAAACCTGGGCACGCCGATGGAATATTGCTCTCAACGAAGGTAACATTTGCTTCACTCTCCATAGAGGCGCTGTGCCTGCAGTCCGGTTGAACAACCAAACCCTGCAGCTTGTACCTGAGACCAAGTATCTGGGTATCACCTTGGACAAAAGGCTGACGTTCAGGTCGCATATTCAGGCCGCGGTCACCAACTGCAGGGTAAAGATGTCCCGCCTCAACTGGATGCTGGGCAAGAGGTCCAAGCTCCCCTTGCGATGCAAAAGAGCCGTGTACAACTCCATTATTGCCCCGACTTGGAGATATGGAATCCAGATTTGGGGCGTTGCTGCTGCGTCGAACCGCAAACGGGTCCAGACATTCCAGAATAGAGCCCTGAGAACTATCACTGGATGTGACTGGTACGTTCGCGGTTCTACGCTTCACCACGACCTGAATCTGGAGACTGTTGATCGTCAGATAAATCGCCACACGAGTCGCTACAACGAGCGGCTGAAAAGTCACGCCAGCAGGCTTGCCAGAATCCTTGCGACTACCCGCACAATTCACCGATTGAAAAGGAGAGAGTATTTAGATCTCCTCTAGATGAAGGAGCACACCTTCTAATTGTAAACCCCCAGAGCGGGGTGTGGCGAAAATTTCTATGTATTTATAAACTATGTTATGATCCACCTTGAGGGTCGATTCTTAGTTCAATAAAAAAAAAAAAAAAAAAAAAAAAAAAAAAAAATTTACATCTGCCCATAGGGCATTTAATTAAATTTTATAATAACGTTAACAATGAGTAATACACTAAATGTAATCAATAGCAAAGTGTGTAGGAAGTGTAGGGGGTGGGTGGATAAGTGTATTTTGTATTATTACGGAATTCGAAAGGGAAGATCCAATGGATGAATTCTGTTTAGTTTTCGACGATGCTGTTGTCTAAGAGGTTATTGGCAAAGTGGTTTACGTGATCATTTAGTTTGTCAATGTGTCTTTTGCTTGTTTTGTTGATTTCCTCCACAACTGAAGGAAGACTCAAGTCTCTTCGAATGGTGGAGTTGGGCTTATAGATTGGAGCACTAATGATTTGTCTGAAAATTCTGTTTTCGCATCTTTCAAGCCTCTTTATCTTTGTTGATGCGGCAGTGCCCCAAAGTTCTATGCCGTATTTCCATGCAGGCTTTAATATTGTTTTGTATAAGAGGAGCTTGTTTTTAATGGACAGTTTGCTTCTTCTGGAAAGTAACCAACTCATCTTCCTGAACTTGTGTGAGATCAGCTTAACTTTTCCTGTTATATGTTCCTTAGAAGTCAATCTTTTGTCTAGAGTTTTTAATTCTAGGAGTTGATTTCTGGCGAACTTTTGCGCTT